>JASPKZ010007150.1:2855000-3425000 GCA_030220185.1 Diploptera punctata
CTGGGCTGTCCCGGAGGTGGTATTGAGCTGATCACTTAATCGTAATCACTCCATATACTTGAGTGATCAGTGATTAAGAAGTACGTGATTCAGAGTTTAAAGTCTTCCCTACAGGTAGTCTCCCAGTACGTGCCGTGCACTTCCCATTCATTTCAATCAATATCATTATTTAAATCCAAATTAACTGATATTGTAAGTACCACACAATGAAAATACTACATACATAACAACTACATTCAGCATTTTGAATATATCTATAAATATTCGTCTAGGAAGCTTTTCTTACTCTTTTTATTTTATTTTATTTCTACTCCAAGTTTTGTTAGTGTTAGCTAATATTAGACTACATTCGCATTGTTTTGTTTAGTCTATGTTTTATTAAAAATTTAAAATTATAATAGCCTAATTACTTAATTTTTGTATAACCCAGTTGGTAGACCAAAAAATGAAGTGGGATAATAACATTAACCATGATTTGAGGGAAGTAGATTACAGGGGATGATTGGAAAACATTACCTCAGGATAAGTATGTATGGAGAGCTTATGTCCGCGCGGCCATGAACCTATGAGTTCGATAGTGCTAGTGAGTTAGTTAGTTATTTAATTTTTGTATGGCTTTATTATTCGCTTGTTGAATGAAAGAGAAGGTCTTATGTCAGCTTAAATAAAGCATTATTATTATTATTATTATTATTATTATTATTATTATTATTAGTATTATTATTATTATTATTGTTGTTGTTATTGTGATTGTTACTGTTGTTGTTATTATTGTTATTATTCTTTTTGTTGTTGTGGTCATGGTTACGATTATTATTATTATTATTATTATTATTATTATTATTATTATCATTATTATTATTATCATTATCATTATTATTATTATTATTATTATTATTATTATTACGATTTATATTATGATTATGAAAAAAATAAGTAATTTGAATATCAATGATACAAATATAGAAGAAGTAAAATCATATAAATATCTTGGTTCAACTGTAAATGGAAAAAACTATATAGAAGAAGAAATTGGTGAAAGACTTTCTCTGGGCAATAAAGCATACTATGCAAATAATATACTATTCAAAAGTAAACTTGTCTCCAGATTAGCTAAAGTTAAACTGTATAATACAGTAACAAGACCGATTGTAACTTATGGCTGTGAAACATGGGTACTGAAGGAGTCTGATAAACAAAAACTATTAATCTTTGAAAGGAGAATGTTTGGACCAATTAGATAAAGCGAAGGCACGTGGCATATACAGTGAATTCTGAATTAAATAATCTAATAGGAAATAAAAATATAACAAACCACATTAAAGCTCAAAGACTGTGCTGGTTTGGACATATAAATAGAATGCAGGAAGACACGCTTGTAAGAAGAATGTACAAATGGAAACCAATATGCACCAGAACAGCTGGATGCTCAAAAAACAGATGGCAGGATGATGTTATAAAACATATATTGGAGATCCATCCATAGTAATTCTGCCCGAAGGCAGGTCCTTCACTGCAATCATAGCATTTTCATGCTATGCTTGCAGCTTTACTAGGGAATTGTAGGTGTGGTAGATTCCCGTTGCTTTCCACACCGGTGAAGGATGATTGATGATGATGATAATGATAAGGATGATGATCATGGCCATATGATTTCGGGGACCGTTTGGGCCTTAAAGTTTTCCTGACATTTGTCTTAAAGGTGAGGAAAAACCCTGATAAAAACCTCACCCAGAAAAACTGCCCCGACCGGGGATCGAACCCGGGCCCGCTGCGTGATAAGGCAGCACGCTACCTCGAGACTACAGCGGTGGACATATTGGAGATGAAAATTGGAAATTGGCCAGTCTGTATCCAGGATAGATCTAGATGGAGGAAAATTGTTGAGGAGGCTAAAACTTCAATGAGATTGTAGTCGCCTACTAAAGAAGAAGAAGATTACGATTATGATTATTATGATTATGATTATCATTATCATCGTCATCGCCGTCGTTGTCATCGTCGTTGTCATCGTCGTCGTTGTCATCGTCGTCATGTCGTCGTCAATGTCGTCATCGTCATCATCACCGTCATCAGCATCGCCGCCGTCATCAACGTCGTCGTTATCATCGTCGCCGTCGTCATCGCCGTCGTTGTCGCTATCGTCGTCATTGTCTTCGTCGTCGTTGTCGCTATCGTCGTCATTGTCTTCGTCATCATCATCTTTGTCATCATCATCTTTGTCGTCATCATCATCTTCGTCATCATCGTCGTCATTACCATCGTCGTCATTATCATCGTCGTCGTCATTATCATCGTCGCCATCATTATCATCGTCGTCGTCATTATCATCGTCGTCGTCATTATCATAGTCGTCGTTGTTGTCATTCGTCGTCATCGTCATCATCATTATTATCATCACTTTTATTAAAAGACTAACTGCAAATAGAACGGTTAAACTAATGAAAACACAAATAATGGTTGCAATAAAGTTAACAAGGGAAGACAAAGCAAATAATCCTAGAAATGTGTAATATAAGTAGTGAAGTTGCTCCTGAAAATAAGTAGAGCAGCTGAAATGTCTAATGTATTAGTTCCATATAATCACACTAAATCTATCTTTCATACAGTTTTACAGGAACGTAGTGTTTTCATGTTAAATAATAGAATTCCGACTCCTCCGAACAATTTTTGTTTCCAATTTTCCTTCCAATCGAAAAGAATTACATTTTCTTTTTGTTTGTCGCCATGTTACATTCATTGAAAGCTTAACTCAGGTCAATTTTCACATTCAATTGTTTTCTAAGCCTGTTGGATCCCCCACTCAATTAACATTACATCTTGTAACAATCGACTATCGACATTTTGTCGACTCCCGTGAGCTTTGGATTTGAAATAAATGTTTTCTTTTTTTCTGAAGGGGAAGTAAGTCGGATTTAAGAGTTGAGAACTGCAGACTGGACGAAATCGGATTACGCGCATCGAACTTGACTTGATTTTTCTGTTGTTGCTGAAGTTTGGTAAATCTCCGACAGTTGGGACAAGTCATGAAATATGGCGGTAGCTTATTTCCTACTTAATTTTGATAGTTATCTCTGTGCATTTTACGTAAAACTTTGCTGAAATCGCCCAAATTAAAGAGTTTACCATTTAATCTTCTTGATGTCAAATACGCAGTAACTTTTTAAAAAGTTGATTAAAAACGGAGATTACGAAAAATATCAATACTATTTAAAAATCATGTATCACTATAAATCTCTTGAAAGAGTTGACATTTAAAGAATTTTACTGATATAGCATGTATGTTTACGATATATTTTATAGTGTATATAGGCCAGATATAATAAGAACAGTTAAGTCTCGTAGACTGCGATGGGCAGGACATGTTGCACGTATGGGGAATGAAAGACTTGCATGGAAGCTCCTTGTAGGAAAGCCAGAGGGAAAGCCCAGTTGGTAGACCAAGAATGAGGTGGGAGAATAACATTAACTATGATTTGAGGGAAGTAGATTATACAGGGAATGATTGAAAAGCATTAGCTCAGGATAGGGATGTATGGAGAGCTTATGTCCGCGCGGCCATGAACCTACGGGTTCGATAGTGCCAGTGAGTAAGTAAGTGTATTAAAATTTTATCTATTTATAATGTTATCTATTTATATTGGTCAATACAGTAAATTCAGTTCGCATAAATATTAACAAAACGTATGCTGAAGAAGATATCGAAACTGAGAAAACTAAAAATAAAATACCACAAAATACAAAATGACTGACTTTTTTAAATTTTAATCTTGAATAAATTCCCATTTCCATGTTTAATTTAAATTCATAAACATTATTGAGTCACAAACAATATAGATGGCATTCAGACTTAACAAAATAATTGGTAGAATCATTTGCTGCGAATGTATCCAAACTGACTAGCCAAAACAGCTTTATTAATATCAACATAAAGAATTCACCATTTTGTTTCTCACTATCTTCAATTTCCATTATTCTTCATATCTCTTTATTCTTTACACCTTATATTCTCAATTTATTGGATAGCCTCCTTAAAAAAATAATTTGTAACATATCATTATTATTATTATTGTTATTATGATTACTGTTATTACTATTACTATTATTATTATTATTATTATTATTATTATTATTATTATTATTATTATTATTATTATTATTATTATTATTACACTGATGTATGGCTAGACAAATGACTTACACAGCATTTTAACCTCTAATATTGTTATTAGTCACATATTTTATCGAATTAGGTCTAAGCGGAATCCACTACATAGTAGTCGAAATCGTTAAAAGTTACACCAAAATTGAAGGCCGCAGGGAAGAAAAAATAATAGGAATTTCATAAAATAATGCACATAGAGAAAACCCTGATATCTGATGTAAATGTTTTGAACCTTTCAATTGAAAGTGATAAATGTCAAAATTTTCGAAATTTTCAAAACTGCATAAATCCAGTCCACACGGTGTGTCCGGGATTTCTAATACAAAAAATCCGGCCTAGGCCTATATACATATCTGAACTTCTCCGATTGTCAGTTCTATGAAAAAACAAGGAGTGTCTCAACAAAATCAACTGCTGAAGTTATGATATATTGAAAGAAAAAAGTGTTGTTCAAACATTAAAATTAACTCTTTTTTTTTCAATTGTCTCCCCTTCATTAACATTGTCACAGTTCCAATACTTTTTTTGTTAATTTCAGCATAATTAACTATTTCTCTATGTTTTCAGTACCACGAAAGGTGTTAAAAGAGCGATACGAAGAACAACCAGAAGAGGACGAACTAGTTGCGGCTGCAACAGGAGATACTGACGAAGACGACGACTTCGACGGCTACGATACCGACGAGTTTTTTCGAGAATCTGCTGCTTTTTCTCCATCGCCCAACTTGGACGGTAATCAGCACGATAAAAATCTTACCAAGGATCTGACATTGAGGACTACACCGCGACCACCTCCTCACGCCAAAGCAAAAGGCAGCGGGTCAGGTGAGATGTTTCTGAGCATGTATGTGAACTGGGCAGTGCGTTATCAACAATGTGGCTTTCATCGTTAAAAAAATGTTTCATTCATTCATTTTGAGAATTTTCCTCACTATTGAAGGTTTTTCCAACCAATCTTAATAATTAACATGAGTTTTTTTTTTAATACATAAATGACTACGAACTTATAGACTATATCACTGTGTAATACACATTCACAAATTTCCCTTAATTAAAGTTCTCCATAGTTCTCTGTTCTCTGTGTCTTCATCCGTTACACCAAATTTCCTCATTGAATTCTGAATTTTATTCTTCCAGGTTGTTCATGGTCTTCATTTCTGCTCCTTCTTTCAATTTTTCAGTATATACGGCCTTTGGTAGTCTTCCATCCTGCATTCTTCTTACGTGTTTATACCATATTAGCCATCTGTGTACAATCTCATCTATTATATTTCCTTCTGTATTCTTCCATTTTCTAATTTCTGTATTTCTAATTCTTTCCACTTTAGATTTTCTGGCAGCCCTTCTCCTAAAATCCATTTCAACTGCAGTTATTCTGTTGGCATGTTGTTGTGTCATTGTCCAAACTTCCGAAAAACTTCCAAACTAAAAAAAATCCGTTAAAATTAAATATTCGCAATAATAATAATAATAATAATAATAATAATAATAATAATAATAATAATAATAATAATAATTTAACAGGTTTTAAATATATACATAATTTTCTTGTACCCAATATTAACTTTTTTATTTTCTTCCTCCACTCATCTCTATCCTTCCAGTGACCTTCTTATGTCTTCCTCTTCCTTTCGTCCGCTTTGGAATCCACTCCAAACTCCTAACTGACAATCTATCTTTATTCATACTCTTCACATGTCCAAACCATTATAATTGTTTATTTCCCACAAATTGATTAATTATTTCATTAAAGTTCTTTTCTTTTTCTCCGATTACTGTTTCTGATTCTGTCTAACTTGGAGCATCGTGCAAATCTTCTTAAAAAATGAATTTATGTAGATTGAAATTTCGAATTTGGCATTTATAGTACACGTTTATGCTCCATAGGCCATTAAACTTCCTACTATTGATTTATAAATATGTACCTTAGTTTCTTTGAATATCTGTTCATCCCACAGAATTCCATTCAACATTGATATTGCAGATCGACCCTTAATTTTATTTTCATTATTTCCAAGTCATTGTTTCCATCTTCATATTCACTTATTTCAACTCCCAAGTATTTAATTTTGATTCCAAAGGTACCATTAATATTTCTAACAAAAATAATAATAATAATAATAATAATAATAATAATAATAATAATAATAATAATAATAATAATAAAGGAGCAGTGCGCACAAACCGTACAAATATTAAATGCAAAAAACTTAGTTGCCCTTGCTATAAGCATAGTTCGGATTACATCGTTTTATGACAAGTTAGTAGACGCGGATGGTACTTCTCACATTAGTATGAGCACAAATCAACGCTCTTTCGCGAGTGTCTATATTCTTTCGGTGTTGGGGAGCGAGAGTAGGTGTGGGTTAGGAGAGGGACGGAGGGAGAGAGGGAGAGAGAGGGGAGAGGGAGCGGGGGGGAGAGCGAGAGAGAGAGGGAGACGGGCGTATGGGGGCGAGAGGAGAGAGAGGGAGAGAGAGGGAGAGGGTGGAGGGAGGGGGAGAGAGGGCAGGGGGAGAGAGGGCCAAGGGGAAGAGGGAAAAGGGAAGAGAGAGGGAGTAGCGCGAGAGAGGGGCGAGAGAGGAAGAGGGGAGAGGGAGAGAGCGGGAGAGAGAGCAGGGAGGAGAGAGAGGAGGGAGAGACGGGCGAGAGAGCGGGAGAGAAGAGAGAGGGAGAGAGAGAGGGCACGAGAGAGGGGAGGAGCGCGGGGGAGAAGAGAGGCGAGAGAGGGAGGGAGAGAGAGGGAGAGGGAGCTTTCTGTATTTCTCTTTCTCTTTCTTGCTGTCTCTTTCTCTCTCTCTTTCTCTTTCTCTCTTTCTCTTTCTCTCTTTCTTTTTCTCTCTTTCTTTTTCTCTCTTTCTTTTTCTCTCTTTCTTTTTCTCTCTTTCCCTTTTCATCTCTTTCCCTTTTCCTCTCTTTCTCTTTCTCTTCCTCTCTTTTTCTTTCTCTCTCTTTCTCTCTCTCTTCCTCTTTCTCTCTTCCTCTCTCTTTCTCTCTCTTTTTTTCTCTCTCTCTCTCTTCCTGTTAAGGTGTAATTTTTTCTAAATTTCCTGGGAGGAATATTAGTGTTTATTTAAGGATATTTAATCATATAGATAACAGTAAAAATAATGGTAAAAAACTCGGGGATTCTGTGCCACCATGCCACTTACGTAAATTCAAATAAAAGAACTGAAAAACACACAACTTATTTAAAATTGTAGCCTTTCACGGCAGATGTCTTGAATCGTGTATTTTATGTCTTTCGGGCTAAATGGTCGTGGTCTGGTTTTATTAACACTCAACGTTTCGCCTACTACTGTGGTAGACATCCTCAGGAGATTCTGCGTGTTCTTTGACCTCCTAACTCTTCAAATGTCGGCTGCAGACTGGCTGTGCGTTCAAATCAATCAATCAAAAACGAACGAATCTGCACAGAATGCGGCTTTTTTAAGGCGGCTACTATGCAGTTCTGTCGACATGGGTACGAAGGCCGAGCTCATTAGCCCCATGTCGATGAATTTTGAAGTGTTAGTAACACTTTGGAAAGTATAAATGAATAATATAAATTGTGTTGTATGGCTTAAACATTCTTTCCACGGCTTTGTCCAGCGACAGTTGGAAATTGTGTCCTTATTTATAGTTGAGTATTGTGTGGTGATGTTTTCTACACGGTCCGTTACTTTGGAGCTATTTTTTGATTGGTTGTCACTGGCCTGATTCATAGGTTTTATTCTCGTGTTATATAATGCCGGAGTAGTAGACGAAACGTTGAGTGTTAATAAAACCAGACCACGGCCATTTAGCCCGAAAGACATAAAATACATGAATCAACACAACTTATTGTTGCAGTATGTGAATAATTGCCTCAGAGAAATATATCTTGATTTTGTTTTGTTTTTTAAAAAAATGTGAGAAATTCCTTAAAATGATGTGAAAAGTCGAGTTCAAAGTAACGTAAAATCATCACATTTACAATGTAAAATTGCTCAGACAGTGTAGCCAACCCCGCTAACGTACAAGTGAACGATATATTAATCTGGTGTGCATTAACACGCCTATTTCTTCATCATACCTTGCCACACTAACTCGTTCATTTCCTCACCCTAACTTACCCACTAATGTAGGAGGACTCCTGGGACAGAATCCCCATAGGCTATACGTGAGTAAACATGTTGGCAGTTGGCTCTAGTGGGAACATGCATTAGCACAGTGGCCAACATGACGCTAGGAATCACTTGTTTTCTGATCGAATATTCACGGTGGCATAGAATAGCCAAAAAATCCATAATAATTTTGACACTGCCCAGTTCAGTTACATAATATAAATATTAACACATAAAAAGTGTACAGTGTACAATTTGTATATTCAAATAGTATTAGAACCTTCACATGCTTTCCTTTTTGTTTATAGTTAGTTATTTCTATTTTGTTATTGTTTTGTGTTTTTTTTAACTGAAGCATGCGTGTATTAGATTCTTTCTTTCAAACAGCTTTTAAGAACTTATTTCCGAAGAATGCTATTTTTTTCTTCCTTCCTTTATGTATTAGTAAAAAAACCCTGAACTTCTATTAACAGCATTATTTTTTATTGAAATTCCTTGCTATGTCTATAATTTCTCAATTTAAATTTAAAGACATATTTAAGGACACTTACTTAGATAATGGTTGGTTCGGTGATGGAATCAAGAAATAAAATTAGAATAAATAAATAAAGAGTATACTCAAATACATTAAAAATGATTGAATCTGAATCTGTGTGTACTTCTTCTTCCTCTTTTCATGTAGAAGTTAGAAGTCGTCGTATGGGAGGATCTAACATTCATACTGTTTCTTCTAACAGTAAAATAACAAAAGCAATTAAATTATTAATACATTGTGCTTCTGTTAGAAATAAAAAAGGCTCATATTAGCTTATGGAACATGGGATGTATTTCGAGAACAAGGTGAAGCCATGAAAAGAAAAGTAAATATGGAATGAAGAAGAGGACGTCTATGCAGGTTGGACCAGTTCTGTAGTCGGAAGAAAACATTTGAGGGGTCTTGCCTTTATAGGAGCTTCCATAAAAAAAAGGATACTTTACATCGGTATGTGAATTATGTATACTGTATGTGGAACGAGTTTTTAAACGAAAAAATAACTATGTACAGATGGTTTCTCCAATATTGTTATAGTAAATTATAGCGATTTAAAACAAATCACTCCAAATATTTTGGGGAAATATAAGGCGCACTCCAAATTCAAGGTGTAAGAAAGTAAAATAAATCGAATATCAGACTAACCTCAAAATTGGAGATGAACGACAGAAAATCAAAAAGTTATTATCATATCGCGAAAATATCTTACCGTGTATCATAACAAGTTTAATGTTCTGGCTTCTGTTGGCTATACTGTCTTTTTATTTCTCTATCAAGCGTGCATTGTTGGATTTACTTCCTGAGAACAACAATAATTACATTACTGATAGCTAATAACAAAAAGAGAAAAATTAATAAGAAGCCAGAAGTGAGTACGTAAATTTAAGTTTCTTTAGTCTGCTTGTAATGGAATGTCTTTAGATGCGAGTTTTAAAAAAAAGTTATCTTGCACGCCGAAAAATATGTAAACCGGCATGCTAGTCGTATGTTCGGTGTTGCAGAAACAAACGTCCACCGATGAATACTTACCATAACTTAAAACGTTATCATTTGTTTGCGAATATAAGGCGCATCCCGATTTTTGAGGAACTAATAATTCGGTTAAAAGTGCGCCTTAAATTCGAAAATATACGGTACCTACCTATCTTCCTATCTATCTCGTAGGAATACAAGTTCATATTCAGGTTATTTCCTACAAAACTTATAAATTATATCTATATACAATAACGATAACAATGAGTAATTACAAACACGAAAAGACCTAATAATTTTATTTATTTATACAAATGCAGGGGACTTGACAGAAGTCATTGTTCTTAACTATGAGTAAACAAATAACTGATAGTACATCAGAACAATAAAACATCATAGCAAAACAGAAAGTTTGATTATTGCCCCGATAATAAATTATGTAAATATAGCCCTAATAATTGTAATCTTCTTGTAAGCCCATGTTTCCCTTAACAGAGATTTAGGCGCTCTCCCCCTACATACTAATTTAGTTACACTTGTTTTCGTATAGATGTCATTTGAGTGGTCCGTGGTCAGCGTTCGTATTTATTTATACAAATGCAAGGGATTTGACAGAAGTCATTTTCCGTAATTATGAGTAAACAAATACCTACTTCTTCTCCTTCTTCTTAAATCAGGGATTAGGCTCTTAAGCTTGTTCCGGCTTCACATAGGCATATTCTCCAATCAACGTTTCCGTGGTCTTCCCAAATCTCTCCTTCCTTCAGGTTTATAATAAAGAATTATTCTAAGTATACGACTGTAGCTCATACAAACAACTGATAACAGTAAATTAGAACATTAAAACGTCATAGCAAAACAGAAAGTTTTGTTATAGCCCTAATAATAAATTATGCAAATACTACACGTGTCTCTAAAGAAAGCCACACCTTGCTTGAAAAAATTATAATTCAAACACTATCATACCTAAGCTAGTGTACAATATCTGATAAAGCATAGAAGTCTTTTTCCATTTTACATTGAAGTTTCTTCTACAGAAATAAATAGAAGCTCTTGAGCGCCGAAATGGATTTCTCAAGTCGGAGTTCATGTAAAACCCGTTTGGATAAAATAGGGAATTATGACATAAGAACATAAAAAAAAAGAATGAAAATGGAAATAAATATACTTGATGTTCGGAAAAGACAGATGGTTTGGTTTGGTTATGTCAACAGAATGAAAGAAGTTTAATGTTTTTTGAGAGAAGTTGGGACAAGAGTCCTTGTAATGCATAATAGCATACCATAATTGAACCTATGTCTAATATCTTCGTACACACTCATTCCTATTTGTAATTATTGTTCCTAGGTATTTGAATTCAGCCACTTCTTCAAAAGTTCCCTCATTTTTTTTATTAACTATCCATTTCCATTATACAGTGCCTTCAATATAAGTCGCAACCCTAAGCGTCTGGCAACCAGTCGGCAGTCCAAGCGGTCAAAGCACCACCGCGGTGCACCGTTTCCCGGTCAGTGAACTGGCGGGCAGGCTGGCAAAACAGATTCCATTCAGATACTTTTTATTCCTATTTAGTGTAACTTGTATAACTGTAAGGTACAGACGTGTTTTCCTAAGTTTTTCTTAACTAATTGATGAATTTGTGACTGTGGTGATTTCAGTTTAACATGGTGTATAGGCCTATCATTGAATAGAGGTTATTTTTACTTTTGACAAATGCAAAGTAGAAAATCTTACAAAAGTTGTCGTTGTAAATTTTGCCAACAATTATCTAACGCAACTGTCCCAAACAAAGCCATGATTTCAAATCCACGAACATTAGAGGAATTTAAAGAAAAATTCGAACTATGAACGCCAACATTTCAAAGCAGGAATTGGATAGCGTGTTTAAAAATATTCTTCGCCGGTTTGAGCTGAAGGAGATAATTTTGAAAATCGTTTGCCATAAGGTAAGGAATAAACAACACAAAAATATGTTTTATTCCATTGCAATCTTTAGTCATTTCCACAGCTACTTAGATTTATTTGGTGAGATTACTATAAGAGATCCATGCTACGAGCAGTTGCCAGGCACTAGGATTGCGTCTTAAAATGAAGACCCTGTATAATGTATTTCTATGTGTGTATTAAAGTTTACTTCACAAAACTGAATATATTCGATTTAATTAACAAAATAAAGATATATTCAGTAAATCAACAAATCCGGCCATAAATCCGACTTGTTGAGGAATTCTCTTAGTTTAAGCAGTTCCGCGTGACGCACTTTTTCATACTGCTGTATTGTATGTACTTTACTCATCATGCTACTTGAAATGTGATACTCTGCCCCTGTCTACAGACACATACCGATACACGGGGGGAGAAGCTTGTACCCCAAACAGCGCGATTTATCGAGCTTCTAAGAGCTGAATATGTAAATGCGTACTCCGTGCAGTCGTACTAATCATTACGTATATGTTATGCCATGGTGAAGTGAGTAGAATAATCGGTTTGTATCCAGCATATAGAAATCATGATTATATTGAAAGACCCTGGGAATATGCATATTTTCTCTCTCTGTCGACAGCTGATAATCTCTAGCCATCCAGTATTATCGATAAACTGGCAGACAATTGCAATTGGGAGGTTTCGCAGTTATATGAACTGATCATAGCCATGACGTCATTGTGATTTCGGATTTAGTCCTTTCAGCAGCATACTACGGATATATTCGAGCTTACTAAAGAAGCCATATAGGCCCACCTCTTTATAGGTCTACTTATTCTTGCTTGTATCACAAGTTGTTACATATTTGAATTTGGAGGAAGAGAACTTTCTTTTGAAATCATTCGTATCTATTAGTAGCCTATATGGACTGATCATAGACTGGTTATTTAGCTTGAATGCATGAGAATAGAAATAACAATCAAATAAATGATAAAATTTTACCTAAATGAATATACCTCATAGTGTGAATTCCTAAAATAAGTAATTGAATTGTGGTATTGATCACAATGCAAAATAATATAAATTTATTAAAAAATTGAGTTTTTTTTGTAAAAACAACCCTTGTCAAAAAAGTTAATGTCTCAGGATAAGTAAAAAAATCTACAGTCTACATAGTTTGCAGAATAAACAAAATATTTATGACAATGATTCTACAGATTATGACACATACACACACACACACACACACACACACACTATATATATATATATATATATATATATATATATATATACACACACAAGGATCATTTCATAAGTCATAGCAACTATTTTTATTGGTCAATAAAGCTGCAGGAGATAAAAATCAGGATATACAATATAATTGGAAGTCGCTGGAATGATCCTCGCAATGCTGGTACTAAATTGGGATCCAGGTACAAGGGGCTATGGGTAAGGGACATTGAAAATGCATAAATAGAGATCATTGTTTTATTTGTATTACATATGCACAAAAAAGTAATACTCTTATTATTCAGAGCTAGAAACTTTCAAAATAATCCCCAAAGGCTTCCACACATATTTCCCAATCCAGTTTGCAAACAGGCAGGACATCTTAATACTCGTAGCATATCGATAAGAGGTGGCGTACATAGACCATCACACACAGCTGATGGTATTCAGCGGCTTCCTCATCATTTGGAAAGAGGTGTGGAAGCCTTGGGACATTATTTTGAAGGTTGTTAGCTCTGAATAATAAGAGTATTACTTTTTTATGCATATATAATACGAATAAAACAAAGGTCTCTATTTACGCAGCATTCAATGTCCCTTACCCATAGCCCCTTGTATCCGGATCCCAATTTAGTACCAGCATTGCGAAGAACATTCCAGCGACTTTCAATTGTATTATCCTGATTTTTGTTTCCTGCTGCTTTATTGACTAATATAAAATAGTTGCCATGACTTATGAAATGACCCTCGTATGTATATATGATATGAAAAGAAAAATGAATGCTTGAGTCGGGATTTGAACCCGAGTCTCTAAACTCTGAACGTTTAGCGCTCTAACTACCTGAGCTACCCAAGCATTCCAATTCAAACATAATTTTTTCTTTATATATATATATATATATATATATATATATATATATATGCAGGGTGATTCACAGGAAGTATTGCAGACTTCTAGGAGTTGTAGAGGGGACTTAGTAGATAAAGTTTTGATAAGGAATCCATGTCCGGAAACGTATCATTTTGATCTAAAATAAGTTCGAAAATTGAAACACAATGGGCTGATACCGTGTGTCTTGTGTTTCATTATAAGTATTACAGACTTCTAGGGGCTGTATTACACCTATAGAGTCGAAGATCTTCTTGCACGAATTCTGGTGGCAGCAGAAATGATTGAGCACACATCATGTCTTGTAGGGTGTGTGTATGAATACATGCGTCGCAGGTATACTTTGTGCAACGAACAAGAGGGTCGCCACATGAAACCACACTTGTAATACAACCCCTAAAAGTCTGTAATACTTATTCTGGAACACAAGACACACGATATCAGCCCATTGTGTTCCGATCTTCAAAACTTATTTTACATCAAAATTGTACGTTTCCGGACATGTGTTCGTCATCAAAACTTTATCTACTAAGTCCCCTCTACAACCCCTAGAAGTCTGTAATACTTATTGTGAATCATCCTGTATATATAACCAGGTTGTAGTAAAAGTCTCCATCTATTGATCTCATTTTCGACAAAAAGTGACAAGGGTTTTTTATATAAAAAAAACTCAATTGAATAACTGTAACGTTCAGTCTTCTTAACCTTTTGCTGAAGATGGAACAGGTTCCGAAAGGCCTACAGTGTTGTAAAAAGTTTTAACGTGTTGATGAGACTGAATCTTACAGGAATTCAATTTTATAATTTTATGTTATAATCTTTTATTGAGAATAGAAATTCTTACAGAAATTATAATGGGAATCTTGGGGGAAGACCATTAGGATGACCCCGGCGTAAGTAAGAGTATAATATTTGGATGGATCGTAGGGAATTGGATATCGAAGATATAAAGTAGGAGATTCAGTGGACTGAAGATAGGAACCAGTAGAAGGCTTTGGTGAATTCGGCATTGAACCTGTGGGTTTCGTAGCCCTAAAGTCAGTTGCCTTCTAAATAAAAAAATCAACAATATGAAGTGAAAAAATAAAATATATGTAAGAAATAGAATTTATTTTCGCTATTTCTCTCCGTCGTTTCATATTTGAAGCAATCTTATTTTCTTCTTGAAAAGTGTATTGTGACTTCTTTTCAACTGTCTGAAGTGCAATCATACAAAGACGGTACATCGTTGCGTGTAGATATTGGAGCGGATGCAATTTTGTGACAATAATATTCTTATGTACATAAAAGATGTATATATTGTAACATAACTTAGTCTTCTCTGCACTTTGATACTTTACTTCTTCCTTCATATCTTCTTCACAGCAGCCTTCTATCAGATGTGACATAGGTCATGACTTGCAGAGAATGTTCAAAAGTTATGATCCAAACTGTAGAGATAAGAAGAAAAAGTGAATAAAAATAAAACAGTTCGAATGAATATAAAGATTAACCGATTACAAAATAGTCTTTTTTTCTTTATTTGGTATGCTATTAATAGTAAACCTACTAAAAGTTATGACAATTTTATTGTATTTATCAATCTTATTAATAACACAATATTAAATTGAAAACAGGGGGGTGGGAAGTCACAAAAGATACAAATATACATTTTTGCGCGATAGTGCGTTTTGTTGTACTTACAACAATGGCGACCATGATTGAAAGTTCAACTTCTACATTTCGGGGTTGCCAACATAAATAACTATAATGTAATATTACATATTATTAACCTCGTGCGGGAAGTAAAACCACTGTCCTTTATGTATACTATGTACAATGTATATACAAAAATATATCCAAAAGGTAGTGTTAATGCACATTATATGAAACAAATCACTGCATTTTAAATGAACTGAACTTTATTTAAAACAATATAAAACAATAAATACGTACTTGCCGCCATTTATGACTGATTGGTGTCACGGCCTGCTGTAGTCTCAGCTAATAAACATTGGCCACACTGTTAATGTTAGTCAGTTGTTTATAATGAACGCAAATATTTCCAACAAATATGTTATTATTTTACTATTATTTATTATTTTGAAAACACCATCGCGCAAAAAATAATGTGCAACGCACGTTTGTGAAGTGTTTTACTGAATCTCGGAAATTCCTTGCTTCTGTAAAAATCACTTCCCAACCTCGCATCGTAATATACTGTTTATCGCTAATTAACTATTCATTCTTTTTTTGTTTCTGATTCCTTGAACATTTGAATATTTTAAGAAGATGTAAAAAACAAAATTAGATAAAATACCAAACATACAGTCTCATGGTCTTGTGGGTGAGATCTTCTGACTACAAGGTCCCTGGTTCAATTCCCGATAAGTCCACAGGAAATTGTCCTTACAGGGAATTATTCTTGTGGTCTCCCATAGTCTAGACTTTGGGCTAAGTTTATATTAAGGATTCTCCTGGTGCTCCATTATTATTTATCATCCATTATTTCATCTATATCATCAGAGTAACGTAACTCCGCTTTCCAGGCGCCCCAACCTCAGTAATGGGTTACAATTCTGCCAGTGCCAGAGAGAAAGCTAGAAATACCATTAATGACATTAGGAGGGTAAAAAATAAGATAAACTATGAGAAGAGATAGAGAACAGTGATAAATAGAGATGAAACCTCTCCTTTCAATGACGCGAGGTTGACTAAGCTTCAACCACACAGTAGAGGTCACTCTGAACAGCGGCCACATGTAAACAAGAGTAGGTTTCAAACTTACAACGTGTTCTTCGGTGGAACATTAAAGTTACGCACTGACTGTTCGGAACATTTGGAGTGAAATATAACTAATGTAAAGTGGTTATTCTGGTTACTGGATACTAAACAACACGTTTAGCAATGTTGTTGTAAACAGATGGTATAGAAAACTATTCTAACCCCCTTCCCTCTGACGTCATGTACAATGGTCGCATCAACCATACGCTGATATCGTGTTTTCGAAGGATTATCCATCTATGTGATTAACATATGTGGATGTGAGGCCAGCAGCCGCCTGGTTGGCCAAGGATCTTCTAGGCATATCGCGCCATGGAGTTAGTTAGGGGTCCATGCGCCTGGTAGTTACGTTCCTAACTCAACTATAAAGTTTTGGGATCGACTCCTGGTTAGTTTACGCATGTGAAATACTTCCACTTTCCATCTTCTAACATCATCATTGTTTCTATTGAAATTAGCAGGCTAATTGCGTAGTATACAGCATGTACCAAAGAACAAGAAACTGACTATCTCGTAATCGGTTAATTTCTGGTTCCATAGGCCTATTTATTGGAGCATTTTACTTCTCTTTTGGACCATCATTCTTGAAACATTCTATAGGGATATTAGATGCTTAAGTAGAAAATGTATGTATATAAAATTCCTAATTTTTTATCAGCAGTAAATATGCCACAGAAAAAAAAAGGTATGGAATTATCAAATGTTCTTATTATGTACGGATCAGTTTTGAATAATGGAGTAACTGGCTTACTTTTCTTGCTATTTCTGTTCCTGGTGACATACATATCAGAGAAATCAAACATATAAATCAAATTATATTCTCCAGTGTTCATTTTTTAACCGAGATAGTATACAGGATACTAATAAAATGTATATCAAATTCACCTCAACGGAATTTGATATGAATTTTATTAGTATTGACTCTATAGCCAGTCAGGCTAAAGCAAAGTTTAACTTTTTTTAGTATACAGGATATAATGAAAAATTTTAGAATTTTTCAGATACATTCCTTAAATATAGGCTATAAGGTGAAAATATATTATGTAAACATATGTCCAATATCGATTTATTTTATTGTAAAAACTATACAGAATGTAACTAAATTCCCATCATAAACTTTGAGGACGTGTAGTGGGGACCAAGACGGTTACGTTTAGCATAGGAACTCTTGTGCGGATACATACCGTTTTCCTGCTACACGCGCGCAAAATATCACAAAACTCGTTGCCCTCTCTGTCACTTGCTGCGTGTCGTTTGGGTCCACAAGAAGGGCTTAATATAACGAGCACTTACGTCAACACAAATACCTTCTTACCATGTTCTGGTACACATGATCACCAATCCTTGGTCTTCCAACATCCTCCGCAGCCATAACCCGCGCCAGTAGGTCTTCCTCGGATGTCACAGGGGTCTCGTAAATCAGGGATTTCATGTGAACTCCAAAGGTAGTAGTCTAGGGGGTTAAAGTTGGGAGAACATGCAGGGTCTTTGGCGCCGAAAATGCGGGAGAGTTGAACGTTGTTATGGTATTTTGCATGCGTGTAGCGGGAAAACGGTACGTTTCCGGACATGAGTTCATATGCTAAACGTAATCGTCTTGGTCTCCACTACACGTCCCCGAAATATGTAATGGGAATTTAGTTACATCCTGTATGTTTCTTCTTATCTGTTTACGTTTTATGACGCACAAACTGGATATTTTGGAGTAACATCACAACTCTTGTACTCATAGTACAGTAAAAAACGGTAACCCATACCACGCCGCTTAAACCTTAAATTGGCATTTAACAAATCAAAATAAAAACATTAAGGCAAGATAGTCGTTATCCGGGTCAAAAAATGCATGAAAATTTGGTCCCAAATAGGTGGTCATATATTATGTATTTTTATTGATCCATCCATCCATAGTAATTCTGCCCGAAGGCAGGTCTTTCACTGCAATCATAGCATGTTCATGCTATGCTTGCAGCTTTACTAGGGAATTGTGGGTGTGTTAGCTTGCCGTTACTTTCCACACCGATGAAGGATGATGATAATAAGGATGATGATGATGCTGGCCATATGATTTCGGGGACCGTTTGGGCCTTAAACCTTTCTTGACATTTGTCTTACCGGTGAGGAAAAACCCCGATAAAACCTCACCCAGAAAAACTGCCCCGACCGGTGATCGAACCCGGGCCCGCTGCGTGACAAGGCAGCACGCTACCTCGAGACCACAGCGGTGGACTTTTTAATGATATCACACTGAAAATTTTTATGGAAGCAGAGGGGGATGAAAGTTATGATGCTGGAAAATTCTAAATGTGAATTTTTAAGGTTAGAGCATGTAATCAGTTTTCTTTTCTTTTTCTCCGAAAGTTACATTTTTCATTGCATTGGTACACTTTTCTCGAAAACCATTTAACCTAGGGTCATGAAATTTTCATAGCATGTTAACAGGTGTATGCTTGTATGATCCATGCAAGATTGTAAATACATTTTAGAAAATATTCATATTATTTAATTTTGTACATATATAATAAGTCATTAATTTATTGACGCATACTAACTAAAGCCATACGACCATAAAAATGCATATATTAAAGTAATACTGCATGGTTACATTTTCACATACAGTGATGATGAGCAGTTAAAATTTCATTGCCATCAGAATTACAGGATATGAGTTGCACCACGCTCTGCCAGCATTAATTGCTCCCACTCGCGTGTGCGTGCCGTGATCGTACCAATCTTTTATAATTACCTCGAGTTTGAAAGTATTGAGTGCCTAAATCAACATTCCTTTGCCCGGGCCCATAGAAGGCAAAGATTAATTCACCTTTCCTCAGTAAATTATTAAACATATAGTACTGTATGCTAAGCAGTATTATAATCGTGGAAGCTAGAAGGAAAAAGGGGATTAAATTAGCTTGAGAAAGCTTTGGAATTTATATCAATACCTAACATGACTAGCTACGCAATTAGTAAACATAAGTTAACTAAAATAATATAACTTTAATGACAGTCATAAGTCAGATAAGTGAAATACAAATAATATAACAGAAGATTGTCTTCTTGACCATTGAAAAATAGTTTATGAAAGAAATAATATTATAATTTGGTCATCGAAAGAAAAGATCAATAACAATAATAATAATCATCATACATACATGCACACAATCCAGTCCAGCCAAGGGCTAGGTTATGCAGTCCTGGTTGCCCTACCCTGGCTTATGGGACTGATTAAACCCAACAGCTCCTTCGAGCTACTATCGACTTGACTCCGACGAAACCAAAATTGATGATGACACTGATATTCACGTGCACAGCTTATTTGAGGACTTCACTAGCAAGGGGAAGATGCGCAGTTACACGCAGCGCATTAAGAAGGAAGGGGGAGGTACGTAGGAGAGAGAACAACGAAGATAGGAATTTGGCACTGTTCTGTAAGATCACTGAAGAATGAAGACACGATGACGTAGTAGTAGCGTAGTATTACGTAGTTTTACATACCGAAAAGGTGATTTCGGTACAGAGTAAAGTGTACCAATATAAGGTAACGTAACGTCACATTTTAAAAAATCTTTAAATTAAAAAAAAAATCCTTCTTCATAACAAATTGTATGTTAACCATTCTAGGCTAAATCCAAAGCATGAAGTCCCCAGATATACCATAAACATGTTCAGTGTTATATCATTAAAAGGACATAATATATGACCACCTATCTGGGACCAGATTTTCATACATTTTTTGACCCGGATAATGACTATCTTGCCTTAAAGAGTAGAAATTACTTGAATTGGTGTCGAATTACACAACATATATTAATAACTTACAGTTTTACATGATTTCGTTTTCATTGAGGTCAGACACATTTAAATAACTAGCACGAGAAATTAGTGCTTCGCCAATTTAAGGATTAACTTCAAGACTATAATACATGTACAAAAACAGACTACAGTACAAAATATAACATTATAAATAGGAAATAAAACTTTTCAGGACCTAAAGTTTGTATATTTTCACCTTCTAGATAAGATAACGTTCCCATAAAATGTTATCGTGTATTTTATTGCACTCTGCATTTCTATTACTTTTTGTAGAAATGTCACGATAATAATAATAATAATAATAATAATTATTATTATTATTATTATTATTATTATTATTATTAGTTGAATGCAGGCTTTCACGGCCGGTAATCATAATGTTGAGTGATTCCGGGTTCTGTGGCCGTGGTCCATAGTTGGTGTTGATACCAGACGTTTCGCCCTCAACTGCGGAGGGCATCTTCAGTGGCGAGTGCTTCTAGGCGTGTTTCCTGGTCGGAAGCTCTACTTAGAGTGAACGCTGCGGGTGTTGTATTGATACTAGTGGTGGGAGCAGGGTGAGCGGGCGTGGCTCTTGCTGATTGGCTAATGGTCGTCTCCTTGTTGTCCCTAGTGTTGATGCATTTATTTTCTAGTGTACGGTACCAGGCCTTAGACAGTTTAATACCTTCCTCTTTTCTGTTAATATTTTCCTTATGCTTGTGTATTTCTATAGCCTCTCGATATAATCTAGGGAAATAATAGGAAGTTGTGGCTAAAACTTGTGTATCATCGAATAGAATCTGGTGTCCATTCATAATGGCATGTTCTGCTACAGCCGATTTATCCATTTCGGCTGTAGCAGAACATGCCATTATGAATGGACACCAGATTCTATTCGATGATACACAAGTTTTAGCCACAACTTCCTATTATTTCCCTAGATTATATCGAGAGGCTATAGAAATACACAAGCATAAGGAAAATATTAACAGAAAAGAGGAAGGTATTAAACTGTCTAAGGCCTGGTACCGTACACTAGAAAATAAATGCATCAACACTAGGGACAACAAGGAGACGACCATTAGCCAATCAGCAAGAGCCACGCCCGCTCACCCTGCTCCCACCACTAGTATCAATACAACACCCGCAGCGTTCACTCTAAGTAGAGCTTCCGACCAGGAAACACGCCTAGAAGCACTCGCCACTGAAGATGCCCTCCGCAGTTGAGGGCGAAACGTCTGGTATCAACACCAACTATGGACCACGGCCACAGAACCCGGAATCACTCAACATTATTATTATTATTATAAACTAAAATTAGGGATGGCAGAATAAATTAACCATGATTTGAGGGAAGTAGATTATACAGGAGATGATTGGAAACATTAGCTGAGAATAGGGAAGTATGGAGAGCTTATATCCGCGCGGCAATAAACCTATGGGTTCATAGTGCCAGTGAGTTAGTTTAGTTAGTTAATAAGCTAAAATTAATGTAATAATAAGACTAATAATGATGAAGAATAAATAGCATTAATAATAATAATAATAATAATATAATAGTAAAATTTAAAATTATCCCACCATTACAGGCCTAGGAGACTCTTGGAAAGAAAATTAAGGGTCCCATCTTTATTAGCAGAGATGTCAGTCGGGTTTTCAGCCCTGCATAACGGTCGTCTTTATCCCCGGAACATATGTCTGGTACTAAGTTTTTCTTTCAAATGTGTTGTTTCAGATAGTTTGTAATGAGTGTATTGTAATTAATCATCAGATCTACATTGACTTTAAATCCTCTGTAAATAGTGAAGCATTGATTGGCTAAAATACGATAGTACATAATAATTAATACAAAAATCGACGTCATCATACATATCTTGGATATACCTAAAGGAATATCTAAAGTCACATGGAATTTTCAAAATGTCATATTTGTGATAGTAATTTGTTGTTCAGGTCGTGTCTATGTAAGGCCCGGGGAGATGTGGGACAAGTAAAATCAACTACAAAGGAAGAGATTAAACTAACAATGAAACTGTCAACCATTGCATGCCGAAACCTATCTTGATATTTCTCCTAGAGAAGCTTTGTGTATGTACCAAAGCCGTGCTGCTTTTAACTGCAAGGCACTAAAATCTAGCGTCAAATCTCTTATTTAAACTACAGGGAAGTAATACAATTCCTGACTTGTTGGATTGGATAACCCTCACAACCTGCCGTCCGCACCCGCCTCGCCATACATCCACTCTGTTCTATTCAAGCAGGGCGTCCATTTGCGTCGCACAGTGGATTGCTATTGCTGGATTCTGGCTTCAATGTCTGTGCCTTGCAGTTAAAACTGCAGATATTTTTTGGACACGGTCTTGTTAAATGACAACGCTTCCCTGAGAGAACTTTCGGCATGCAATTGTTGATAGTTCCCTTAAGGCCTTTTAATCAATTACTAGACTTTTCTACATTCTATCTAAAAGTGTAGATATAAATAAATGTATTTAACTCTCATTATTTTTAAAAAGATCCACACATAATTAGAAATTAAAACTATTAAAGTAAGACGTTTTATTATAAAAAAATAATACATTTTCTAAAAAGCTAACATTCTAATGTGACAGATAAAACTTTTAATTTCCTTTCTTTCGTCGTGTTTAGAATTCTAAAGGCTGTCCGCTCTTAAAGTGATCCTCATCAAAACAAAACCATGTGACCTGCTCGCTTTTTCATTGGCTATGGACACCGTGGTACGTTGTAGAAGCAATAAGTACGCGAAAAAGTAGTTCCCTTCATTAAATTAAAAATATGTCCTCTGAATGTATTTGTTATTCTTCGTGATTGAAAATAATAACATTTAAAACATAGGGAATATTCTAAAATATACCCAATCAATAATTACAACTTAAAATAGTTTATTACATATGGGTGATGCATTTGAGTCATGCTTCAGTCGATTCTCATAAAACAAAATGGCTGTAAGTGTCGAATTTTCTGTTGCTGTGTCATCTCCTTGTCAAAAGTGGCAGTAATTATGGCGGAAGGATACAATTGGCGTTTGTTGATGTTAGGATCACTCTAATAGATAAGATACAGTGAGTTAAGTGTTTAAACAAATATATGCCACGTCAAGACTATAACTTTCTGATATGTATATACTTAAAGAAATCTGTATTTGCAGTGAGTTTTACTTTTTAACTAAAGTAATCGAAATTCTTTCTCGAAGTTAGGTTTTATTGTGTGTACAAGACATTCCCAATTGCAAATATATACAGTATATCAATGCTAGTATGCAACGAAGTTAGTAAAGCATAACTTCCCAGTACGTCATTCACGTTTAAGGTGACTCGGTATTAAATAGGGATAGAAAGTAGCATGTAAGAATAAATATATCTCTGGTTCTAATTATCATCTACCATAATTAGGCCTACAATTATGTGATAATTAAAGAAACATTCAGCTAATATATATTATGTGGTGTTTAAATATCGTAAGCTATTCAGTCTGAAATATTTTTTTATAATCTTTATAAATAATTATAACATTACATATTATAATTCTATCCGGAATTGCAATTAAGACTTGCCTCAATTCTTTGTAAAAAGTAATTGAAAATCGAGAAAAAGCACCTCCTTTGAAGATTTGCTCGTATACCTTTTCACTTTATAATGTCCACCGATATGATCTGGGGGTAGAGTCGCTACCTCATACGCAGCGGGCCAGGGTTCGATTCCCGGTCGGTAAAAGTTTCCTGGATTTTTCTTCACCTGTAAGAAAAATGTCAGGAAACTTTAAAGGCATACACGTTCCCCGTACATAACCTGGCCACCATAACCATCATTATCATATTCGCCATGTTTAGTATGAATGTGTGTGTGAATTATGTGTTTCGTCTCAATGTTACGCTGTCTCGGAGAAGGCCTGACATTGAGCTGATCACTCATTCGGGAAGGCCCTTTATATCCTTGTAAGGTCAAAAAGGTATGTGTATGGATCCAAAGTTAAAATCCCTCTCCCGACAGGTCGTGCCACTGTAAGGCTCGGGTGGCGTGTGACACATAAAAGTACCTATAAGGTGCACTAATGGAATGAAATAATCATTATAATACCTATAATTTGATAGAATTTTCTCATCTTCTGAAATAATCAATACTTTTAAATGCATGGTAAACCACTGTTGAAGTTATTGATTAAAATAGTATAATTGTCAAATTCGTACCTTCTGTTTATAAAACATCGTCAAACATTAAAAATGTATGCCTTTCAGAAGACAGTCTTCCATCATCAGCATCTACAATGATAGTCGTCCTCAACTAAAACAAACTTCTGTTTATAAAACATCGTCAAGCATTAAAAATGTAGGTCTTTCTGAAGACAGTCTTCCATCATCAGCCTCTAAAGGTTTTAGTATATTTTATACAGCGTGTTCAGGTCGTTGGGTATGTTCTCGTTCAACACATTTGTGTTCTTTGATTCTTTTAAGATTTCAATGTCTTCTAGAATGTTGATTTTGTAGTTAATATTTTCTCTGTGCAAGATTGGCATTCTATTATCGATTGTGTTAAACTGATGACCTGATTCTATTTCATGCTTGGCAAAGCTTGATTTTCCTCCGCTGTTAATGAAGTCCTTAAAATGTTCACTGAATCTAGTGTTGAAATTCCTGGTAGTTCTGCCAATATAAAATTTGTTACAATTGTTGCACTTGAGTTTATAAATTCCTTTGTTTTCATATTTACGTTTTCTTTTATTTTTTAAATAATATTATATTTTTGCGCGATAGTTTGTTTTGTCATACTTACAGCAATGGTGACCATGATTGAAAGTTCAACTTCTACATTTCGGTGTTGCAACCTAAATAACTCTACTGTAATATTACATATTACAAACCGTGCGGGAAGTAAAACCACTGCCCTTTATGTATACTACACTGCTCAAAAAAATTAGGGGATATTGTAGAATAACCTATAAAGACTATGTTTTTAGGAACAGTATTAGATGCAATCACTTTCTATTACTCCAAAAGAATGTCAACAAGAGTTTGAAGTCATTACGTAACCTCTGTACCACACCAGATGTCAAAGAGATCCTGATTAGGAATATGGCATACAAACAAAGCAACATTAACATGGGTGAAAATGTTTCTTTAGTATGGTGTATGGTCTCCTCGAACGGCCAGCACTGCCTCACACCTGTATGGCATTGATGCAATGAAGTTAGCAATGAGTTCTTGGGGGATACGTGGCCACTCTTCCATAAGAGCAATGTGCAGCTCTGGAACAGTTGTGGGAGGTGCTGGTCTACCTGCAATGCACCTGCCTAATGCATCCCACACATGCTCAATCGGATTTAAGTCCGGGGAGGAAGCTGGCCATTGCATACGCTCGATACCCTCCACTTCCAGCATGTCGTCCACCAAGCCAGCTCTGTGGGGTCGTGCATTATCGTCCATAAAAAGAAAAGAATCACCTATGGCATCAGCATAAGGCACGACAAAAGGTCGGAAAATCTCATCTCTATACTTTACCGCAGTCAAAGTACCACCTTGGATAACGTAGAGGTCCGTACGTCCACCACTATGACTCCTGCCTACACCATCAATCCACCGCCACCATATGGGGATCTTTCACGTACAAAAGCTGGATTGTTTCGTGTCCCTTTTTCTCTCCAGATGAATACACGCCGACTATCACATTCCATGTTGAATCGCGACTCATCAGAAAAAAGAACTGATCTCCATTCAGCATGCCTCCACCCACAATGTTCCTCCGCCCAGTTTCTGCGATCTCTACGGTGTTGTGGAGTTAACCTGGTACACACCATGGGCCTACGGGCATAAAGACCACTTCCATGTAGTCGATTAGGGACAGTTTGAGTTTACACCCTGCGTCCTGTTGCTGTTTGAAGTGTATTTCGCAGTTGAGTTGCATTCTGCTGTCTATTCCGACGGGCTGTTAACAAGAGGTAACGGTCATCCCTTGCTGTTGTTGCCCTTGGTCGACCTTGTCCGGCTCTTCTGTGAACAGTATGTTCTTTGAAAATTATTCCAAAGACTGGAAATCACGCTTTGAGACACCCCAATGGCTTGTGCCACCTCTTGTTGTGTCTGTCCAGCTTCCATCCTTCCTATGGCCCTCCAAGCCATTGGTTCAGGTAAATCACGTTGTCAAGGCATCACTGTCCCTAAGGCAAGTCATTCACTAACTGAAAACTGGACTGGATTTAAAAACAGCAACAAAACATTCACCCCCACACCACCCTTTCACATCAACAGTACAGACACTGCCCTCTGGTGTGGTACCGAGGTTACGTAACAACTTCAAACTCTTATTTACATTATCTTGGAATAATATAAAGTGATTGCATCTAATACTATTCCAAAAAACATAGTCTTAATAGGTTATTCTACAATATCCCCTAATTTGTTTGAGCAGTGTACATAGATGTATATACAAAAATATATTCAAAAGGTGATGTTAATATACATTATACGAAACAAATCACTGCATTGTAAACTGAACTTTTTTTAAACAATATAAAACAATAAATTTTATGACTTGTTGGTGTCACGGCCTGCTATAGTCTCAACTAATAAACATTGACCACACTGTTAACGTTAATCAATCGTTTATAATGAACGCAAATATTTCCAACAAAGATGTCATTATTTTACTATTATTTTGAAAACACCATCGCCCAAAAAATAATGTAGCCTACAACTCACGTTTGTGAAGTGTTTTACATAATCTCGAAAATTAAAAACCTCGCTATAGCTTGGTTTTTAAACATTTCCTCGCTTCTGTAAAAAAACACTTCCCAATCTAGCATCGTAATATACTATTAGTTATTAGTTTATTGTTGGTTTTAAATGCGATTTTTATATTTTGATTTTGTTTTTCATTGGTTTAGCCAGTTATATTGTTTCTGAAATAAATAAGAAAGTGGAGTTTTAACTGCTGGTATGAATACGTATAAAATTTGGCCTAGCAGTTTTATTATTATACCTGTATTATCACATATTCAATACAAGTTATAACTGAATTTTTTACTTCGAAAAGATATTCATTTTTTCCATGTAAACTTACGATGAAAATCTAGTTATTGGAGGACTGATTTATTGAATCTGCTTCATGATTTCCGTCGCCGTGGCGTAGTCGGTAGAGCCCCTACCTTCCACTCCGGCGACCCGGGTTCGATTTCCGGCAGGGTCTGGGTGTGAGTCTTGTCTTGTGTTTGTATGTGTGAATAAGATAAAAAGGTTAACAAAGGTAAAACAAAAAGGAAGAACAGTGTACGAAAGAAAACGAGAAAGAAAGATTTTTTTTAAATTAGCTTCATAATAATATAGTGAGTAAATAATCAATTGAGTTGGTGTTTACTTGATGAAAATCCATATTTTTATTTAATTAATAGTGAGTAAAGTTTCCTGAAAAGTTCATTCCTCTCTCTCAAGTATTTCCTAAGACAAGTGTACCAATATGGTCATTTTCGAGCAATTATTTATAAAACAATTCAGACTGAACGGTAAGATTTATAAAAAATACGTATTTTTAAAGCTAAATATGCCCTTAAATATTAACACAAATATGTTTGATGCCCTTTAATTAGAATCAGAAATATATTTTTTGTACGAGTTACTTTCGACTCTTCACAACCATTTGCACTTCATCTGTTTATTTACAATATCGTTGCAATATGCTGATGTAGTTATGTAATCTCATACATATTTTTTAGATTTTTTTTTAATGTTGACGTTTCTTTTTCTGAACAATAACAGGGAGCAGAAAATTCGTATCCCTTCTCTTCAAACTTGGCTCTAAGATTTTTTTAATTTAGTAAAGTGATATTTGATTTTTCCAAACGCCACCATTGAACTAAATCAATCTCAATATATGGAATAGCAGACAACAGATTAGTAATAACTGTTGTCCCTCAAAAAGATATTTGCCCCCATGGTAGGCACAGTATAACAATCACCACCACTGCGGAATACTGTGTAATACAGAAATAAACGCATAATGTGCCTACTTAACCTAACAAGAGTTAAGATTTACATTTCTGCAGGGTTTTTCTTTTTCCAAAGAAATAATTCCAGTGAAGTTGTAAAAAACTATATGAATA
This sequence comes from Diploptera punctata, assembly GCA_030220185.1. Lineage (NCBI taxonomy): Eukaryota > Metazoa > Arthropoda > Insecta > Blattodea > Blaberidae > Diploptera > Diploptera punctata. The sequence continues at coordinate 2,883,461 of JASPKZ010007150.1, forward strand.
CCACAGGGGAAAAACAAGGAATGTTATAAAATATGAATCAGTCATTTCGAAAAGGGATCATCTCCAATTTTTCTGAAATTCACTTCTTTCATCATTCCATGTTTTGATACCTACTTCCATCGTTTCCGTATTCCTTTGCCACTTTCTGGCTTTATTCAGTAGCAATTTCAGATTCAATGCTTTATCCCGAACAAGTTGAATCAGTTCTTTTTTTTTTTTTTCCTCTCCTGTAAAATTTGATCAGCTGTAGATGGTCCCTTTTCGAAATTACTGATTCATATAATTAAAGGAGTGAGGCGTAACTTCATGGAAATGCAATGTATTTAAAACAGTTTATCTTAATAGTAATTCCGCTAAAATAGTCAGAAATCAATCTGAGGTGCAAATCTGTCCAATTAAAACCACAGATATCAGTAAAAGTGATAAAATAAGACAAGAAACAAAATTAAATTGATCCCGACACGTGTTTCACCCTTTAAAGGGGCATCATCAGGGTGATCATATCAAAGTTAAAAAAAAGCAAGAATCATCAATATATACTGTATCTAAAGATGGCGTTATACAGTAAAAGTGATGAAACAAGATAAGAAACATACTCAAATTGGGTATCGACACATGTTTCGGCCTTGAACAAGGTTTCATCGGGGTGATTACATCAAAGTAAAAACACTACTAAAAAGAAGAACAAGAACATCCAATATATACTGTATCTAAATATGGCGTCGAAGAAGTATTATATTGGTGGATCTTGTTCTTTTGTTTTTACGAGTAGTAATGTTTTTACTTCGATGTGATCGTCCTGATGAAATCCTGTTCAAGGGCGAAATAGATGTCAGTATCAATTTGTATATGTTTCTTTCTTGTTTTATCTCCCTTACTGGTTTATGTGGTTTTAATTGGACAAATTTGCATCCCAGATCGATTGCTGACTATTTTAGTGGAATTACTACTAAGGTGCCGGTATTATTTCATATCACAAAATAACGAAAATAGAGAAAATCCTGATATCTGGTGCAAATGTTTTGAACTTTTCAATTGACAGTGGTAAACAGAGAGCGAGGAAAGTTCCGCATCATACGAGATTAAGAATGTATGGATGCTTGTAAGAGTGATATGATGCTTGCGCGTCCAGGTGACTCTGGTACAGTCCGATACTGGAGTACCAAACTCAGCTGCAATTAAATGCAGTCTTGAATTATTCTTCTGATACCATTGTACTGAACGTATTAGTCCTTTATAATAGACTATCGCAATTAACTTGCTAGAAAACATCCTGCAAAACTGACACTGCATACGATCTGAAAAATATAGCATCGAGTTTTGAAATAGTCTAACACAAATATACATTGTTTCAACCCCTGCTGGACATACAATTTGTAATCGTATCCGGCAATACCTGTGACCGTATGTCATGTATTACATCAAATAATTAGATGGCGTTATGCATCAACCGGCTATGTGTCATTGTGTAAGTTTCGAGAAATATACGTTTAACACTATTTATTAATAATAATAAGTTGGTAAGAGGCACTCGAAAGAGCATTAAGTTATAAGTTTATGATTTGTCTTTTATGAGTTCGTTCAGTGATCCTGTCCATATTCTGCATTGTTTGTAATGGTATCGCTCACACGTTTGGTCGCATATCTTGCATTCACACGAATCACTCGGTTGGTGGAATTTTGTATTTTTGCACATTTTGTGATGATATCCGTGTGTTGCTAAACCTATGATTCTGTGCCTTTGTGGTTGGTTACTTCCAGTCCACTCTCTGTTTACCATGGCATCTGAGGCGTAGAAATCTTCGTCGATCTCTTTTTCTCTCTGTTTCTTTTTTTCGATGACTTTCTTATATGGCTCCGTTGCTGGCAGTAGTATCCTTTGCCTCAGGTCCTCTAGGAAGAAGGTTTCTCTGGCTAGCATATAGGCCATTCTATTTGGTGTGTATTTGCTTGCACCTAATGACTTTTTGATGAATCTTGGTTTTACTTTTTCTAACCTCTCCAAATCGCTGGTCGATAGTTTCTCCCATATCAGTTCTATCCGTAGGTGACGATCGGGGTGATCACTGATGCGAATAATTTCATGGCTGTGACTAATTTTAACGATGTGATGTCTTTGATACTGCACATAGCTCTTATAGCTGCTGCTGCTGCTCTCTCCTGCACATGTGACGCTGAAAGGAATTTGGTGCTGGCTGCAGTGTTATGCCTAAATATCTGAATTTGTTGACCATTCTTATCGGTTCTTCTCCTAGTTTTAGATTATCACTTGCCGCTGTTCTTCCTCCTTTCTTGAAAACCATTTGTACGGTCTTGTTGCTGTTTATCTTGAACTCATTTTCCATAGCCCATCGTTGTATCCCATCTATGCCTTTTTGCAATTCTTCTTTGTTTTCTGCCCCAATGGCCATGTCGTCCGCATACATTACCAGCGTGGTCCCGTTTGTTGCTTTCCCAATGTCAGCCGTCATTATGTTAAATAGTAGCGGGCTGATGGGGTCTCCTTGTAGTATCCCATTAGTTTGCATAACCTCGTCTGATTCCGCAACCTCATCTGTTATTTTTAACCAGTTTCGCCTCATTATGTCGTGTACTATTCCAACCCTGGGGTTCTCGTTTCCAATCATGTCCCTCATCTCTTCGTGAGTAGTTTTGTTCTGTTTATGTAATCGACAGCTTTTTTCATAATCTATGAAGACCACGTAGTATTTCCCTTTCGGTCTGTTGAGGGCTGCTTCTATCTCATATAATTATGCGGATGCTGCTTGCAGAGTGGATTTTCCTTTCCTAAATCCGAATTGGTTATCTGGTATGTTTAATTTTGTGTTGTCCATCAATCTGTTTGTAAGTATCTTCATAAAGATTTTGAACAGGGTGTTCTCCAGTACAACGCCTCTGTATGAGTTCATGTCTCCCGTGTTTCCTTTACCTTTATACAGCATTTTCAGGGTAGCCCTTCTCCATTGTTCTGGTATGGTTCTCGTCTCTAGGCATTTGTTAAACAGTTCTTTCCATATTGATATTAGCACGTCAGCTGCAGGGTAGCCCTTCTCCATTGTTCTGGTATGGTTCTCGTCTCTAGGCATTTGTTAAACAGTTCTTTCCATATTGATATTAGCACGTCAGCTGATGCCTTTTAACACTATTTATTGTAGCACCAAACTAACAATTCACGATATTGCAAGTTATTTTCCTTGTTTGACAGTTATGCATCGACAATATAACAGCGGGAATATTTGGCGTTTAGCTGCATGATGCAAAATTTAGATAAGCATTTATGAAGATCTGGTTTCATAGTCATTTGTTGCAAAACATTGAATCCCTAATAGGACTGATGGCGTTTACACTTTTCTTTAATAAGAAGGCTATATTAAAGATTTGGCACTAAAAAGTGTGCATACTTACTTTATGGGCCAGTGCAATAGATAACATCAAAATATTTGTTTAATGGCGCTTAGCCAGTTGATGCATAACATCGTCCGTTTTGTTCACACTCTAACCTATTATAGTACTGTGTATCTATTGCTTGAGACATTCCGCGACTTTCGGTGATAAACATTGGAAAAATATGGAATGGCTCAGTGAAATCAGTTTTGCTATGCTGGAGAAAAACACATTTTTTCAAACAAAATCTAATTTTCTCAGTGCTTGGTTCTTGTGACAATCCTTGTTTTTCCCCTGTGGTATTCAAATAGGCATATTTATTAGGGTAAATTCACGTAAACCCGTGAAACTAGTGTACTCGTGATACTTTACTGCAGGTCCGTTAAATAGTGCTCACTAGGTGTGAAAAGACGGTCTCCCCCTCCTACCCGCATACAGGTGCACTCTCAATTAAACAAAACAACTGATAAGTGAATAGCAGTGTCTTACCTTGTCAGCTTATCCGACGCGACGTAGGGTTGAATAGGAAGAGGAAGGGTTTATTACATCCATGGTTTGCAGTACGGTATGTCAGTGTCACCGCCGATGATCTTGAGTTATGATTTTTATTTGTCTCCTGATGCCTTGAGCTGCCTTCGGCGGTGTCCCTAACATCCTGCAACCTACAGCTGCGTGGTTTGTTTAGGAAAGTATCCCGAATTTACGAATACAACGAGCTAACCTGAGTTGACCATAAAGCAGATTATGATAGTATAATTTTTTTAACAATTTTATCTGCCTCTATTAGAATGTTTGTTTGTAATACTGTATAAATTTTCATTGTCGTGTTTTTTCCATCATTCTTGAAGAACTAAATGATCTTATCCTAACAATCCAACATTTATGTGTGTCGTGGTTTGGTGCTTATTAACGTATTAGTGATCTTTCGATGAGTAACACTGCATGCGAAAAGGGCACACTATGTCCTGGAGAGTTTTTATTTTATTTGTTTTTAACGTATAATTTAATTGATGAATTGGATTAATGTTTTTGTTTTGTAGGAAAGTCTGGCCTGATCACCACCCCACGCCCTATGTTCCCTCCCCACTACCCTGCCGACCCCGGCACTACCAAAGATATGCAAGGAGATGATTTCTCGGATGAGAAAATCCGCGAAAATGTCAACTGCACCATCACCATTTACACCAACGAGAAAACACGAGCTATCGGCTTCGTATCCGAATGGTTAAATGCTTACAAATTTCTATCACGTAAGTAAAACGAACTCCATCTTGTGTGCTCAAGGGTTGTGCGGCAGAGGTTGGCACCACGAATAAAAACACATCTCCATAGTACTGACGGTAGGCCTATAGTTTTCACTGTGAAGAAAATACATTTTATCTCATCCCACATTTTTAATTATATTCCGCTGTATAAAAATCAAATTATGTTTGTAAATTGAAACCTTTTTTTTTTTTAATTTCATTAGTACGGTACAAACCAAATTGATCCATCAATTAATTCATTGTATTCTACTCAAGAGGAGATAGTCCACTGCTGGTGAATTTCATAGTAACTGACGTAACAATTACAACAAAATAAAATTTTAATTTTTTACCTTCAGATAATAGGGCCCTACTTTTTCTCTTCAAAGCGTTTATAATATAGAGTTCAATCTCTTTAACAGAAAATATGGAGTTTCTATCTCTAATAATTTTACTTAAAATGTGATGTTTTATATCGGTAACTGATGTAATTGTAGAATGACTTCATGTTTTACAGAGTAAGAGTAAAATAATAATCCCAGTGAAGTTTTCAATGTTATTTGAACAAGCTATTGAGAAAGTAGTATATAATATACAGGAGAAGTTACAAAATACATGTTTTGAGTTTATGTTCTAATAAACTTTAGGTCACTGATTATTATTATTATTTTTACTATTATTTATTATTATTATTATTATTATTTTATTATTATTATTATTTTATTATTACTATTACTACTACTATTATTATTATTGCTATTATTATTATTATTATTATTATTATTATTATTATTATTATTATTATTATTACTGGGGCACGCCGTAGCGTAGTGGTTAAGGCACTGAGCTACAAGCCGGAGGGTCGAGGGTTCAAGTCCCGTTGGGGTCAGGATTTTTAAAATGACCCAAACTCTCTGGCGGCACTATGGCCCTGGGGTCGATTCAGCCTCTAACGGAAATGAGTACCAGACGCTTGTTCTGGGGGTAAAGGCGCCCGTCACGCAGGGCTGACAACCCGGCTGACATAAAGTGCCGATTGTCCAGAAAAAGTGGGAGCCTTAACCTCCTACTACCCCAAGGGCCTCCGGGTCTGTTGTGGGATCACTTTTACTTTATTATTACTACTACTACTATTATTATTATTATTTATTTATTTATTTATTTATTTATTTATTTATTTATATACAGAATTTTAATGTTTACACATATTTCTGTGCCAAAATTTTATTTTTCTTCTCCACTTGTCTCTCCCTATCCAATCCATGTCCTCCAGTCCCCTTGCTCTCATTCCAGTTCTTATTTCCTGCATCCACGAGTTTCGAGGTCTTCCTCTCCTCCTTCTTCCAGGTGGACACCATTCCAATGTTTTCCTGGGTAATCTTTCTTCTTGCATTCGTCGTACGTGCCCATACCAATTTAATTGCTTATACTGCATATAATCTACTATTGAATAACCAATATTCATTTTTTCTCTTATGACAGTATTTCTTATTTTGTCTATTTATTATTATTATTAATATTATTATTATTACTATTATTATTATTATTTTATTATTATTATTATTATTATTATTATTATTATTATTATTATTATTATTATTATTATTATTATTATTATTATTATTATTATTATTATTATTATTATTATTATTATTATTATTATTATTATTATTATTATTATTATTATTATAGTCCACCGCTGTGGTCTCGAGGTAGCGTGCTGCCTTGTCACGCAGCGGGCCCGGGTTCGATCCCCAGTCGGAGGAGTTTTTCTGGGTGAGGTTTTTATCGGGGTTTTTCCTCACCTGTAAGACAAATGTCAGGAAAACTTAAAGGCCGAAACGGTCCCCGAAATCATATGGCCATCATTATCATCATCCTGCGCCGGTGTGGAAAGCAACGGGAAGCCACCACACCTACAATTCCCTAGTAAAGCTGCAAGCATAGCATGCAAATGCTATGATTGCAGTGAAGGACCTGCCTTCGGGCAGAATTACTATGGATGTATTATTATTATCACTATTATTATTATTATTATTATTATTATTATTATTATTATAACTATTATAGAAAGTAAAGGTAACTGACGCTTCTGTGTGGTGTGAGAGTTTTAATTAAAATAAATAATTACTTGTTACGTATGAGTTTGTTCATATTCTACAATATTTTTAAAATATTTTTAATAGTACATGTACCACTTTGGAAAGAGGGAAAGAAACATTAATTTTCGTGTGTTATGTCAAATTGTATGTGGAATTCACCTGCTGCTAATTCATCATTCTCCACAATATAATTTCATGTTTGCAGGTTTACTAGAGACATGGATAAAAGCTAATGACTAAAGATGGAACAATTCCTTCGTAAACACGATATTAGCATATGGTTGTTGCGACCATTCTAATGACGCCAGAGGGAATGGAGTTAGAATAGTTTTTGTACCTTCTGGTTACAGCAACAGTTTAAAATAACCACTTTGCATTAGTTATATTCAGCTCCAAATGTTCCGAACAGTCAGCGCGCAACTTTTATGTTCCACCGGAGTATACTTTGTATGTCTGAATCCTGCTGTTGTTTACATCTGACCGCTGCAGCGGCGCTGTTCAGAGTTCTACTGAATGGCTTGAGGCTTAGTCAACCTCGCATCAGTGCAATGGAAGGAGAGGTTACATCTCTACTATGATTTCCACACACCACTCTATTTCAAACCTAGCAATCAAACCTCCTAAATTCTAAATAAAAAAAGCTCCATTGCGTGTCAAGTCTAGGACGTTCTTGGTATATTTATTATTATTATTATTATTATTATTATTATTATTATTATTATTATTATTATTATTATTATTATTATTATTATTATTATTATTATTATTATTATTATTATTATTATTATTATTATTATTATTATTATTATTATTATTTAAGAACCCCACCACCATCCCCCTGGGTTTTCTCGGGCTCAATGCCCATATCCCCAGGTCTGCTCTTGTTCCTATCTATTACCCAGTGCTTTATTTTATTCTTTTATTTCTGATACAATATTCGGCTATGTGAACTTAATCTACTTGTGTGTGCTGTTCTTGGTATAGCAACAGGCTGCTGATCTCACATCTATGTGTGCCATTACAAAAGGAAACGTTCATTCAATCAGTTTCGTATAGCCAGCATACCAGCCACCAACTATTACACTTGGTTTTCTCAACCTAGAGCCACTACTTGCTACAGCTACCCAAATGCATCACGACACTGGGTTGTACCAATCCCATACTGACCGAAATTCTATGATAAAATTTCTTCCCCGCCAGAACTCGAACCACTTCATGCTTCATAGCTTCTTCGTCAATGCATGGTGTCTTTGACCGTTCGATTGCGGCACAGGACATACTGGATTCTAAATATGGCAATAGTTCTCCATGGTGCAATAAACCTAGAAGAATCTTGGTCTACCAGCCTTCTGCTGGTCTCACATCCACATGTGTTAATGATGTAGTCCGATGATCAACTAACCAATATAGGGGTGATATATGGTCAGCTTGTGGATCTCCAACCGTTATACCTGATTTTCTCAAGAAGGCGCTTCTTATTGTAGCTACCCAATTTCCTCATGATGCTGGGTGGACACCCCGGTCACATACTAGCCAAAATTCTATAAGAAAATGTCTGTTCCCATGGGGACTCGAAGTAGTCCAAGTCCCGTAGCTTTGCATCAAAGCATCATGCCTTAAACCGCTAGGCTATGGGGCGGAATAATAATAATAATAATAATAATAATGTTTTATTTATTCCGGCAGAGTTAAGGCCATAAGGCCTCCTCTTCCACTCAACCAGCAAAAATTACAAGTACACATTTGACAATATAGATTATGTAATTATACACTGTAGTAATCATAAAGAATTTAAAATATATTAAATATTGCAATGGAAATTTCATGTACAAACATATTATACGATGATGATAATAATAATAATAATAATAATCCTTATGATGATGATGATGATGATGATGATGATGATGATGATGATGATGATGATGATGATGATGATGATAATAATAATTATTATAATAAATAGTATAAATATACGAGAAACACCAATTAATATATGTACCTTGCACTGGGTAATGATAAAGTCGAGGTTAGAGCAAATATAAATTTAGGTTTCTTTTAAAATATGCCAATGTCCGGCAGCCCCTTATTTCTTGTAGGGATCTTAAAAAATTAACTGGTCTTTCCAAAATTTGATCGATTTTAATTATTTTATATGTTGTGCATCTTTGCTAGTAAAAACATTTCCTGATGCCTTAAACCAGTTGTGTCGCCATGTTTCCATACAGTAGAAAATGAAAATAAAGTAATTTTAATAATAAATTATAAATTTGAACACTGATATGTTCGCTGTTTATTAAAGAGTATTCCATAAATAGCAACTGCAATAAAAGTTTATATTCCATAATTATCAACAAGCCTACCGTTCTGAAGAATACACAAATGCAGACGACATATCTAACATTTATACTTTTAATAATCATGTTTGAACACCGTTGAGATTAAAATTATTTCAATTTTAAATTTGTACCTTATAAAATAGTCGTCCTCAACTATAATAACTTCTGTTATAAACTTAGTCACACTATTAAAATTCTAGGCCTTTCAAAGACATGCTTCATCCTCAGGAATTCTAATGGTACTGAATTTATTTGTATATTTCATACAGAGGGCTTTGGTTGTTGGGTGTGTTCTCATTTAGCATATTTTTATTTTCTGCTTTCTTGATGATTTCAATCTCTTCCAGGATATTGATTGATTTTTTTGTCTATTGTTTTCTTTGCGGATTATTAACATTATTTTATCTGTGCTGTTAAATCGAGAGGAAAGGAGATTACGAGTATTTGAAAATAAAGTACTTACGAAAATGTTTGGACCAAAGAGAAATAAACAGACAGGTGAATGGAGAAGACTTACATAACAATGAACTTCATGGTCTCTATAGGAAGCCAGATATTATAAGAACAGTTAAATCTCGTAGACTGCGATGGGCAGGACATGTTGCGCGTATGGGGAATGAAAGACGTGCATGGAAGCTTCTTGTAGGAAAGCCAGAGGGAAAGCTCCCAGTTGGTAGACCAAGAATGAGGTGGGAGAATAACATTAACTATGATTTGAGGGAAGTAGATTATACAGGGAATGATTGGAAAGCATTAGCTAAGGATAGGGATTTATGGAAAGTTTATGTCCGCACGGCCATGAACCTAGGAGTTCGATAGTGCCAGTGAGTAAGTAAGTAAGTTTGTTGTTAAATCGATGGCCGGTTTCTAAAATGTGTTCAGCAAAACTTGACTTTCCTTCTCTTTTAATAAAGTCTGAGAAATGTTCATTCAATCTTATTTTAAAACTTCTGTATGAAATATACAATAATTTCAGTACCATAAGAATTCCTGAGGATGAAGCATGTCTTTGAAAGGCCTAGAATTTTAATAGTGTGACGACGTTTATAATAGCAGATACTATAGTTGAGGACGGCTGTTTTATAAGGTACAAATTTAAAATTGAAATATCTAAAATTATACATAAATTACTCAACTAATATCCACCACATACTCACTGAATGCACCAAATATAAGATCCCATGGCACTGTAGAGGCACTTAATGATATTCAACTTCTCCCAAACCCTATGCCTACTTCAAAAAATACTGGCATTTGGAACAGGATATAAACTAATTATATCTTAAAATCAATAGAATCTAATGTAAATATTAAGGTTTTCTCGGCCGGAATTACGACTTTGAGAGATGTCTTCCGGGCTTTTGAGACATGGTCAAGAAGCTTGAAATTCCCTGACGTTTCACTAGAGACTGCGTTTCAATGGCGTAGTGAAACCAATTATTTTGTTTGGGCCCCTGATATTGGGTTTCACAAAGTCTTCTTCTTCATCCAACCAAGTCTTAGGCCTGTTACGATCTCACTGAAGAATTTTGTATCCAGCGTTTCATTGGACGGCCCAGAGATCTCTTCCTTGTTGGACAATAACGAAGCATGACCTTGGGAACTCTATCTGAACTCATTCGTCGCAAATGATTAATCCAGTTGTTCTGTTATCTATGTATGTATACAATGACCGGCTCTAAACGTAGTTCCTTCAAGATATTATCATCATTGCGTTTGTGATCCCTTTTGGTATACGTATCCTGTTGTATATCTCATGAATCTCATTTCACTAGATGTTATTCTGTTCTCATCTCCTTTCCTCAGAGTCCGGTATAACCATAACATCACTTGCAGAGTAAATTCTGCATGGATGGAAATCCCATCACTTTACCCCTTCGGGCTAGCAACCCGTCGGGTAATACTATATAGTTGCTTTTAATTCTCACAAGTCTAGGATGGACTGGAGGGATAATTCTTTTGACGAAAAAGGCTTTTCAAAGTACCTGACCAGTCAATTGATAACGCCGCTGAAAATCTGTGATAAACTGTCATGCAAGCCATATATACATACAAACGCTGTTTAAGGTGAACTGGAGCCAGCCGTCGATATTCCCAAATGCGAATTTGTCCATTACCGATGATGAGTCCTTCAACAAATCCCACGTCTCCCTTTCAATTGACAGAATTACTAGATTACAAAGCCTCATATTTGACCTACTGTAAGTTTTTATTCGTCACAGTGCCAAAAAAAATGAGAATGCTGGTGTAATGGGACATTTCAAGGTAATATTAGTAGTTCCTGTCACTCCTCTAGGAAGCATAGAACCTTTGTGAAAGCACGCCACCGGATTCTGTTTTTTTTTTTCTTTTTTGCCAAATTCCGGATTTCATTCCAACTTTTCCCTTGTTGTTCAATGTCTGTTGTTACAATGCTGCGCCATGTAATTTTTGGTCTTCCTCTTTCTTTTTCTAGGCAATCCCTGTGGATTCCATTCCAGTGCTATCTTTGGCACATTGTCTAGTTCTCTTCTGAGAGTGTTGTCCAATCCCTTTCCGATATTTAATCTCTTTCCAGATCTCATCCTATGATGTTATCGTCCACAATTCATTGTTTCATATAGGTTTTAGCCACCAGATTATCAAATTAAATCTCAGGCATCTATTTATATGTACTTGCAATTTTCTATATAATGTGATTGTGCTCTTCCAACTCTCACACCCATATAGCAATATACTTATCACATTACTATTAAAACATATCAAAGTATAAATTTGCAAAACTTAGAGTAGTTTTTGGAAAGTTGAACCCATACTCAATTTTTTAAGTGGACCTGTGTCAAGCTGACTCAACTGCTGGCTACACACTGTTGTGTCTATTATATTTGACTTCCATACGTATTCTCTGGTAAAACGTCGGGGAACTTCAAGTCCCATAACAATAAACCAGAAGCTCAGAAGACTCTCTGGAAGTCATAATAGAATAGAATATTTCATAGGTAAATACTATTCTGTTTATTAAATTCAGTTCATTAGAGTCGCAGTTTTTATCTGGGCGTGAAACGTCGATAAATTTTGCTCATAGGCCCCTTACATCAGGCTTCAGGATCTTTTTACGTGCCGTAAATGTACATCACACACACGGCTTTATTTCCCTTCCGAAGGAACCCATATTACGGATTTACACCTTTAAAAATCCATCGATCCCTTTCGGGTTTAAACCTGCGAACCTCAGATACAGAGGCAAGCATGACAACCACTAGTCGATCGAGACCTACTCTATACAGCACTCTATTGTATAGTAATTACTGTTAGTCGTGATAAGACTTGATGATCAAAGTAACCTCAAATAAATTAAATAAAATGATTATGTTGCAGTTTCAAGATGCAGATATGTTGACTTCATTATATTCACAGAAATATATGGATTTCTTATTACAATAATATTTTCCCTGTATGGTAACTACTAAGTGTAGATTGGTAATTTTTAACCTAACCAGCCCATCCGATCTACACGTCATCGCATGTCGACGTAACAGACGGATGGAAAAAGTATTTTGTGTTTTGTTCAATTGCCTGCCTCTTACGTGCAACTCTTTTTCTAATATAAAATGAAAAATAAAATAACTTTTTTAACACAGTTTAGATTCGACACTTATATATTGTTGGTATTTTTTTCTTCCGTGTAGTTTACTTGTGATCTGTAAGTAGAAACAACTAACCATTATCTGTAAGTGTAGTATTTTGTGTTGTATTTTATCTTACAATACATTATGGTTTGTTTTCTGTTTGTGTTAGTTATTTCATGAAATGTGAGTGTTTTTAAACAACTCATTTTGAAATCATGATTAATTTATTTTATTTTAATTTGTATAAATGCTAAGAATGTTTTTTTTATTGAGACACAAATGGTTATATTGATTGTTTTAATCAAATTACAGTGGGGAACAACACTATGAAGTCATTTTCAATTTATAAATGAGTTTGATAAAATATTTTTGCATCCCACACGATACAGTTCCGTGTTTTTACGATTCCGGTTTCAAAGACTGTTTGTCTTCAACTTCAGTCAAACTCCAACAATTAGAGTTTGACTGAAGATGAAGGCAAATGACCTTTGAAACTCTAATTGTTGGAGCTTGACTGAAGTTGAAGACAAACGATCTTTGAAACCGGAATCGTAAAAACACGGAACTTCATGAGGTGAGATGAAAAACATTTTATCCTACTCATTTATAAATATTGATTTTTGTCTTTAAAATAAACACTCTCATCAAACCATCTGGGACTTCTACAGCATTATATTTTACAACAATTTTTTGTCTCTTATTTATTATGAATGTGATATCTGAAACACTTTGAAATTAAATATAATATATTCAGGTATATTTACATGAAAATCTGAAATCTAAAATGTTTCATTATCTCTCTTATGTAAGTAAAAATTGCTAAAATGTCATAATGAATGATATTTTGATTTTAGATTGAAATAGCATTCTCTGTGAAATTTAAAAATAAATCTACAGAAGAGAAGATAAAAAACTTTCGATTTCGTGATATGGGGTGTTCATCTGAGAAACAATTATATTTTTATATATTTGATATATATTTTTTTTAATTAGAAGATTGCTTCTGATCCCACGTTTATCAATCACAAGATATGTAATATTACATTTGTTGCAATGCAGTAATCTGTTATTAAAATTACACTGATATTGACCAAACAAGTTATTTTGGATATTAGTTTTCTTATATTATACCTACAAATGGAGAAGTTAAACTAAGGAAAAGAAAGTAAGATCAAAGAAAGATCTATTTTTAATAAAAGTTCTAATTATCAACTTCGGTACTACAGTTTTTAGAATTTAGCCTTGACCTCCCTAACAACAGCTTGACATTCTATTCTGTCATTTACATTTACATTCCAATTACTGTTTCCAGTTCTTCGCAAATCACTCTCCATGTCATCCATCCATATAATCCTGGGTCTATCACATCTTTTACAGTTAAGTTTTGCATCCATTACTACTTGGGGATTCGGTTTGTATCCATTCCATATACATGTCCCAACCATTTGACTCTTCTGGCTTTAATATCTGCTATTATATCTATGTCTTCGTATAAAACTTGTATTTCTCGGTTAGTTCTAATTTTTCAGACTCCATTATCTCTAGTTGGGCTATATATGTTTCAAAAATTCTAATTGAAAGTAATATTGTGAGGAAAAATTATAAATTTATTTTTTAAGCGTAAAATGTTTGCCCAAACTGGGATTTGAACCCAATATCTCTAATTCTACATATTAGCACATTAACTAAATATGCTGTCTGGGCATCTCATTTCATAATGACATAAATTGACAATCACCCAGCTAGAATAGACATAACATATCGCGCATTTGCTGCAACAACGTCATAACTTAAAAAAACATAGTTTTTCAAGAGAAGCATTTAAATGTTTGAAATCCATATACCTTTGCCTGTATTTGTCATAAACATCAAATTATTATACCAATTCATTGCATACAATAGTTTATGTTGTTCTTCGTGAATATAGAACTAAGTTTTGTCCTTCATGTGTACCAATAACTCAAAATCGACAATTTTTTAGTTACAACGTTGTTGCAGCAAATGAGCAATATGGTCAGCATCTCCCAACTTGGAGCTGCTACTTATTGTAGCAACCCAATTTTCTCATGATGCTGGGTGGACATTGATCCCCTATTGACCGAAATTCCAATTTTTTTTTCTCCATGTGGACTCAAACCAGCACAAATCCCATAGCATTGTACCAAGGCATCATGCCTTAAATCGCTCAGCTACTGTGTGGAATAGCATATCTCTAATTTTATTTTTATTTCAGTTTTTGGTCAAATGTACTCATTGACATTCCTTTTAAAATGTATCTTATGGAACATATTATTCTCTGTGATACTCTAGTGCTGTGAAACATGGCCAAATACATTAAAGGAAGAGAAAAAGCTAAAAGTATTCAAAAGTAGGATTTTAACAAGAATAGTTGGTCCAAAAATTGTCTTAAGCATTTTATTCTCAAATACTCATAATTTTTAATTTTAGGAAGTTATATTTTGAGGTTATTTTAATTATATTATTTTTGGTCTGGACATCTTACCTCAATATTAATGTTGATTTGTTCTTGGACATGTTTCAAAACAATTCTCTGTTTTATCTTCAGCTTTCCCAGACCAAAAATAATATACTCATAATTTTGTCTCCCCTCTTAAAATAAGGGAGACCTTGTTTCTACATTCAGTAGGGTAACTGGAAGAATCATGTTTACTTATTTTTAGTTTGAGTGAAGTTGGGATGACAAGAGTCTCTGCAATGCATAATAGCATGCATTTCCACAGATGTGCCTATGTTTTAACTTACTTTTGCATCCCATTCATTTTTCTTTTATATAGTATATGAATTCTGACACTTTCCTCATTTGTGATAACTTTCCATTCCTGTTTAATAATATACTTCTACATGAAACAGTATTTTTGGTTTTATTAATATTTACAATAATTATATAGAACTATAACAACAATTTAGTAAACTTACTTAGAATTCTACAAGGATATTTAATTATGACATTCACTTTCTAAATGATTAGCACATTGTAATGAAAATAAATACATTACTGAAATTGTTGTGTTTTTCATATAATGGAACATTCTTCAAATAAAAAAAGCGTATTTTAGCTAAATTCTTCAGTTGTAATAAATTGGAACTTCTATCTATCTATCTTTGAGTTTTTTTACAGCTGCTGCCATCTTCCTGTGCCAAACTTCCAAAGCATACGATCTTGTGCATTTTCAATGTTTAACCCCCTTGCTTGCATTACTATCCTCATGTTTTCCTTCCATGTCAACTTTGGTTTCCCTCTTTTCTTCTTTCTGGTCGGTTGTCATTGATATAGTTGTTTTCAGTCATTGCTCAGCTTCCATTCTTAAAAGATGTCCTAACCATTTTAATTCCTTCTCCTCAATTCTTTCAATTATGCTTTCTTCTGCTTCTGTTATGTTTCTAATTTCCTTATTTGGGACATATTCGAATTTTGACTTTCTGGGCACTTCTGCGTAAATAATCAATTTCTAGAGCTACCAGTCTATTCTTGTAATACTTATTGATTGTCCGTACCTCACTTCCGTATATTGCAACAGATTCCACCAAAGTTTTGCCAATGTATCTTTGGTGTCTTTCCAAATATGTTTATCCCACCATATAGAATTTAACAATATTAATTTTGCTACTCAATTCAATTCTGTTCTTTATGTTCTCTTTGCCTATACCTTCAGTGTTATCCATAGTTATTCCCAAATATTTAGTTTATTTCATTTGCATTATTTGAATTCCTTCTTCCAACATTTAAATGTTCTCTTTCATTGTTATTTATTGCCCTTTTTTTTTGTAAATTCACTGTGAGACCCCATGATTCATATGTGTTTTTCAACCTTTTATCATGAATTCCATATCAAATTTGTCTTGTGCTAAAACCAGTTGATCATCAGCAAATTGTAATGTCAGCAAAAATCTGTTGCCTCTTAGGATACACAGCTTTATTTTCATTTCATTAATATAAATTCTACATAAATATTAAATAAAATTGGTGATAGACTGCATCTTTGTTTCAGTCCCTTTGTGATTTTTATAGGATTAGATATTATATTTCCGTCCACCGCTGTGGTCTCGGGGTAGCGTGCTGCCTTGTCACACAGCGGGCCCAGGTTCGATCCCCAGTCGGGACAGTTTTTCTGGGTGAGGTTTTTATCGGGGTTTTTCCTCACCTGTAAGACAAATGTCAGGAAAACTTTAAGGCCCAAACGGTCTCCGAAATCATATGGCCATCGCAATCATCATCATTCATATTCATCTTAGGTTAAGTTTAGGATTAGGGACTCTCCTGGCGCACCACTATTATCATCGTCACCCATCATATCATCGGGGCAACGTAACCCCGCCTTTCAGGCGCCCCAACCTCAGAAGTGGGTTACAAGTACGCCATGCCAGGAGAGAAACCAGGAATGTCGAAAGAGAAACCTGGGGCATTTTAAATGGGTCCACCGCTGTGGTCTCGAGGTAGCGTGCTGCCTTGTCATGCAGCGGGCCCGGGTTTGATACCCGGTCGGGTCAGTTTTTCTGGGTGAGGTTTTTATCGGGGTTTTTTCTCACCTGTAAGACAAATGTCAGGAAAACTTTAAGGCCCAAACGGTCCCCGAAATCATATGGCCATCGCAATCATCATCATTCATATTCGTCTTAGATTAAGCTTAGGATTAGGGACTCTCCTGGCACACCACTATCACCCATCATATCATCGGGGCAACGTAACCCCGCCTTCCAGGCGCCCCAACCTCAGAAGTGGGTTACAAGTACGCCATGCCAGGAGAGAACACCAGGAATGTCGAAAGAGAACCTGGGGCATTTGCAAAAAAAAAATATTACATTTCCAATTTTAACATAAGTCATGTTAGCTTTATAAATGTATTTAATAATTCAATTAGTTTCCTATCAATATTGTATTTCTCTAATACTTCCCATAATTTGTTCCTCGTAATTGAGTCATAAGTTTTTTTCTAAATCTATCATTGTCAAATGGGAACTAACTTTATTAAATATTATGAATGTATTACTTTAAATTTTATATCCATAATATTTTTTGTGCAGAAAATCAGGAGAAATTCTACTTGTACCTGGTCCTGAGTGTGACAGCAGGACTCTTGCTGTTCCTGGGACTCGTAATAGGACGTCTGCTGGTGCAGAGACATAGGGCAAGGCGAGAGGCCAAATTCCATGCTACAGCAGCAGCAGAACACGCTCTACCAAATGGATTTGCAGACGACATAAGCGAAATAGATGCAGACATAGACCTTACTGTCACAACGCCAGTCCCTGTGCCTGTGGTTGCTGTGCATTCACCTCCAGGAAATGTTGCTGAAGTAGTTCGGTTTGGTGGAGGAGCATCAGGAACGCTACGGAGAGGTCAGGCAGTAGGAGATCAAGATGCACCCAGGAGTTTGAATAGAGGAGGCAATAGTCAGTATTATTACGGCTGACCAGAGCTACCTGGTGGTCCACCTGTACCACCGCCTCCACCCCCTGCGCCTCCTGCCCCTGGATCACCACATGCACCCAGACCATCAAGTGGTATCTGCCCAGGAACACGTACTTATTGTTTTTAGTGTCATCTGTGAATTTTTTCAGGTGAACGCTATGTCGATTTTTTATTTAAAGAATCAAACTCGATATGGTGTTGAGGCAAGTGGGTGATGGGCTGGTGAGTTCTCTCAGAGCTATCCAAAACCACAAGAGTTGTAACATTTTAGGCAATCCAGTATCATACAGTATTTTATGTAATGTCTCATTATTTTTAGATATACTGAGAATGCACAGAGACCTGGAAGCAAGTCATCAGCAAGAATAGGGATTATGGATCATTTAAATTATTACACACTTAATCCACAGGAGTTCTAATTTTGTTTTTAACTATAGCAACAGCTTTTATTGAATATGTTTTATCATAGGAAAAATATAATTTTTTAAGTGCTACATAAATTACATATCTTCATCAGGATGAAGTTGCAATTACATAACTGATCAATTCAAATACATAGATTTCTCAATTTCAAATAGTTACAATAATCACCTACTTCTGTCAAATTATGCCCTTGTATCACCACACATTTCTCATATCTTTTAAAGAGTTTGAATTCAGAATTTCCACAAAAATAATTAATAAATTCAAACTTTTTTTAAGACATTAAATATGTGTGGTTGTACAAGGACATAATTTTCTGAGACAAAGATAGATGATTATTCTAGCTCTTATTTAATTTTGTAAATCCATGAGCTTGAATTTAAAGATTATGTTACATGGTACATTACTAGTTGACATTCTTTCAGTCTGCCATATGTTTTCAGCATATAGCAAAAATAATGGCACTGTATATAATGCTAAACAAGAAACAGGGAAACATTGGGAGAGGCTATCTCATCTGTCAGATTTAATTCTAGAACTTACGAGAAAATCTGCATGATATGGAATATTTTTAAAGCTTACTTAAAAGTCAGCATTTTACTTTCTCACAGTATTACTCTATACTTATACTGCTTCAAAACATAATTTTGATATTAAGTTACGTAAAAATTCATAAAATGATTATATTCAAATTTAAGAGTTCCTCATATTAGGTTTATTACACTAGATATATTTAAGAAGTAACACTATGAGGGCTTATTAATAATGATTAAATGAATCAGATTTTACACCAAACCTTGTATATTTTGTATAAAACAAGGAAAAGTTTCAAATGGTCTCCCTTTCATTGTTAACAGGCCTATTGAATCAGTTGCCAGTTACAACTGATCTTGGGTTTATACAAAAAAAATTAGGTGTGCCATAAAACTGATATATTTAATGATTATATTTATTAGACTTGTTGCCTTTCTTCATTAAAATTGGAATAAAATATTTTAAATATTAAACATGAAACCAGCGTTTGTTTCAAATTAAACATCTGTACTGCTTAAATTTTGCAAGTATCTCAAAATCTATATTTTTACTCCTTTGTTGGTATCAATAATACTTTTAAAAATCTATAGATACGTATGAGGAATATAGATGCTAAAGGGATTTTTTAATGTGAGTTTTTGTGTTTTTCATTTGTTGACTTCCTTAAAATGTATGTTTGCCATTACAGGTAAAATTTAACAGAAAACAAGAAAAAAATATACATAAGATAAAAAACATAGTACATACAATAGGAAATATAAAACATCAAAGGTGTGAGAAAATATATAAAAAATATAATTTATCCTGATGAAATGAACTCCCAAATAGGACTACAGTTGATGTTTTGAAAGACCATCCACACACCAGAACTGTGACAGAAATTTAGGTCTTCTGGCCCTATCATTAGCCCTGGGACAACAGCATTCTATAGTATGTAGTAGGGCACTGTTGATTCATATATTGCCGCCTTTTCAGAGTTGACCTCTTTTGCATCTATACTCCTCATAAATATGTTCATGTTCTCAATTCTCATCATGTACATTTAGAATTCTTAATCACTCTTCCATTATAGTACATCAGCTATAAACAAATATGAACTTTACAAAAGATGAAACCATTATATTTGAATTGATGTGGAAGATGAAAAATAAAATTAATATCCTATAGACAATTTCAAAATATATTGACCAGACATTTAAAAGAAATTATTTTACGGGATATCAACAATATATTGTAACTATTTAAGTTTTAAAAATTAGTAACTCCTGTGGAAAGAAAGTAATAAAAGTATATTTACAGCAGACTGTGGATAGCTCTGATTCTATTACAGTTACCATTCTAGAAGTGACCCTTTAAATAAGATATAAAAGGGAAGCAAATCATACAGTATTTTTTAAATTAGATTTTAATAACCTCAGTTAACTTTTGACATTATTATACACAAGTTAAACAGCTCACAGACATTGACTTTAACTGTTTAATTAATTGATTTCTTTAGTTTACATTAGCAACAAAACTTTTATAAATATTGGATGGGTTCAAGGTAATACTAACTGGCTGTAAAACATTAGTTAATTAACCCAGATTATCGTGAATTATATTTTACTAAACAAATAATTTTTATTGAGTATGTTTCATATTCAACAATAAACAACCAATCAAACATGCATAAATATATTTTATTACAGTATTGATTGTTATTTTATGAGATTAGAACCAAAGGATTCTATTTACTTTTTTTTCTTTATATTCATATTAAATAGTTCTTAAGAGTATTTTTTCTGACTGACACCTTTAGTTTTGGTTATCCCAAAGTTGATATATGTTACAACTTACAGAAAAAATAAAACACCGATGATAAACTAACCCTTATTGCTGAAAAGAGAACATATTCACTCCAAGTTTAATCATTCTATCAACTGCTGAAAGAAGGTAATTTGAGCTCCTGATTTTGAGTTTTTGTTGGCCATGATTAACTGGTCTCTGGTCCCAAGGGTTGCAGGTTCAAACCCAGCCAGGGTCGATGGATTTCTTAGGGTGGAAAATTCTAAGGATCAAGTCCTCTGGAAGCAACTTCAAGCCATGGGTCCTGAGTCCAAAGATTTTCAGGCTAGTAAAAGAACCATAAGCCTGAATAAAGAGGCCTCTAAACAAAATTTTCTGACCTTCTTCATCCTAGTAATACCTTGGTTGCCTACTAGATGTCTCATTGGGTCAGTATGTTGACCACATACCATTCATGACATCTTTAAGGAAATAATACCTTGGTCTAGTAACTCCTAACAAAGGAGAGACTAAGGTCCAACATTGGGCCGTTACACCATTGTAGATGTAGAGAGAGATTCTGAGTTTTGATTTTCAGAAAAATCTACCTCTTCCCAGGTTGTCAGACCAAACACACTACACCAAACAAATTTATTTAAACAGCTTTATCACATTGGAAGGACATTCAAAGAATCAAATGTTTCATGAGAATGTAACATCCTATGTCTTGATATAAGATGAGTTCTTACAGGGTGCAAATTGCATCATGTGCAATGTTTATAATCTCTAAGTATTGTGCAGTTCAATCATCATTATACCCACTTTATTCCATGTTAATTCTAAACATTAAATTGTTTATGAGTCATCTTACCTCATAACTGCTTGTGTTCTACTTGAACATGTTTCGATATGACATGCATTCCATCATCAGCCTTTCCAGACTTGGTGTAATAACTCCTAAAAAGCAGAGGCTAAGTTCCAACATTGAGCTGTTATGCCCATTGGAAAATCTGATGATTGCATGGCTTATCAAACCATGTTCAAATATAACACAACAAGTTATGAGGTAATATGACTCCAGATTTACCTTACATACTAAGAAAAACCTCATAATGTTTCTTCCTATTGTAATTTATTTTAAATTGCTCTCTTGAAAATTAAAAAAGAATCAGATAGAACCCTATGGTTCCAATCACATGATTTCTGAAAATGCCCCAGCTTATATTTAGAACAACTGGTTATTGGAAAAAATTCTAAACTGGCATGGGAACTGTTTCACACAGGAAAATTAGATCACCTTTAAACTTCATCATATTTCACAGGTTAAATCTTTAAGGTTCATTCCAATAATAAATTTCAATTGAAAAGTTGAATTCATCTCTTCTTCTTCAGCCTACCAACATTTCTTCTACCTTTCAAATATTTTTTTTATATTCAGCCTTTTTTCTCTCTCTCTCTCTCTCTCTTCTCTCTCTCCTCCTCTCTCTCTCTCTCTCCTCTCTCTCTCTCTCTCTCCTCTCTGAGCATAATCACTCCAGTTGTTCTTATATTCTCTATTTTATCCATAAGTTTAAAAACTTCTTCTTCGCTATACAAGCTAGGCAACTGACTGTTCCACCTCACAGTTGTTCTGTCCATCTTTTCACTGGTCTTCCTACATTCCTTGATTCTCTTGGCTTGTAGTTAAATGCTGCTTTTGGTAATCTTGTTACATTCATTCTTTCTACATGTCTAGACCATTTATCTCTGTATTCTTTGATTTTTTTCATCCAATGGATATATATTTAACTCTGTTCTTATATTTTCATTCTTTATCCAATCCAATCTTGTTCAGCCTTTTGTTCTTCTAAGGAAGTTAATTTCTAAGCTTTATATTCTACCTCGTAATTTTTTGGTCTATACCGAAGTTTCACTTCCATAAAGTAATGCAGGAACTGCCAATGTTTTTTTATAACTTCAATCTAGTATCTCTTCTTAGTTTAAAACATTAAATTAATTCTTGATATCTTCACTTTTTTCTGTCATCCCAAGGCATACAACTAGCAATAGTTCTTTAAAAAATTCTGCTACTTCTATGGTTCTCTTCTTTTTTGTTATAATCTAAACACAACCATACAGGAATAAAGGGACAGCCATTAACTTGAGAACTTTAATTTAGTTTCTCTCCTAGTAATTTTATTGATCTCTTAACTGTGTGTTAAAATAAACAATCATATAAAGTTAACTTACATAATAGTTTATTTGAAGAGAGAAATATATGCCTGAAAGGGATTTGAACCCAATGTCTCTGGTTCTGTACACAAGCGCTCTAAACCACTAAGCTACCAGACTTCCAATTCAAACATATATTATTTCTCTCCTTTATACATTTGAATTCCCATGTACCAAAGCTATGAACTTTTCGCTTTACACGCCATGACTGCTTCTTTAACAAGAAGATTTTATTGGGAATTACCATCATATTTATAGCCAGTGAAGCTTTCCCCAATTTTATCAGTAAGAAATTGGCATATCTCTAAGTACCTGGAATAATTTACTACACAATTGAGTTTGGGTTTAAGATAGTGTCCCATCTAAAGAATGTCACATCAAATTATTGATTACTCCCTTATTCAAGGGTGGTCTTCAATTAAATAGCCACCCTGAACAAGGTTGAACCCTCAATATTTCCAAATTTGACGTATACAGTATATGGAGAAAGGGCCCACATGCCAATAACAATAATTTTCCCATGTAAAACTTAAATTGTAAAAAAAAGAGGATTATAACTTTGTTCCAGGCAGCTATTCATTTGTGTGCTGTTATAGAGATTAATAATTGTTTTTATCTGCAACATCTTTCTTAGTATTCATGATGAATTTATGTAATAAAATATATATCTTGGGAAGTATTGTTAGAGAGATGTGTATGACAAATGAATGATTGTTGACAGTTTGTATTATGAGAAAACACCAGCCCACATTCATTTTAAGTGCTCAAACAGTTTTGTGATTGTGAAAATAAGTCAGAATATTTAAGATTGAGTATAATAAGAAAATAGAAGATACTTTGTCATCACATCAGAAATGAATGGCTAGAGACTCTAAAAAAAAAGAGACAGCAATTGACCAAATCATTCTACGATATATCTTGTCTTAATCTACAAAATTATTCCACTCGTGACCACCTGACATTTACAAGATATTTTACTGCAAATATAATGGTTTATGGATTTGAACTTTGGTTCCCTAATATTTAAATATCCCCCAAAAGGATAGTTTTCTCAGGGTCACTTAACAAAAAGATAGAATGAAAATCCCTTCTCAGGCTGTAACAGTTCATTCTTCTACAGTTAATACCTAACAGTATGATGATGACATAAAGTTAATCTAATTATGTATTTCAAATTTAAATTTTCCAGTACTAAAATTGTTCACATAGGTTGGTTTGAATAATTGATAGATTACATATTATGAGTTGTTTAAATGATAGTATATATATTTCAATATTACAATTAAATTTTAACATTTAGCAATGAAGGGCAAATATATATATATTTATTTATTTATTTAGCAGGTTTCACAATCATTCACAGGATCTTTCTGCATCCAATTAATCTACAGCCATTTTCTCCATATTTCTCTGTTACTCTCCAATTTTCATTACCCAATCATTTTTACTTCATGCTGCTTAAAAACACCATCAATCCACTTTATTTTATTGAATGTCCTCTTGTTCTACCAGGTGGACATCTGTCTTCTGTCATTCTTTTTACATAACCATACAATTTTATTTGTATTTTTTTTTCTGAAATTCATAATTGACATTCATATTCTGTTTAATTATGCTATTTATCCTCTGGAAATACCAGCTAAATGCCTTCAGTAATCCATTTCTGCACAATTGAATTTACTTATTTTTCTTGAATTTAATTCCCATGCATTGAGGAACTTCGGGTAATTTGGACCCCTGTTTTGAATTTGTTGTTTTTCTTCTTTTAATTAAGGGATTTGAATTTTGTTTAATTACAGTGATTATCATTAGTGTTGTATTTTGTATTGTAAGCCTATGTTTTCCCTTTATAGAGATTTAGGCGCTCTCCCCCTACAGGGAAGAATTTGAACCATACTAATTTAGTTACACTTGTTTTCGTATAGATGTCATTTTGAGTGATACGTGGTCAGCGTTCTGCCTCATACTGACATCTAGGAAACCAAGGTAGTACTAATTAGTGTTGTAACTATGAAATATCATTGTTACTTTATTCAAATATGGAAACATCTTCATAATTTATAAACTTTTTTACATTAAAAGAAAGGTCCACTTTAACTTTCGGTTAAAGTGGATCCCAGAGTCCATCTTAGCTTTTAGTCTATTTTTAAGTTTATTTATTCTATTAATTTATACAGACAGGCACAGATTCATCTGAATATATTTATGACTGATCATAATTAAAAAGCGTTGATATTTATTTAATGTTTTGAAAAATTATTGTTGATTATAATACTCACACATTATTCAACTGCAGAAAGCGACAATCTTTGGGTTTAGTAAAATTAACAAAGATATTAAATAAAATTAATTAAGTGAATGTTTTTTACAGATAGCATCCTCATTGATAAAATATAAGTACTCGTGTAAAGTGGACCCTTAAGGTGAACCCAGATGGTCCACATTAACCAAATTCCTTTGTTATGTTTAATTATTTTATACAGCCACCATGTCACATAATATCAAACAAAACCTGTCAGTATATTAAAACAGCATCTACATAATATAATATATTTACGAGTTTTTTCAACATTTGTAATATTCAATAGCAAATATTAAAAATTGATTCTTAGCTTGAAAAAACTTTTAAAGTGGTCATTTTCATAAATATCACAAATAAACCCTTCTTTGCACAAAGAATAAAAGAAATTGGCTTTCAACCCGTGAAAGTTGATGAGAGGAAGAAGTTAAAATATTTTCTGTTCAAGGGCAGCACCAATTGAAGAAGATATTAACAGGGTCCACTCAAATAGAAGAGTTCACATTACCCAAACTTCCCTATATAAATATACTTTTCTCTTGTAACCATCCTGTTTCATTGTCATCTTAAACACAATTTTTTTAATCAGATATCTAAAATTCATAGTTCAAATATACAATCCATTATGAAGCAATTTTTTTGCTGTAAAATGTATTATAAATATCAGTAGTTATATATGAAATTACTTGTTAAATAATTTTAAACCTAAAGAAAAAAAGCACAATGGGTTAAGCTACAAATTCAGGAAGGGTTTTGATTTAAGTCGATTAGAGATAATTAATGTACATTCCGAAGCTCTACACCTAGCCATGATGCTTTAGAGCACTTTGTCATGATGCAAGACATAAAATCAAATATCAGCTTTTCTTTATTTTGTGTTAAAATAGTGTTTCAGTAAATTCCTTGATAAATATGTCATGAATACAAGTAAATTTAGTTTCATACAGAAATATCTAGAATGATAGCATTAATTTCATGAAGAATGATTCTCTGAAATTAAGAATGACCTATGAAAAAGAATACAATAAAATTGATACCATATTTTATTCATAAAATTATTTAACTCTATAATTCCTGATTTAAAATAAACTCTATTCACCTCGCCTCATATCCTATCTTATAATTAGACCGATTTCGAAACCTATAGGCAGTTACATCTTCAATAATTTCATGACCAATATTCTGTCATCCAGGAGAAGAAGTACCCCTGGACAACAAAACATCAGTTTGAAATTACTACATAGGTTTCGAAATCAGTCTAATTAGAAAACGGGATATGAGGTGAGGTGAACAAAATTTATTTTAAATTTTAAATTATACTTCATAGTGATATTTCCTATAATAGTTCAATAATTCATTATATCTGGTTTTGGGGAATATTGTATAATAACTGGTATGTTTGTATACCCATTTCATTAATATTAGTATGTATTAAGACAAGATAATACAAAGGACCATTGTATCCCTTACACTGAATTTATCTGTCTCTTCATATCTACACATAAGTAGCAATTTTTCCAAAAAAAAAAAGGTCTTATTCTTGGAATACAGAGTAATTTTATGACATTCTCAGTAATATATGGCAATCTAATCTGACATCAGCACTTGTCATTATGATGAATGGGATCTAGTATACAGTCACACACTAGAGTTAGTCTTTCTCTCTCTATACCTTCCTATGGAACATTAGAAAATTGCATTGGAAAATGTACTGCACTGGTCCACAATTCTAGTGTTCAAGTACCACTTGACAAGATAAATTCTTTCCTGTAGTGGTAAATTTTTGTGATGCCAAATTAAGACACAATCTTCATTCTTCAACTAAGCCAAACATCAATACAAATATCAACTGAGCTCAAGGCAATTGAACAGTGGCTATGAACTGTAATGTGACCCATATCCTTAAAATCAGAAAACAGAGAGAAGGTAGGGACAAAAAAATGGACCTATGATACCTGTAGCCTGGCATCTGATTGTTTAAAACAAAATGTGGTACGCACAGATCTCTTGGAGCACTTCTTTCCCCTTTTTTTATAATATTGCAACATATTTTTTTCATGTTATATTTAGTTTAACATGTTCCAGTCCTTAACAAATTTATTTTTTTAATACAAAAATTAATTTTATTTTAGAAAGAAAAATTAACACTCTGACCTAAGTCCAATTCTAAAGATATAACCTCATAATGTTTACTTCCCAATATTAATTTAAATATATCTAAAGATGTTAATTTAAAATATAAAACATTAAAAAAATTGTCTGAACCAGGAATTTAACCCTGGACCACCGACTATATATGTCGACATGCCGTCCATTACACCATTCGAGACATGATACAAACGTTAACATTTCTTTTACATCCGAAGGCAGATAGCTAGAGCTATTAAAATGCCATCAGACGACTTCTATTCTGAGTATTTTTAATGAGAATTTTCATTACTTTTAAGTGGTAATATAACATCAAAAATATTAAGCTTTACCACTTAAAAGTAATGAAAATTATCATTAAAAATACTTTGAATAGAAGTTGTTAATAGCTTCTACCTTCGGAAGTAAGAGAATTGTATATGTGGAAAGAAATTTTAACATTTGTATCATGTCTTCAATTGTATAATGGACTGAACATAGTCGAAAGTCCAGGGTTCGATTCCTGGTTCAGACATTAATTTTTCTTTTAAAAAATTATTATTTTTTTCTCCAAGTATGATAGGCCTAGAAGGCCCTTAGCCTACCAGCCAGCTGCTGGCCTCACATCCACATGTGTTAATCACAGAGGTAGATGATCATCTAGCCAGTGTAGGGGTGACATGTGATCAGCATGTTGGGTCCCTCAGCCATTATAGCTGGTCTTCTCAACCTGGAGTTGCTACTTATTGTAGCTATCCAAATGCCTCACAGTGCTGAACACTGGTCCCGTACTGGCCAAAATTCCATAAGAAAATGTCTTCCCCCATAGGGACTCGAACCAGTGCAAGTACCGTAGCTCTACGCCAAGGTTTCTTGCCTTAACCACTCGCTAGCTATGGCACACTATTATTATTATTATTATTATTATTTATGAAGGTAATTAATACACAAGGCAACACATACACCTGCTGAAAACCACCAAGTTTGGTATTCAACTGGAATCAAGCTTTTTAAATTGGGTCTACATTAGCTGATTAACTACAATAAAATACAAAAACAAATTACAGACATATGAAAAACAACAGTATCTCAACTACTGAGTGCTTTGTTATACATCATCATCATCAATTGCAGGCATGGATTAGGCCATTGGTCTGTTCTGCTTCAGGATTGAAATTGATTCCTCCATCTCTTCTTAGGTCTTCCTGGGTCTCTTCGCCCTGTGGGTCTGTAGTTCAATAGCTGCAGACATGGTCTATTGTTTGGCATTCTAAGAAGGTGTTCATGCCAATTATTTTGATATTTTTTAATGGTTTCAGTTATTGCTGGTGTGTTGAGAGCTTTGCGGATATCTTCATTATGTATGTGGTCATAAAAGTATAACCTGCTAAAGGTCTTAATAACTTAATTTCTGCAGCTACTATCCTATTTAATTTACCTGTAGTAAGAGTCCAGGTTTCAGAACCATAAAGTAGAGTTGGAAGAGCCATTGTTTTATAAAATTTTAGAATTGTATCTGGGTGTACTTTTCGGAAAAGAATGCTTTTTTTGTTCCTATAAGTTGGTGAAATTTGACCAATTTTATGTCTATGTCTTTACATGTGTCGTAGGAAAGATTGCAGCCAAGATAAGTAAAGTTATTAACTAGTTCTATTATATTGTTGTTAATAACAATTTTAGTTCGTATCGGTATTTTCCCTTGAAACGCCATAGTTTTTGTCTTACCAAAATTTGTAAATTAACAATTAAATTATTGTAATCAATGGTAAAAAATTCTCTTTACCATTGATTACAATAATTTAATGTTTCGATATGCTGCCATATCATCATCAGTTGTCCAGACTGTTGAATTTTATGTTGTCAGACCTGGATGTTAATGCCCCCTCCACCTTTTAGTTGACTTAAGAACTTGTAAATCATATCTTTGATTTTTGATCAAAGATTTGATTTACAAGTTCTTCGGCAAACCAGAAGATGGAGGAGAAATCGACAACATAAAATTCAACAGCCTGGACAATCTGACGATGATATGGACTGCATATTGAAACATGTCAAATGAAGCATAAACATTTATGAGGTAAGATGTACCAGATTCACCCTTATTTATTAACAAGAAGTTTGCATACTCAGATAAAAAAATTAATGCAAACCCCTCTCTACTATATTCCACATTAAATCCAGAACCAACTTAAAGGTATTATTTGAGGAATAGAAGAATATCATAAAATTATTATTTTAGATTGACAGTTACTTCCTATTGAAATTTATTAATTAATTACTGGAATTTCTCTCCAATAGTCTCATGGATCTAGAAGAGAGGGACAGAGAGACAAATAGGAAAACTGACTGCAACAGACCCCATTTGCTAGGAATGACAGTAGCTGACATTAGGCCAGCTTGCTGCTGAGTGCCAAAGAGAATGTCACAGACCGCTCTGTATTTGTGCGTACTGGTACTTAATATGTATTTATTTACTGGCAATTCTTACAAATTAATTAATTTAATACCCGTATATTGATACTTATTTCCTATTCAAAAGACTTATGAAAATTTAAATGATTTAGGTGATAACTCCACAAAATATGTTATTGACCTGTAACAGAAATGATTCCAAAAGAATAATCTGACTTTCTTGAAAAGTTAAACTTGTGTAAAGATCTTATTTATTGATCTGTCGAAAAAAATATAGTAAGAACACACTTACACATACACTCCTCTCCATACATAATACAAGAACACATCATCCACATAAAGTGGTGTGTAAATTTAAAACAGACCACATTAACAACACCATAATATATTCACTTAGTGAAGGAACCCCGATATACAAAAAGTGCAGTGGATGACTTTGGAACACACACTTCCCAGAGCTGTTTAATAATAAATTTTGATAGAATGAATGTTATTTTCTGATGTAAATTAAATGTTCTAAATTCAGTTAAATCATATTTTAGGGATTATGTTACCTGTTTTCTCTCTATAATTTTGAAAATTTGGCAAAATTACTCAAAATGTTGATTTATAGTTCAATAACATAAACAATAACATAAGCATGTCATATTATTGCATATTAAAACCAAATTAATTTAATTACTTTTTAGTTGCCAAAACATTACCTTTTTCTCATTATTTATTAACAAACTTCTGACAATTGATTATATATACTCCATACATATACATATATAGTGTAGGTTGAGTCATTGTCATCTTACCTCATATTAGTTTTTTTTAGGATGCATTTCAAAACATCTCTGTTTTATCTTCAACTTGTCCAGACTGATGATTCTTACATTGTTGGTCCTGGATGTTGACTCCTACTTCCTCTTTTTGTGGCCCGAAGAACTTGCATATCAAATCTCTCTCCCCGGGAATTTCAAAATTCATAATTTTCTACTTGTTCTTCTAAATGTAGATTTTCTCCCATATGGTGAGGAGAGAATCATGAATTTTTTTATTCCCAGGGAGAGAGATCTGATATGCAAGTTCTTTGGAGTAAGAGTAGGAGTCGACACCCAGGGCCGATAATGTAAGAATCGTTAGTATAGACAAACTGAAGATAAAAACAAAATGTTTTTAAATGTGTCCTAAAGAAATCAACTAATATGAGGTAAGATGACAATAACTCAACTTGTTTATTAAGAAGAACCTCATATTGTTACTTCCTATTGTAATTTTACAATAAAATAGTGTAATCTTTATGATTAAATTAAAATGCTTCATACCTCTCCTCATATCCAGTCTTCTAAATAGATCGCGATTTCAAAGCCTTGGCGGCTTCATGTTCAGTACTTTCTTGTCGGCTGATGTTATGTCAATCATACTTCTTCTTCCCTCTGTTAGTGGACCTATAAACCTCCGGATCCAGTCAGAATCCACAAGAATTTCAAAGTTCATAAGTTTTTCTTTCTTGTTTTTTTTGAATGTGGATTTTTTCCCAAACTATGGGTTCTTTTAGTTTTTCTGTTTGTATAGTTAGACTGGCTTTTTGATTCAATTAGATGTTTTTCGGACCAAGCATGAACAGACTGCTGACTTTTCCACTGCACCATTTTTGACATTTCTAAGATATTCTTTCACCCTTGTTTTCAAATTTCTTTTTGTTTTTCCTATGTAAATTTTGTCACAATCCCTGCATTTGATCTGATAAATTCCTGATTTGTTTTCTTCTTCAAAAGTTCAATAGTGTAATCTTGTTAATTCAAACTCCACTTATCTGTAATAACTAATTCTATGGCTCAACAGGCCTACCATCTGGCTGCTGGCCTCACATCACTTCTATGCCTGTTATTTCAGATAAGTGGAGTTTGAATTAACAAGACTACACTGTATATATAATCAATTGTCAGAAGTTTGTTAGTATGAAGGATACAGGGAAAGAACCAGGTAAGTCACTTTTTTGTTGAAACGGAGTTCGAGATGTCATTAGATTCTTCATGAAAACTGCCATAATTTAGAACTGTGAAATAGTAAACGATAAAGTGTAGTCATGGGTTTATTTACCTACAAAGTTTGGCATGCAGGTAAGGAAATATGGATGTTTTGAAACTAAAAATATGTTTTCAAGGTTTAAGGAAAAAGTAACTTACCTGAATTTTTACCTGTATCCTTCAAATATGATAATACATTTATTCAAGATAAAATATATTTTCTAATAGCAGATACTAATACATTAACTTATAATTTACTATAATTATATAAAACAGTCACTAATTAAGGAATAAATCTTCTCTGGTGAATAAGATTAAAGATATTGTTATTTGTTTTATCATTGTCCATAATCAGCAAGTTGATATATGCTACATTATGCTCCAAAATATATTTTATATTCTTTGCTAGGAAAATTACTCTCTTAAATTAAAATTTAACCTCTACCTTGTAGGTACTTTTACCTGCCCCATACCACACAGGCCTTACAATGGTATGACCTATTGGGAGAGGATTTGAAATTCTTGATCACATTTACTTTTTTGACCATACAAGGACATGGAGGACCTCCCTGGATGAGTTATCAACTCGATGCCAGGCCCACCTCCAAGACAACATGAACATTTAAGACAAGACACACCATTCACTCATACATTCATACCAAATAAGGTGAATGTTATACGGATGATTGTGAAGGCCAGATGATATTTGGAGGCCATTTGTGTCATATAGCTTCCTGATATTTGTTTTATAGGTGAGGAAAAAAAATCTCAAAAAAACCTCACCTAGGAAACTTGTCCTGACCAGGGATCAAACCCGGGCCTGCTGTTTGTGAGGCAATGATGCTACTCTGAGATCACAGCAGTGGACTAGAAAAATCAGTCATCCTCATACATTTGTTATAATAGTGTCATAAATTAAGTTTCAAGTATTTTCCTACAACAATAAGAAATACAAAATATCACCACATTAATATTCATTTTAAATGCCTATTTTCATTATCTTTATTATGTATGTTTATTGATAAATAATGAACCAGGTGTAATAATTCCTTTCATATACAGCAAAACTTATATTGTTTACAAATTTCCAAGAACTTAAAATTAATTAAGACTTGTATATTTATATAATAAATACTCTGAATATATAATATCGTACAAATATAATTTTTAACATACATGTATTTATTTAACATTTTACCTTTCTTAGGAGTTTAAATTTTATCTTGTATTATGGAAACTCTTTGTAGCAAAACCAGAGGGAAAGCATCTTGTAGGCAGGCCAAGAATGAGGTAGGAGAATAATAACCATGATTTGGGAAGAAGATTATACAGGGGATAATTATTTTTGGTTATAAGCTGGAATCAAATTTCTTACTATACTCAAATAAGTTTTGATAATTATAAGTAAAGCTTTAATGTTTAAAGTTCTTATAAATACAGATAAATTATAAAAATAGCTTTTTGAATGAATTTCTTGCATTACAAACTTACTTACATTGTTACAAAAATCTTAATTAACCACATGAAATGAACTTAAAGAAGGCTATTTGTGAGCTTAATATCCCTTATTATAAGAAAAAATACCAAGGATGCCATCTCGGTTTGAAGTATACTTATAGGTACTAGATATAAAATATCTATAAAGATATAGTCATTCCTGAAACAATAAGGAACTGTCAAAGATTTCTTAGCATATCTTGTAACTACCATGCTCAAGAGCTCTATTTTCATCTTCAGAAATCCATCTATATGCCAGTCTTTAAATTCTGGTTATTGATTTTCCCCTTTAATTCAGAATTACTCCTTCATCGGTGCTGGTAGTTCTGTTTTGTTCTATACATATTGTACAAATTCAAAATTTGATGTTTTTAGTCACACTATATTATTTTAATGTTTTATTTCATTCTCTTTGTCACTTTTGGCAATTTGGTTAAGTTTTTTTTAATTCATTTATTAAAATTTAGCATTTAGTGACCACACCAGATTTTTTTTTTATCTCCAAGATTTGGACCCCTATTTTACAAATGTATATTAGGGCTGTAGTTAAATATAAAAGAAAATTGAAGATACATACAGTTACAAAATTGAAATGAAACATATTCAACATATGAATGAAACAAGAGCTAATACAATTAAAACTAAGAAAGTAAGTAGTAATAAAGATTAATTATCTTCTTATAAGCCCATGTTTCCCTTACAGAGATTTAGGCTCTCTCCCCCTGCAGGGAAGAATTTGAACCATACTAATTTAGATACACTTGTTTTTGTATAGATGTCATTTGAGTGGTCCGTGGTCAGCGTTCCACCTCATACTGACATCTAGGAAACCAAGATAGTACTAGGACAGGAAAATTCGGTAAATTTTGCTTAGAGGCCTTTTCATTCAGGCTTAAGGATATTTTATGAGCCTGAAAATCTTCAGACTTGGGACCCACGGCTTAAAGTCCCTCCCAGAGGACTTGCTCCCTGGATTTTTCCATCCTAAAAAATTCCATCAACCCCAGCCAGGTTTGAACCCACAACCCTCGGGACCAGAGGCAAGGAGCATAATCACTAGTTCACCGCTGCCGATAAGATTAATTATAATGAGGTCAAAATAACATTTACAAATATTTTAAATTCTGTATAACATTTCTTTTTTTTAGAATATCAATTATTTGATTACATTCAATTAAATGGACATTTAATCTGATTACATAACATTTTAAAAGTATATGTGCTGAAATTGGGAATTTTATAAGATAATAGGTACAACAGCTCCACACAAATAAGTCCAAAAGTTTCAAGAAAGTGAATCAGTAAAATATACCTAATTTCATATTTTTATTTACTTACCAGTAACATGTTTTACCAGACATCTCTGCTATTTCAGTCAGAAATGTCTGCTCTTTGACCATTGGAAGTTGTACATTCTCTCCCTCTGGTGGTGAGCAGACAAATCTCACAATTAAATCCTCTTTCTGAGACTTTCATTATTTTGAATAAAAGTGTATAATGTTCATTCAACTTAGCTTTACTTCCATTCAAAATGCAATGATCAGTTAATTCTTTTTTCTTTTATTAATACACATGTGTAAAATTGCAAACTCCTAAGTTAGGTTTTTATTGTTATAGTATGATATTTATTTACAGTTAGATATTAAATGGGCTATTTTGAAGATAACGAGCACAGAAAATAGCATTAACCATGTATAAATGAGATAACAGTACTGTACTTAATGCAGGAAGTGCCATAATTATTTACTTTGTATATAGTATTTATTTTAATGACATAAACATGAGTTATCCATATAATTATAGAAAGCAAATTGGAGGAGAATAAAAATCAAAAGTTGAGGCTGTTGACTGAATGTCTGTGCTTGTAGAAGGGAGTTAACAAAATAGAAGATATTTCAGGACCTGTTCTTTCTATAATGGATGAATTTCTATAAATGCATCTTCCTGCTTGTAAAGTGAGAAATTGCAGATTTATACAAGAATTTATAACCCAAGAAAAAAATTTCATCAAAAAATTATACTTAAAATTTTATAATCTAATTTACACGTAACTTCCTGAGGGGAGAATGAAAGGCATATCCAAATAATGTTAAATTAACTACACATATATTCCTTTTTCTGGAATTGTTTAAGATAATAATATATTGAAATTTTTACAGTTTAATCTCTTGGATTTTGAATTGTAATTACGACAAATAAATTTTATTTTTGTGTTGAATGGATTTTTTTAAATTTAATTTAATATCAATTTTGAAACAATACTTTTAAAATATGTGATGAATCATTATTGTAAAAGATTAAAATTTTAAAATGTGTACCACATGTTTCAATCATCCTCAATTTTGTCATAGTAGACCATTCAGAAGTATGAACTGAAATTTTAATTAGTGAGGACAACATAAATATCAGGTATGCATTTTAAAATTTTAATCTTTTAATTTTGAAAGCAAAAGCTTTTCTTGGGCTCCAAATTTGGGGAGTCTTTATGTAAGACCAAAACTATTTTTGTTTTTGTTACAGAGTTATCTTCCTATTTTATTCTTTTAACTAATGTATGATGATAAACAGACCATGAGCATAGTTAAAAGAATAAGAAGAAAACTCATGTAACAAAACAGAATGAATATAATGGCAGAAACATATATGCAGTTCTACACAGAATACTGCAATATTTAAAACAAGCTGTTTTAATTTAAACTAGATAATGTAAATCTAAAGACAAAATCTTAAGACAGAAACCATTCTATTTAAAAAAATTAATTGTCAGTATTTCTCAGGTGGATGTATGATTACAGATATCTCCATCCAAGTAGTATCTCTTACACCTAGAATCCCAAAATATAAATTACCACAAAATATATAGTCCTCATCAGTTATTACCATTGATAATACAGTATATTCCTCTGCATGTCAATAACAATCTCTTCTTTTTTTGTAGCATAAAAAGAGAAATTGTCTTGGACAACTCATTTTTCACAATTTTGGAGATATCTTTCTTTATGCATCCACCTGAGGTTTGTAAGATATATAAATACATAGACAACAAGCTTCCATGTGGGGCAAGAATCTAAAATATATTTATCATAGTAAAGATAAGATTTAAATAATTTTGTTAATAATAACACTACTGTACTAATAATTTTTGCTAATATTTCATATGGATCATGACCTCATCATTCAGTTCACGTGGGCAGAGGAGCAGATCTATACAGAATGTAATGAAGCTTAAGTTTGAGCCTCCAACCTCAGTGGGGCCAATAAAGCAGTTTCTATATTGTATAATCACATTAGATATATAAAATAAAAAGATTATATTGACTATAGTCCATACAATGTTTACTTTCACCATTTGTTAATACACTTATATAACTTTTCCTTAATGTATATCCACCGCTGTGGTCTTGAGGTAGCGTGCTGCCTTGTCATGCAGCGGGCCTGGGTTCGATTCCCGGTCGGGACAGCTCCTGGGTGAGGTTTTTTCGGGTTTTTTCCTCACCTGTAAGACAAATGTCAGGAAGCTTAGGGCCCAACGGTCCCGAAAATCATCATCATCCTTCACCAGTGTGGAAAGCAACAGGAAGCTACCACACCTATAATTTCCTAGTAAAGCTGCAAAGCATAGCATGAAAATGCTATGATTGCAGTGAAAGACTTGCCCTCGGGCAGAATTACTAAGGATGGATGGATTAATGTATATCCCCATAACTTGAAAACTATAATACTGCTAGCTGATAGGACCTCAGTTCTTCCTCAAGGCTATGATGGGTGTCACTTCTATTGGCACTAGTACAAAGAGCATCAGAAGTAAGTACTTATTTACTTCTCAACAAGGTTTGAGAGACAATTACTTACTTTCAATCATTAAAAAAAAGTTATAAAGTAATAAATTGAATTTTTTTTCAGTTTTTAATATAAATATGTGTGCATGTGTATGAAAAGAGACTAATTGACAGCTTTTAGTTTCTGTAATAATCATAAAAAACTAGGGGAGGGTGCAAATTGAGATTTTTTTTGTGTATTTGTTAGCTTTACACATTAAACTAGCATCTTTATAAATATTAAAGTACTGGGTCAAATGAATCCCTTGACATCTTAATTTAAACAAGAAGAGGAAAAGGTACTGTACCACTACAGTGCATAATGTTTCACTTCGTTCGATTTGATTGATATATGGGGTCTGCTACAAGATAGTGTTTGGATGCAGTCAAATAAAACTTATATTATATTAGGTTTTCTCTTCAGTATTCAATGCTTGCATCAACATTTAAATGAGTTTAAATCAAAATAAAATATGTGTAAACTATTTGTTATTTTAGTGTATTTGACAAAGGACTCCAAATTGTAAAACTTACACTGAGCAATTTTTTTTTTTTTTTACCTGTATGTAGAAGTTGAAATGGGAAAATAACATTAAACAAGATTTTTCGGAGGTGAATTTTGCAGGGAATAAATGGAAAACATTAGCTCAGTATAGGGATGTATGGAGAGCACATGACCATGCAGCCATGAACCTCCAGGCTTGATAATGTGTCAGTGAGTTAAGTTAGTTATATAATAGTAGTTGGTGCAGAAAATTCGTCAGATAAAATGAAAAAATAGTCATCAACTTAACTTCCCAGCAGATTAATAGTTAATAAATTGAGTTAGATTTGACAACTCCCTTATAATTGTAGATTTCTTGAACACTAGTTTTGATACATCTATGTATCATTCCCAATTCCATCTAATGTAAATGTATCAAAACTAGTGTTCAAGAAATCTACAATTATGAGGTGAGTTGTCAAATCTAACTCAATTTATTTAGAATTTAAAGGAAGTGACATTATGAGGTTTATTTTAAATATAGAAGTTAGATATGCACAACTCAACTCATATTTGTAGTTTTCTTGAAGACCCAGGATTTCAATACTCTAAGCATCATTGCCAATTCTTTCTAACTGTTGATTTGGCAGTTTGTGATCATGTAGATTTATTTCTACTCCCACTGTTGGCTGACCGATGAATTTCCAAATCAATAATTAAGACATTTTGTCTGTACATTCTTACCTCTTATGGTTGTTTTTGTCGAACATATGTTTCAAGGCTTCTGAGCCCCATCGTCAGCGATTACAGTCTGTAAAAAAACAACCATAAGAGGTAAGAATGTACAGACAAAATGTGTTAAATATTAAACAAACCTCTTAATGTTACTTCCTATTGTATTTTAAAATAATTCCAAATCAAGTTCTTTTTCCAGGTATTTCAAAATTCATTATTTTCTTTCCATTTTTGTGGATGTAAATTTTCTTTCAAATTATGAGTTCCAAGAAAACTACAAATATGAGGTGAGTCATGCATATCTAAGCCCAATTTATTAATTAAAATAAACCTCATAGTGTCACTTCCTTGAAATATTAATGAAGATTAATAGTTATATACATTTATATATGGTAAAACTTTAAATGTATGTGCTATAATATTGAGTTTTTATTAAATTTATGTTTTTTTTCATAAATGAATGTTACTTTTGGACCTTTAAAATGTCATATAACCAACCCTTTTCACTTTTATTATCAAAACTACATATCAAGGATTATAAAAATACCATGAACTTAAAACCAGCCAACTGGTCCCTTTTCATGAGAATGTACACATATAATAATTAAATTAATGTTTTTATTACCT
Organism: Diploptera punctata; assembly: GCA_030220185.1. Lineage (NCBI taxonomy): Eukaryota > Metazoa > Arthropoda > Insecta > Blattodea > Blaberidae > Diploptera > Diploptera punctata. The sequence goes on from JASPKZ010007150.1 coordinate 2,922,515, forward strand.
CACCTCATATCCTTTTTCTTCTATACTGCAGTTTCGGAGCTTATCTCCATCGTCAGTAGCCTCTGGTCGACCGGTGTTATGTCGTTTCTTGGCGGTTTCCTTCTTACTTCTGTCGGTGGACAGATGAACCTCTGGATTAGGTCAAAATTTGCGGGAGTTTCAAAATTCATGAGTTTTTCTTTTTTGTTTTTTTGGATGTGGATTTTTTCCCAGACTGTGAGTTCCTTTAGTTTATCTGTTTGTTTGATTAGGCTAGCTTCTGTATCTATTAAATGTTTTTCAGACCAAGCATGGGCTGCTACTGCTGACTTGTCCACTTCCCCCTTTTTTACATTTCTAAGGTGTTCCTTCAATCTAGTTTTTAAATTTCTTTTTGTTTTTCCTATATAGATTTTGTCGCAATCTTGACATTTGATCTGATATATTCCTGATTTATATTCTTGTCCAATTTTTTCATTTTTGTTGGTTTTAATTATCTTGTTTAGGCTGTATTCATTCTTTGGGGCCAATCGAATGTTAAACTTATTGAAAATTTTCTGGAACTTGTGGTGTTTTACAGGATGGTAAGTGAATTTTTTGAATCTTATGTTCTCTTCTGTTTGTTTTTTAAGTGTGCTTTCATTAATTAGTTTTTGCCTTTTGAACTTATTTATTTTCTTGTGTACCATGTTCTCTTCATAACCATTTTCTATTGCTACTTTAATTATGTATTCTTTTTCTTTTTCATATTTTCACGGTTCAGGGGTACATTCACCAATCTGTGTGTTAGGCTATTGAATACAGCTTCTTTGTGAGCGAAATGGTTGAATCCTGATGCCTTAATGTAGTTATCTTTATGTGTTGTTCTTTCTGTATATTCCAAATTCTATTTTGTTTTTTCGTTTCTTCTAGTTAGGGTTAGATCCAAAATGAAATTTGTCTTTCAGTTTCATTTCCATTGTAATTTTACAGTTTTGCTCTGAAGGTTCAGGAGTTTTAAGGCATCTTCTATTTGTTTATGGTTTATAATGGCTATTATATCGTCAACATATCTGCGCCAAAATTTGAAAGTTAATGGGTGTCCCCTTGTGATTTTCTGTTCGAAACTACCCATGAATAAATTGGCCAGAAAGGGAGATAGTGGGTTTCCCATGGAAAGTCCAAAATTTTGTTTGTAGTATTTCCCATTGTATGTAAAGAACATTTGTTCGATGCACAATTTTGTCAAAATGATGTATTCTTCTATCTTTTTCTTTTCCAAATTATTGTTCGTTAACCATTTTTCCAGAATATCAATGGTGGTTTCTCTTGGGACACTGGGAAACAATGAAACTACATCAAAAGAAACTAACCTGTCAGTTGGTTCTAATTCTCTGTGCTTGAAATCCTCTATCAATTCCAATGAATTGTCGATTGAAAGGTTCTCAAACCCTCCCATATTCTTGTATTCGCTACATAACCATCTAGCTATTTGGTATGTAGGGGACCCTATACAGTTGATAATGGGTCTCATTTTGTTTCCTGCCTTATGTGTTTTCGGGAGAAATTTTACCTAAAGGTTCCCAACCCTAAAAACCCTAATATGCACGGCCTCGCGAAAACACATAAGGCAGGAAACAAAATGAGACCCATTATCAACTGTATAGGGTCCCCTACATACCAAATAGCTAGATGGTTATGTAGCGAATACAAGAATATGGGAGGGTTTGAGAACCTTTCAATCGACAATTCATTGGAATTGATAGAGGATTTCAAGCACAGAGAATTAGAACCAACTGACAGGTTAGTTTCTTTTGATGTAGTTTCATTGTTTCCCAGTGTCCCAAGAGAAACCACCATTGATATTCTGGAAAAATGGTTAACGAACAATAATTTGGAAAAGAAAAAGATAGAAGAATACATCATTTTGACAAAATTGTGCATCGAACAAATGTTCTTTACATACAATGGGAAATACTACAAACAAATTTTGGACTTTCCATGGGAAACCCACTATCTCCCTTTCTGGCCAATTTATTCATGGGTAGTTTCGAACAGAAAATCACAAGGGGACACCCATTAACTTTCAAATTTTGGCGCAGATATGTTGACGATATAATAGCCATTATAAACCATAAACAAATAGAAGATGCCTTAAAACTCCTGAACCTTCAGAGCAAAACTGTAAAATTCACAATGGAAACTGAAACTGAAAGACAAATTTCATTTTTGGATCTAACCCTAACTAGAAACGAAAAAAACAAAATAGAATTTGGAATATACAGAAAGAACACACATAAAGATAACTACATTAAGGCATCAGGATTCAACCATTTCGCTCACAAAGAAGCTGTATTCAATAGCCTAACACACAGATTGGTGAAGTAACCCCTGAACCGTGAAAAATATGAAAAAGAAAAAGAATACATAATTAAAGTAGCAATAGAAAATGGTTATGAAGAGAACATGGTACACAAGAAAATAAATAAGTTCAAAAGGCAAAAACTAATTAATGAAAGCACACTTAAAAAACAAACAGAAGAGAACATAAGATTCAAAAAATTCACTTACCATCCTGTAAAACACCACAAGTTCCAGAAAATTTTCAATAAGTTTAACATTCGATTGCCCCAAAGAATGAATACAGCCTAAACAAGATAATTAAAACCAACAAAAATGAAAAAATTGGACAAGAATATAAATCAGGAATATATCAGATCAAATGTCAAGATTGCGACAAAATCTATATAGGAAAAACAAAAAGAAATTTAAAAACTAGATTGAAGGAACACCTTAGAAATGTAAAAAAGGGGGAAGTGGACAAGTCAGCAGTAGCAGCCCATGCTTGGTCTGAAAAACATTTAATAGATACAGAAGCTAGCCTAATCAAACAAACAGATAAACTAAAGGAACTCACAGTCTGGGAAAAAATCCACATCCAAAAAAACAAAAAAGAAAAACTCATGAATTTTGAAACTCCCGCAAATTTTGACCTAATCCAGAGGTTCATCTGTCCACCGACAGAAGTAAGAAGGAAACCGCCAAGAAACGACATAACACCGGTCGACCAGAGGCTACTGACGATGGAGATAAGCTCCGAAACTGCAGTATAGAAGAAAAAGGATATGAGGTGAGGTAATAAAAACATTAAATTTAATTATTAAATTAAACCTCATAGTGTTCTTTCCCTGTGAAAGTTAAATAAATGTACACATATACTAATATTATTTATGATAAAGTTTTTGAAAAATCCATGATTCTATAAGGTATATATAAAGCTTCAGGGCCCCAAAAAGTATAGGTCTTGTCTCTTTGCCCACTATTGTTGGTACCTACGTACAAGTACCCAAAGAATAGTGATATATACCAATGATACAAGTTTATGAATGAGAAAAGTCTTATAGAAGTTGTAAAAGTGATGCACATAACATTTACCTGTTGAAATGTTTAAATAAAATCTAGAGAATTTGTGAAATGATCTACATACATACACACATACACATATGTACATTACTGTATACATGTTACTCTTTTAGTTACAAATATTATTTATCTTCAATTTATATTTGTGTGTGTACAAGTTTTCATATTCAGTTTGCAATTATATTGAGAGATAGTTCTATTTTACAATTAAAAAGAATGTTCACATATGTATATATTCAGATTTTATCATAAAAATCTTTAGACTACATTGGCTAAAGCAAATACTCTACGAGTTACAAATCATCTGACTTGCCTCTATTTTCATACCTAAAAAAATTCAAACTATGTTGGTTTGTTGATAAAATATGGTGTACAGAATTTGCATGAAATATCTTAGCAAAGAAAATGGGATAGATGCAGTCAAAAATTTATCCATGACGGATAAAATTTAATATTAATTAAACTTGTTCATAACAAATACCGGTAGCATGAAGTTGGAGAATTTGTTCACTTCATGTACAACACATTTTTTCCATTCATATAATAATTATAATACTGTTATTTCAGTAAGTTATTTATTGTAAGAAGAAACAAATCCATAAATAAGTAACATAGGCTATTCTGCTCATAAAAATAAAGATAAGATGGTGGAAAAACAAACAATACTGGAATCAAATTTAATTGTTTTATACTTGGTTGCTAGAAAATGTAGACAGCAGTTCTCAACTTTATCAACCATACAAGTAGTAGTCCTGAAAGAACTATTAAAATCAACAAAATTTTTCAACCCTTTCTTCATTGGACATTCAATTGATCTCCTGCCACCAGATTTGTAATGCAGGATTGCCCTAGATATTCTTGTTCTGGATATACACTTTACATTATATTGAAATTAATGTTGGGAAGTAAACATTATGAGGTAATAATAATTATAATTCATCGGAGAATTTTTTTTGAAAACTCACCTCATAATTAATAAGTTGGAGAAAATGCTTAACATCTCATCTCATTAAGTTGTGTGTCCTCATGATACCGGTTTCAAAAGTATAATTTTATTTCCATCTTCAGTCAGTTGGAGTTTGACTGAAGATGGAAGTAAAATTTTACCTTTGAAACTTGTATTGTGAATACATGCAACTTTATGAGGTGAGATGTTAGAGCATTTTCTCCAACTCATTCATTAATGTAAATACCTCCCACTTTGATTTTGATTAAATTCACCTCATAAATTTTGTGCTTTTCACAAAACCATGGTTTTATTATGAAAAGCATGAAATTTATGATGTGAGCTTTCAAAACATTTTCTCCAATGAATTTAAATACACTTTACATGCTGATACCAGATAGTGGTGTATGTCTACTAGTAGAGAGTTCATTCATTCTAAGTTCCTTCAAGATGTCTTCATTTCTTTTATAGGTCCACTTAATATAGTAGATTGTTGAGCATATGAATCTCATTTTACCAGCAGTGAGTCTACTTGTATCACATTTCCTTGGTGTCTATGCTTCACTTCTATAATAAGGGGTCATGTTAAGGTTGTTCAACTTGATGGATTCCATGATTCTGTGTATGATATCCATTGATTTATTGCACTGTAAAATGTTGTTCTAAATGTCTAACTCTGCTAAGAAAGATCATTTTTAGCCAAAAAAAAAAAGAGGAAATTTTGATAAACTAGTCTTGCGCTGTAGCCGAATGGTTTAAGGCATGATGCCTTGGTGCAGAGCTACATGATTTGTACTGGCTCAAATCCCCATAAGGGAAAATTTATTCTCATGGTATTTTGGCCAATATGGAACCGATACCCACCCAGCATCATGAGGAATTTTGGTAGTTACAAATGAGTAGCAGCTCCAAGTTCAGGAAACTAGTTATGACAGCTGGCATATCCGACATGCTGACATGTCACCCCTATACTGGCTGGATGATTAGCAGATGTGGATGTGAGGCCAGCAACTGACTGGTAGCCAAAGGCCTTCTAGGCCTAGTGTGCTATGGAGTTTTAATAAATTAAAATTTCTTTGTATATGGAGCTTAAATCCAGTCTTGAACTATTCATTTTCAATGCTGTTTTGTTTTCTGTATCATAAATTTGTATTCATAAAAAAAAGAGAGGATGAAATTATTTACATTTAAATATATTTATTGGGGCCATGTTATAGTGTAGTTGATTAAGGCAATATGCTACAAGGATTTTTAAAACTGGCCTGTACTTTCTGGTGACACTGGGGTAAATCCAGCCTCTAACAGAAATGAATACCAGATTTTTTTATGAGGATAAAGGCGGTTATTATGCAGGACTGACAACCAGGCTGGAATAACATGCTGATTGTCTGGAAAAGTGGAAGCCTTAACCTCCCACTACCCCAAGGGCCCTCCTAAGGTCTATAGTGGGATCACTATTTAAAGTACAGGATCACTAGATACAGATCAATCTCTGCTTCTTCTGCTGATGCTGGAACTAGTCCCGAAAGGCTATAGAGAATTAATACTTCACAAAATTAAGAAGACGGACCTATAACGTAACAATTTTATAATTTGATATAATGATTTTAATTATTTATATTTATTTAATTTTGAGAGGCAATGCTAAGTTATATGCCTATATTTATAAGAATATTTTAATCAAATCAATCAGTTTTGGGCTACTTCATGCTGAAGTTGATTTATTATCTCATTCACAAAGGTCCTCCACAATACACTGTTGTCTGCTTCTTCCAAATGGCCTCCTACCCATATGAGATCAAGGTACACCTTGTCTTTCCAGTTTTGATTTGGTCTGCCCAGTGATCTTTTACCTCGTGGGTAATAGTTGATGGCTATTTTATTAATCATATGTTCTCTTGACATAATAATCAGCTCTTCTAAAGTTTTGTTTATAAAAATGTTTGCTTATTTATGGGATTTATAATTCTTTTTCACTTACAATTAGAATGATGACATACTGTTTCCAAAGAATTTTCAAGAGTGCATATTGTGTAGAGGAAAAATAATCTTTTGTAACTAATCTGATATGACAAATTATATTGGATCATGAAATGATAATACAATGTATTTAATTTAATTTAATGTAAATTCAGATGATTGCAAAAACAGATTGAACCACAACCATGGTTTCACAACTTTTTTAATATTTTACCCTTATTCTTCTTCATCTCTTTGACTTCATGGACCATCAATCTCAAAAGTCTTTGTTTCATCTCCTCTTTGATCTGCCCTTAGACTTCTCCCTCTTAGTCTGTACTCAAAAGCAATCCTTGTCCATCAATCTGAAATCCAATTCTTCTACTTATTCTCTCCATTGTTGTTACTATGCTCGCCTCTGGTTCCAAGATTTGTGATTGATTTGAACCCGTGGTGTCGATAGGTTCTTAAGGGCATCAAAATCCTGAGCATAGGTTTCTTCATAAGAGAAGTAAAACTTTGGATCCTATATCATATATTTCATCATCATCATCGTTATCCATGCAGGCCATGTGGCCTGTTACAGTCTCAAAGAGGAATTTTCCATCCAGCACTTTTTTGGACGTCCCTGCGATCTTTTGTCTTGGGGTAGTAACTAAGCACAGCTTTTGGAATTCTGTGAGATGGCATTCGTTGAAGATGTCATCAGAGGCTTGGTTTGAGACTTGAAAGCAAATGTAAATTTACGCCCAATGGGTTGCTGCCTCAGAGGGGTATTATTGTGGCATTCCTGTACATTAAGATGATGTGGTTATACCACCAATACTCGGTCCCCAGAGCTTAATTTGTAATAGCAGGTTACACCACAAGCAGGTTGAGGATGTGATTTGGATAGGACAGGTGATTGGATCCCATATCATACATTTATGGCACATAAAAGAACCTCAAGCCTGAAGTCACTCCCAGATTTGAATTACATTGCAAATTACCCAATATATTAAAAAGTGCCATAAAATTAATAAACTACAATAGGAAGTAACATTATGAGGTTGTTCTTAACACATTGGTGACCGACTGCTGTGCGTTCCATCCACCGCTGCTGGGCCGGACATTTCTGTCAGTAGCGTGGACTTTTAAATTTTAAACCGCTCTAGCACAGTGTGATTTTTACATCAATATATTTGCAGTCAATAACAATATTGCATAAGTAAATCTTTATTAGTGTTCTCATCAGACCTTCTAGTAGAAATTGAGGGTTTGATAGCGTTATAAACATTTCCCTTTATGTAAATGCACAGGGCAAAAGAGCATATGTAGCAAGTTTCTTTTCTTGTGTTCACTAAAAACGTGGCAAGGTTTGGAAGGTTTTTTTTTTCAGACGCAGTTGGTGTTAATTTATGTTTCTATATGTCTCAGCCTTCTTGGTGGGTCTTGACATGGTGTCCTTTTCACTCTATCTTCCCTCCTCGTCCCTGTCATCTGTTCCTAATTTCACGACTGCCAAACAAGAGGCTGTTTCAAGCAAAAAACTTCTGTTTGACATATTGTTGTTAGGATTTTGAAATTTATAGACCCAAAAAGCATTCAAGAGTGCACAATTCACAGGCCACAATACAACTTTCTTGCTTCATTTCACTGTTTTTCTAAGGATGGAGTAATATGATAGGTACTGGTCAGCCCTGTCTACACCCTTCACATACTTGTTATTTTGAAGTATTCAATAGGGCATTTTTACAACTTTACCCCTCCCACTCTCGTGTTGCCTGATGCAATGTGCTAACCATTCTTATGTCTCTTTTATCTTTCGATGTTTGTAGCAAAAGGTCCCCCTTACTTCAAAACACACATTCTCCTGGTTTGAGTTTATTTCCTGCTTCCACAAATGATTTTGGAAGCCATCTGTTAATCTTTATTGCTTCAGAAACTCTCGTCTTTCTTTCGAGCAAATTTTTAGCTTTAGCCACACTTATAATAATTATCCTGGTACACATGATGCCACAGATATAAATTCGACTCCAGAACGCAAAATAGTGTTTCTTCTAATTTTTCCACTCTGCAACATATATTTACAGGTTACATACGTATCCCGTAATCGCCTAACTATCAGCACTAAAATTCCATATTTCACCAGCCATCTGTCTTAAAATTGTAAACAACTCTTTCTGTAAAGTTGGCAATTTCATAAAAGAGAAGAGAGGGGTACAAAAACAACTATAGTTTATTTCACAATGAGAAAACAAAATTGCACGCTCCTTCAAAAGCGAAGAGGCTGGAAAACCATAGAAAACGTAAACACGGAAATCTCCGTGGCCCGTCGTATAGCGCTGGCCATTTAAACACGGAGATCTCCATGGCCCGTCACCAATGTGTTAATACATAAAGTGAATCTGTTCATCTTACCTCATAAATTGTTGTGTTCTTTTTGAACAAACATCTACTAAAGGAACACAACAATCTATGAGATAAGCATATTGGAAATTTTTAAAAAATAACACAAAAATTTATGATGTAAGACTTAACTTATTTATTAGTTACATAAAATACTGTCTCTTTCTTTAATTATATTTTCTAATTTAAAATTTACTCCTAATGACTTTTTTACCTTATCCAATCTTATGTATACAGCTAAAGGTTCCATAACTCTCACTTCTACAGCTTAAATTGTATTTGTATATTTCATTCCCCATGTCCAAGTTTCACATACAAATCCAATTTCTTTCAGTAATAACTATAAAAAAGTTGTAAGGCAGTTGTTATAAAATAAAGGTCATGGTTCAAATTTTATTTCTGCAATTGTGACCAAAATTGGTACTGATTTTTTCACATGTTCATTTCTAGCATATGTATGATAAAATAATATAATAAGAAAAATGTCTGAACATGAAAATTAAGTCAAGAGAAATGTGAAATATTTATTCTCATTTATCCTAAAAAATTGGATGACAGTTACAATTATTGTAAAATAACCTAAAAATTAGTGCATCCCATTGCATTTATCAATACTGGTATCTATTAGGTAAGTGAGTTGATTTTGATTATCATTTCCCAGTTCCCTTGACTTCTCAAAAATAAATGTTAGCTATATAAGCTGTCTCTTGATTTTGTGCTAAGTTTGTACTTAATGTCCTAAATCTGACAAAGGAACTATCTATGAATCAATTTTTTTGGGCAGAACAGATATTTGATAAGGACTGGATATGAGGTGAGGTATGAAACATTTTAATTTAATCTTATTTGTTAAGAACCCCCATATTGTCTTGTGAGATCCATTATATTGATTTTATGACCAGCCTCATGGGCAAGTGATCAGCATTTCTGACTACTGCTGACGAGGTTCCAGGTTTGATTCCTGGTGAAACCATAGGAATTTTTCCTTAAAGGGAATCATTTCTGTGGTTGCCCATATTCTGGAATTTAGGTTAAGTTTAGGTTAAGAATTCTCCTAGCACTTCATTATCATATCATTGGGGTAATGTAACTCCACCTTCTAGGTGCCCCAACTTCAGAAGTGGGTTACAATTAAGCCAATGCCAGGAGAGAACACCAGAAATGTCGAAATGACAACCTGGGGCATTGAATTAAAAAAATATTGATTTTACACTAGAGGAGAAAAAATCAAATGTGCTTTGGATCTTTTAAACATTTGAATAGTATTGTAAAAGCTTTATTTAAAAGTATGGAACTTTTAAATAAAGTTTTACAATACACTGTGTCTGCAGAAACAATCCGTGGTCACAACCTGGTATAGCGTCGCAGTCAGTTGTTGGATTTATACTTAACTGGTGTCATTAGAAAGAAAAGCTCAAAGAGATTTTAGTACCTACTTTAAAGACACTCAATGTGTACTCCACATGTCACGCTGCAGACATCAAGGCAATATTCTCACTAATAGAACACATGCTCCAACTTATCTAAGGGGATAGATTCGATGGTGCCATTAATACGAACTCGGAGCTCTTGCAGATTTTGAAGTAGTGGACGTATATAGACAAGGTTCTTTATGTGATCCCATAAAACGAAGTTACAGACGGTTAAGTCAAGAGATCTCAGAGGCCATCTGGAAATGATATTACCTTGGTTCTCACTGCACCTAATTCATTTTTCACCATAAACCTCTAAATGTTCCACAATTCACACATCAAAAAATTTAACATTGATACCATTTAACACAACTTCTTTATCTCTAACAATGCATTAATGATAAGCAAAATAGCAAGAAACAATGCTTTTTATTTTTCTTGTGCTGCCATCTGTCTGCCAACATATCGGTTATACATTCTTTGAGTTTCTCTTTCTAATGACACCAGTTTTGTATAAATTTATCAACTGACTGCGACGCTCTACCAGGTTGTAACCATGGAGTGTTTATGCAGACATAGTGAACTATTTAAATGTTTAAAAAAAGTTATTTCTCTTCTGCTGTAAAATCAATAAATTGGGATTATGTCCCTCTTATGCTATGGTTTATCTATGACGCAACACACCCAGTGCAAAAATTGCTCCCCATATATTTAAATGGGTGTGGTTTATCTACAACGCAAATTGCTGATGCGAAAAATTTTGCGCTGACATGTCGCATCGTGTATTGGAATCACTTGAATTCAGGACACAATTTGCCAGTGCAAACAAAGAATATAGAAGATATTACCCATACTCATTGGTGTAATTGCTAAAAATAAACTAAGATTTTATAACAAAATGTCGGAAATACAGTACTTGTTTTATAACTTTCCAATTTTAACGACGAATGTTAGTTTTGTTGCAAATCATCATGTTCTATATAATATGAGCATGAAGGAGTACAGAGATGTACAGAAAAAAAGTTATTGTGGCTTGAACATAGTCAAGAGATAAATAAAAGCTGTAAATATTGTATTGTATCTTGGGGATATTATGGATGTACATAAAATTCATCTTTTCTATTAAATTCAAAACCCGATAAAACTGCTCAGGCGAAAATCTGAAGTATTATAAAATTTGGTATTTTCATCAATCATAGGTTTATTTAAGAACTGAAGAATAATTTATTCTATAATTTTCCATACAACATTCATATGATGCTGTTGCTCTAGGTACTTCTTCTGTCTTTACTAATATTTCGTACTATTTTAAACGTTTTGCAACGATTCTTAAAAACTTTTTTTTATAAAGAATTTTAATATGTTTATCTACGAGGTGTGATCAATAAGTTTCCGGAATGAGGCCATAAACACAACACAACACTTCAAAGTTTCTATTCAGCACTGTCGCCCTTGAAGTAGTCACCTTGGGAGTTGACACACTTGTCCCAGCACTTCTGCCAATGCTGGAAGCACTTCTGGAAGTCGTCTTCTTTAAATGTGTCCAATGCCTTCTGCGATTCGCGCTGGATGACATCAGTGTCCTCAAAACGATGTCCTCGGAGCCGAATTTTTAGCTGTGGGAACAGGAAAAAGTCTGCTGGAGCCAGATCTGGAGAATAGGCTGGATGGGGGAACAGTACTCATTCTATTTTTGTCCAAAAACTGGTGGACAGAAATTGCTTTGCGGGCGCATTGTCGTGATGCAGAAACCAGTCACCAGTCCTCCATTTCTCTGGCCGTTTGCGTCGCACATTCTCCCTCAATCTTTGCAACACTTGTTTGTAGTACACTTGATTCACTGTTTGACCCCGTGGTACAAATTCCTTATGCACAATTCCATTAATGTCAAAAAAAACAATCATCATTGACTTCACATTCGATCGAACTTGTCTGGCTTTCTTGGGGCGTGGAGATGCAGGACTCTTCCATTGTGAAGACTGTTGTTTAGTTTCTGGATCGTAGCCATAAATCCATGTTTCATCACCAGTAATAACCTTTTCCATGAACCGTGGGCCATTTTTAAGCTGTTCTTTAAGATCTGTGCAGGCAATCACATGATTTTCCTTTTGGTCATTTGAAAGGAGGCGGGGCATGAACTTCGCAGCAATTCTTCGCATGTTCAAATCGTCTTTCAAAATGCTTTGAACACTTCCAAACAAGAGTGCCAGTGCATCAGACAGTTCTCGTATTGTAATGCGCCTATCATTTAATACCATTTCCCTCACTCGATCAATATTTTTATTGGTTTTGCTGGAAGTTGGTCGTCCCAGACGATTTTCATCCTTAACCGATGTCACGCCCCTTTTAAATTTCGAAAACCACTCAAATGCTTGAGATTTGCCCATTGCTTCCTCCCCATAAGCTGTTCTTAACATTTGATATGTTTCTGTTTGCAGTTTTACCAAGTTTAAAGCAAAATTTGATGCATGTTCTTTGTTCCTCGTAATCCCGCATTGTTGCTACACAGAGAAATCGCCGCATGCACAAAACACGTCTTCACTTCAGAGCTTCTACCAGCATACTGCAAGGTCAGAGAAGGTCGCACGACCCCTCAAATTCATCACAAGGAAATTCTGAGTGTACAACCTGGGTGAAAATTAAAAACTCCTCAATGGCATAATTGTTTTGAAGCCATTCCGGAAACTTATTGATCACACCTCATATATACACAAATTATGAATTTTCCTCTCAATTTGTTTTCAAATTTCTTTATTAGAATTGAAGTTGGCACACGTGAATGCTTATAAAATTAAATCCACCAGATAGCAGGACATATGTGTGAATGACCAACATTTGCATTTAATTCCAAACCATATTTTAAGAAATAAATGTTCAATCACTTCATTCTGTTAGGTTCCGATGGGTCAGTTTAGTGTACATCAGATTAGTTTATAGTTTGCTAAATAGTATGTATGTAATTTATTTCATTAGGTTATGCAGGACAGGTTTGTGTACATTCATTTTTGTAAACATATTTGGAAATTTATTATGAACATTGGTCATTTTGATTTCCCATACATGTGGTGCCATCTGGCAACAATTCCATAAACATAAAGTGCTGTACCGTATGCACTCCATGCGAAACCAGCCTCACGCCGAGCGTAATGCGAGAATGCGTCACGTTGGGTGCCACACACTGTATAATAAACCGTAGTATTATTCTCACATGACAATATATACAAAAAAAATTAGCTGTGAGTTTTAACAACAAGTACTAAAAATTCAAGATTGGAATCTTTATGAATTAGTCATATAATTGTATAATTTTGTAGTGTGTGATTTTCCACTTCTGCTCAGCTCTCTTATTGGTGCATGGAAAGAACACAAATCAGGATCAGAAGTGAATATAAAGATTTAGCAGCCCCACTACACTGTAACTTATCATCTCTTGAGCCGCCCAGCTCATAAAGGATGTCCAACTGCTGCAAACTTACTGTTTTATAACAAGATATTTGAGTCTCAATTATAAGACTTCAAGTTAAATCTCACAACTTATTTTTGGTATATGGGATCCTTACTAGACACCTGTTAAGAAAATTTTCAAGATATGTTTCGATATGATCAAAATTTCTAAGTATGTTTCAATATGATCTCATTGATAGTTCCCTTATGAGTCTTCTCAAGATCAACCAATCAAGTCCAGTTTTGACACAAGTGAATGAAAATTGCATGTAGAACTTGGGGAAAAAATAACTTCTTACGTGACTGAACTTGAATGGACATTGTTGAAATATCAGTGCTTGAAATAGAAATTTTGAAATCCAGTATATTTTATATCACATTAGATGTATAATAATTTACATGCATATTTTGTTGAGAAATCATAATTATTAATCAATTAAAACATAATTTTACTTGAATAATTTTAAAATAATTTTTCATCTGTATCTCTTCTGGATTTTGTATCATGTGGATTAGGTTGATCACCTTAAATAAAAGAATACAAACACAAAGAAAATATCTGAATTCTCAACTAATATTGACTGTTTGAAACAATCCATTAACAACAGTTTTTGAACCCCTACCAGGTGGTACAAGAAAAGCTGGCATTAATGGCTCTTTTCAAAAAGTTGGAATTTAATGTTTTTACTATTCATTTCATACATCTCAATGATTGATAAATCATATTAGAAGAGAAAATTTATATGCTCAGACTGTGGGGTTCAAGCCCTAGTCTGAGCACATAATTTTTCTCTTCTAATATGAGTTGAGTTAAGAATGGGATTTTCTTATAGCAAAACCAGAGGTAGGCCAAGAATGAGGTGGGAGAATAACATTAACTATGATTTGAGGGAGGTAAATTATACAGGAGATGATTGGAAAACATTAGCTTAGGATAGGGATGTATGGAGTGCTAGTGAGTTAGTTATGGAGTTGATGATCTCCAAAATATATCTAGGTCAGAGGATCGTAATTCATGGGTAAGAACCATGTAATTTTTTTGTTGAAATGAAGTTAAGAGTTGTCATTACATTCGTCATGGAAGAGATTACCTTTTAGAAATGTAAACAATAAAAGAAACAACTTAGTCATTGGGTTTATTTATCTTCAAAATTTGGCATACAGGTAAAGAAACAGGTATGTTATAGAATTAAAAGTCTCTTTTATAGGTTCCGTGGAAGAGTGATTTACTTGGTTTTTTTTCCCCCTATACCCTTCATTTGTATTCTATTGATATTTATCTCATAGTATCACTTATCAAGACTTTTTTATAAAAAATTAACATGATCATTCTTGTAATTAACATGATATTTTGTAGTTTTTATGGACATATAAAGCAGGAGTTGTATAATATTTATTTTATATCAGTGTAAGTTTTCACAAAAAAATACAGTACCGGTATGATATGAAACAGTAAAATGCTGATATATTTCAGGCACTGATTAAAATATATATCAATTTTGAATTAAATAGATATACACAATTGTTTACATAAAAAGATTATAAAATTTAAGAAGTGAGTGTAAATAATGTTACAGGGGTTAGATGAACTTTGAACCAAATAACAATTTTTAACACTGTGGGAATGTACAAAACATGAGGTACTAGTCGCATCAAGGTATGGTGTAAAGTGATTTTTATTTCAAAGTGCAACAAGACACTAACTCAGGTGACTGTTTTTCTACAAGACACTGAGAGTGCAATAAGAGCCTTTGTATAAAAAAATAACAAATTACAAAAAATATTTTATGGGTAAAAAAAGAACTGTTTTCAATGGTATAACCATTGTAATTATCTGCCAATTCTATGAAATATTATAATTTAAATTTATTAAAATGTGATTGTATTTTATTTGTTATTTCCTATTCATAAATTAATTATGGGAAATAACGTTATGAGGTTTTTGATTAATAAAAATTAATTAAACGAGTTGTATCTCACCTCATATTTCATGTTTTTCAAGCACTTTTCAAGAGGAATCCCTCCCATCTTCAGCCATCATTATGACTGTTGAATTTCAGTCTATATTTTAAAAATGTTGCCATCTGGTGATAATTTGATGAACCTTGAGATCAAATCCCGCTCATGGGAACTTAAAAATTCATGGCTCTAAATTTATTCTTCTGAATATATATCTTCTCCCAAATTGTTAGTTCCAAAGGTTTTCAAAATGTTTTAAAAGTTTAGCCTCTTTTTTCAATTTTATGACTCTCCAGCAAACTATGAGCTGTAATTGCTGATTTTACCATTTTTAATATTTCTAAAGTGTTATTTTGTGCAAATGCCTTTAGAAATAATAAAAATGGTGAAATTGAAAAAATCAGTAATTGCAGCTCACAGTTTGTTGAAGAGTCATAAAATTGAAAAAGAGACTAAACTTTTAAAACATTTGGAAAAACCTTTGGAATTGACAGTTTGGGAAAAGATATATATTCAGAAGAATAAGTTTATATCCAAGAATTTTGAAATTTCTGGTGAGAGGGATTTGATCTCAAGGTTCATCAAATGAACACCAGATGGCAACACTTTGACGATGAAGATTTAGACCAAAATCAACAGTCATAATGATGGTTGAAGATGGGAGGGATTCCTCTTGAAAACTGTAGTTTCCATGCTTGAAGAACATGAAATATGAGGTGAGATATGACTCATTTAATTAATTTTTATTTGTATTTCCTATATTTATGCTTATGATTCCCAGATTTCCTGCATTTAATGAACAGGCTAGGAGCAGGATGATTTAACCCATTGGAGACTTTTAACGAGTCTCCCTCGTGAGCAGGTAGAAAGTCCAAACAGCTCAAGCACGACCTACACTCGTTGTGTTAAAACTCTCCACTATAAGAAGTTGGCTCTATCTTTACTGATTAAAAATTTATGTTCGCCATCTGTAAAATTTGTTGCTGGTTTATATAAAGCGTATATGTAGTCCTAGTATATTGTATAGTTTATTATAGATATAATTTATAGAATAATATATTTTAGGTATTTATTATGGTAAAATATGTATGTAGTTTCAATGTTTTTTTTTCGAATATCATGGTTGTAAATGTAACTTTTTTAGAAACACGTTCAGTTCAAACTCTCTAAACGGAATAAAACGGCACTATTTGGAATAACATGTTAGAAATTGTACTCTTCAGGATATGATTCAAATAAACACCGGACAAGATGCACATAAAAATGCAGATTTTACAGCAAATGAGAGTGTAGTCCTAGAATTAGCTAACCCGTTCGTAAAGAAAGGTTACACATTATAATTGTGTTCTCCTAATTTATTTTTAGAGCTGAGTAGACGAGAGACATATTAGGGACAGTAAAATCTAACAGAAGAAATATGCCTATGGATTTAGTGAACATCAAAATGGAATAAAAAGAAAAAAAAAAAAAAGGAGAGCTAACAACATAATCTAGTCAGAGACTTCTAGCATAGAAGTGGAAAGGTAGGAAAGACATTTATTTATTATCATCCAAACATGAAAATGCCGACATGACTGACACCAGTAAGAAGCTATGGAAGAATGAAGTAGGAAAACAAGAAGAAAAAATCATAAAGGCTAAATGTATTCTAGAATACAATAAAGGTATGGGAGGAGAAGATTGACATGACAAGGTTGTGGATTTGTTTTCCAGTAATGATGAGATTTGTAAAGTGCTATACAAAAATTGCTTTTTACATTATCAATAATTTGAGAAGATATATAGCAAGAACTTTCTATGATTTGATAATGTATATGCCTATGCTTTTATATGTTCAGTTTAATTTATTTTTATAATATGCAGTATTATATATTTTTAATTTTTACCGTTCCTGTTAGAACATATGATTTGTGTTTACTTTAAATATAATGACCAAGAAATTTTAGTAAAAGATGGTTTTTGAAATATTAGTAAACTTTCACAGCCTTCAAACTAACAATTGATAACAGTTATATTGCAAAAAAAAGAGGGTTGTAGCCAGGCCACATTCCTTTCCTATTCATAAAAGTACAAAATACTACAAGAAAAACAGGGGTAAACAAACTATCTGAAATCCATTTGTGATAGAACGCAGTATGCATGGTCTGGGTATTCTGATTTAAAATCCAATGCAGCCGGAGTAGCGCTGGGGAGATTTAAATGGGTTTCCAGTGAACTTACCTGGCGCTTTAAACGTGTCTTCAATGGGTTAAGAACTGTGGCAAGATATATCATGGTTCAACTGTATGTGACATAAATGCATTCAAGATATATCCAACAGCTGTCAGAAAAAAAACCTTGTAAGCAGTAAGAACTGATATCTGTGCCCTTACAGGTAGAACACAACAGTGAGTTACGTAGTCCATTTGTTATTTCATCATCATCTTCTTCTACTTCTTCTTCACAGATAGAACTGCAAAAGGTTCATTCCAGTTTCTTGCAGAAAACTGATCTCTCCATCATGCTCGTGGCCATCCCACACATCTATATCCCTTTGGCTTATATTAGGGTGTCCATAATACTTTCAGTGTAAAAGGGGACATGTACAAAAAATTAAAGGAAAAACCAGGAAGTTTCAAAAATTGTATGAAACAAATTATACAAATTGCACATATAAGTTATGCCTATTTTTTTAATGACTTACTCAGCTACATTAATCAAAAACCACTAAAGTCATTGTTTATTAACATTTAAAAATATTTATCGCTGCAAGGGGAATAAAAATCCACTAATTAAATCTCTTTCGTCTAAGTTAATATTGTATTTCTCCACTGCCAAAGTACCAGAATCAGCAGGAAATCTCCGACATTGGCTGCACTGACAATGGATTGACAATTTGAAAAATGTATCAGTTACCAATATGTGACAGTAAAAAACAAATATTATAGACCTAACAGTACATCGTGGTCATACAACTGGCGCTTTCTAATGTTCATATTTATAATTACATCAACATTAATAACATTCATGATAAAGTTCCATTGATGTATTATTCTAAATTAAAATATAAAATGATAAAATATTTACCTAAAAGGTCCGTTTCCTCTACTTAAAGATTATAAGAACCCATATCCGGGTTACTTCTGCTGATGATGGGACTAGTCCCGAAAGCGCTACAGATAATTATTAATCTTTAAGTTGAGGAGATGGACCATTTAATTTTATAATTACATATTAAGAACAAAACAAAAGTCACCATTCATAAATACACTGACAAAGCATTATCCCAAAAACAGGACATTTGTGCGTCCCCAAGAAAACTTTTGGGACAGCAGGACATTTTCAAAAAAAACAGGACTGTCTCGGGAAAAACAGGATGAATGGACACCCTACTTATATGTGAATAACTGTTTTGTTATACGTTCTTGATCCATTCTTTCAATATGGTCAAACCAATTTAGTTTGTATTCTTTGATTGTCTGTGTCTGTTAAGCTGAATACGTTAAGCTCATTCCTAATATATTTGCAATATTTTATATCTTGTGAAGTATATCCAGGTACATGTCTCAGGAAAAGCATTTATGCAGATTCTGTTTTTTAGTTGATTTTTAGTCAAAGTCAAATTTTTGGAGCCATAACTTTGTAAAATTTTGATTTTATTTATTTCCTCATGTTATTTAAAACAATTTCTAATTGTTCCAGGTGACTCTGTGGTCATATATGTTCCTAATAATATATAAATGATTATATAATAAAGTTACATTTAAATTTAAGTGGTTTATATTTATATAAATCTTATTATATAAATTATTTCTATTTATTTAAAGTTTATATATGTTATTATTATTTATATATGGCAAATATCTGTTAATACATCTTATATATTAATAAATACTGCTCTTTCTAGATTAATAAGCTATTATATATATATATCTACATTTATATAATAACTTATTGTACTTGTGCAAAATTTTCGATTTTTTAAGCCATTTTTCGAAAAATTTGTGCATTTTTCCGGATTTTCGAGTGTCCCGAGATCGAGTCTCGATCACTCCATGTGGGTTTTGTGGTGGACGAAACAGAGCTTGGGCAGGTTTTTCTTAGAGTTTCTCCCATTTTCCCCTACCACAAATTTCATTCCACCATTTTTCCATACCCATGTCATCCATTTCGTTCATTCGCCTTTGTGATGGCGCGTCAGGAGTGGTCAGCCGGCACCCTTGTTGTTCACAGACCTCATCTCATTCCTCGATTCAATCTTGAGTTAGACATGAGTTGAGGATAGTTATTTTTATCTAACTGTTCCACACATGTATATGAATTTCTTCTTCTTCTTCTTCCTTCCAAGTATTAGGCCAAGGCCTGTTACAATCCTATAGAAAATTTTCCCTCCAGCGTTTCATAGGACGGCCCAGTGATCTTCGTCCTCTTGGTATATAATTATAAACAGCTTTGGGGATCCGATTTGAATTCATTCTTTCAAGATGGTGTTTCCAATTTAGTTGGTACTGTTTAATATATTCCAAAATTGGCGTAGTCTTCAATTCTTTTAAGATATCGGTGTTCCTTTTCCGATCCCATCTGGTGTAACCCGCTGTTCTGCGCATGAATCTCATTTCACAAGCCGTTATTCTGCTTTCATGTTGTTTTTTTAGTGTCCATGCTTCACTACTGTTACGGGAGCGCGTCTGTTAAGCCCCTGCGTAAAGATAGCGTTAAGTTCACTATGGTTTAAGTGGTCTTTGGCCCGAGCGGTTGGCCTTGGTTTTGGTCCTAGTGTAGGCGTAACATCAGTTCTTAGATAGAATAAAGCCACTGCTTCATGACTTGGTAAATCTGAGACAGGACTTTTAAATAAAGATGACTAAGCTGTTGACCATTAATTTTTCTTTAATTTCTGATCTTACTAATGTCGTTAGAACTTTTGTTGAGTAGAAAGGTACATTTCGTTGTGGGTGTTCCAGTATTGTAATATATTTAAGTTGTTTGTATGGCTGCTATATCATAGTCATGTAAACAACAGTTGGCAGGGGCCACTGTAGCATTGTAATTTTATATATTGCAATAAGTATCTTAAGGGAATTTCGAATATCCCTTGCTTTTGGTAGAGAAACTGCTGGAAAATACTATGGCTTGGATGTCTGTTAAAGAATCTATCAGTACAATAATCTTTTGAATTTAATTTATTCTAAATCAATGGTAAAGAGAAAAATTTTCACCTGAACCAGGAATCGAACCCCCGAACCTTTAGCTTTCCATGCTAATGCTCTGCCACTGAGCTAATCCAGGCTTCATTCCCATCCAAGCAAGAATCCTTTCTTTACCTTACTCTACTGGCCCCACATTCAATTGCAATGAATCATCATTCACAAATACACAATGAATGGCTTCTACCTGAAGAAGACATGAAGGGACTCCACACAGCTATAGCATTATTTATTAAATTAATATTGAGAAGCTAAAGCTATTACTATCATAGAAATAAGTAAATTAATGAACACAATTAAATTATTGTAAATCAATGGTAAAGCGAATGTGGGGCCAGTAGAGTAAGGTAAAGGAAGGATTCTTGCTTGGATGGGAATGAAGCCTGGATTAGCTCAGTGGCAGAGCATTAGCACGGAAAGCTAAAGGTTCGGGGTTCGATTCCCGGTTCAGGCAAAAATTTTTCTCTTTACCATTGATTTACAATAATTTAATTGTGTTCATTAATTTACTTATTTCTATGATAGTAATAGCTTTAGCTTCTCAATATTAATTTAATTAATTTATTCTATTTAGCAGTTGTGTCCAGTGCACTATCGATAGCTAAAATCTCTTCATCAAAAGAGTAGAATTGGGCCATAAAGACTTATAGAAATTGAAGAGTTTACAATGGATCTAGGTCCTACACTAAGATTAGATTATAAAATCTTAAAAAAACAAATAGCGGGCCCGGGTTCAATTCCCTTTTGGGACAGGCTCCTGGGTGAGGTTTTTTCAGGGTTTTTCCTCACCTGCAAGACATATGTCAGGAAGCTTAGGGCCCAACAGTCCCTGGAAATCATCCGGCCATCATCATCATCATCCTTCATCAGTGTGGAAAGCAATGGGAAGCTACCACACCTATAATTCCCTGGTAAAGCTGCAAAGCATAGGATGAAAGTGCTATGATTGCAATGAAAGACCTGCCCTCTGGCAGAATTACTATAGAATTCATGTGATTACTTAAGCTTACCGGTACATGATAAATTCACTCATTTCTTTATTTTTTTTAAATACAATAGCAATAAAACACCCCAATCATCTCCAGAACATAAGAACCATGTATAAAATTTAAGAATCTCACCTTCATAGAATTGGGGATTGTCCCTAGAACTATGGGATGCTCCTTGTGTGGAGAAAATGTTCTCCTAAGCAAGGAACATTTATTAAGGTAGAATTTTTTATCGCTCACCTCATATTGTTCTTCTTATTTGACTATAAACTAGTTTCGGAACATAGTTTCTGTTCCATCCTCAGTATCGTCATGACCGTTGTTCTGTCGTCTTGAAGAGCTGCCTTTGCTCCTTCCATTGGCTGACTGAAAAACCTCGAAACCAGGTCATTCTCACCAGGAATTTCAAAGTTCATCAATTTCTTCTTTTCGCTCTTTTGAATGTAGATCTTTTCCCAAACAGTAAGTTCTTTTGGTTTTTCTATTTGTTTTAATAATTTAGCTTCTTTCTCGATAAGATGTTTTTCAGACCATGCATGGGCAGCCACTGCAGATTTTTCTACTTCCCCTTTCTTGACATTCCTGAGATGTTCTTTCACTCTAGTTTTCAAATTTCTCTTAGTTTTTCCTATGTAGAATTTCTCACATTCTTCACATTTAATTTGATAAATCCCTGATTTGTTTTCTTCTTTAATTTTCTCATTTTTATTAGGTCTAATCAATCTACTGATGCTGTAGTCATTTTTGGGTGCTAACCTTATGTTGAAATCTTTAAAAATTTTTTGAAACTTGTGGTGTTTTAATGGATGATATGTGAATTTTCTAAATTTTACATTTTCTTCTTTTACTTTTAGAAGAGTGCTTTGATTAATAAATTTTTGTCTTTTGAACTTGTTTATTTTCTTGAGTATCATTTTTATTGCAAAACCATTTTTTGTGGCTACGTTGATTATGTGTTCTTTTTCTTTTTCATAATTTTCTTTGTTCATTGGTATGTTCACTAATCTATGTGTCAAACTATTGAAAACTGCTTCTTGTGAGCTATGTGATTGAAACCTGAAGCTTTTATGTAGTTATCTATATGTGTCTTCTTTCTGTAAATTCCAAATTCTATCTTATTTTCTTCATTCCTTTTTAAGTTGAGATCTAAAAATGGTATTTCTCCATTGATTTCCTTTTCCATAGTGAACTTTATAGTTTGACTTTGAATGTTCAATAATTTCAATGCATAATCTATCTGTTTATGATTAACTATTGCAATTATGTCATCCACATATCTGCACCAGAACTTGAAAATTAAACGATGTCCATTAATTATCTTGTGTTCAAAATCCCCCATGAATAGATTAGCTAACAATGGAGATAAAGGGTTTCCCATCGAAAGTCCTGAATTTTGTTTATAAAATCTTCCATTGTAGGTGAAAAACATATTATCGATACATCATTTAGTTAAAGATTTATATTATTCGACTATCTTTCCTTTTTCAATTTTATTATTGTTCAGCCAAATCTCTAAAATTTCCATAGTTTGGTCTTTCGGAATGCTTGGAAATAAGGAAACAACATCAACATTTGCTAAATTGCAGGCAACTTGACCCCAAGAAAAAGGATAGGAAAGACATTGCAGGACTTTATTGGGAAGCAAAAGGACTAATGGTGTAAACCAAGCTCCAGCCATTTGAAAACAACAACGTTAAGAGGTTTAATATAATAAATTTGGGAATTTTAACATTATGAGGTTTTCTTAATAAGAATCATGAATTCTTCTTACCTCATATATCTATGTTTTTTAACACAGAACTGCAGTATCGCAAAATACATCATTCGCATCATGACTGTCAATTTTTTCTCTTGCCAGTAATTTTCCAAACTACCATCTGGTGTAATTTTTAAGAAATAATTTTCTAAACTGCCATGTGGTGTTCTTTTGAAGAACTTTGTAATCAAGCTTGGTTCGTCCGGAATCTCGAAGTTCATGGTTCTAGTATGTTTTTTTTAATGTATATCTTTTTCCAAACTGTTAATTCCAAAGGTTTAGATAGATGTTTCAAAAGTTTTGCTTCTTTTTCAATTCTATGATTCTCTAATAAATTATGTGCTGCTATAGCTGATTTTTCATTTCACCATTTTTTATGTTTCTAAAGTGTTTTTCTTTTTTTGCGAGTTTCTAAGTTCCTTTTTGTTTTTCCTATATATACTTTATTGCAATTTTTGCAATTGATTTGATAAATTCCAGATTTAAAAAACATAGATATATGAGGTAAGAAGAATTCATTATTCATTTGATTCTTATTAAGAGGTTTGTTTAATAATTAAGACTTTTGTCTGTACATTCTTAATTATCACTCATTTCTTATTTGTTGCTCTGATCATGTGATTAGCAGATTTTGGTCAAATGGCCTCCTCACTAAGGCTCGAATCTATGCACGTATTAGACCGTAAAAGTCGTTCTCTGCCTATACTCTGCTGAGAAAATTGCATCCAAATACCTTTTTGCATACTCAAAAATCTGGTCATGCAATAATAATTCTTGAAATTCCTAAGCTATCTGGCGAGCTGACTCAACAGAGACACGAATCATGAGCAACCCGATGGGAACAGATGGTAACCGATGTAGTTTGAAACCTTGCCATGTACCTTGCTGCTTTATCCAAGATGTCGGACCTTGAAGACTTTGATCATGTTTTCGGTATACGTGGAGAAGAGGAATTTGATAGAGTCTACCAAAGAATTCAACTGGAAGAACAGGAGAATCGGCATAATATTGCATGATGCAGATGCCGTCATATACAGTATTATTTGCAGGACACAAGTGTAAATGCGTTCCTCTAGCAGACGAAAATAACAGAAGTGGTTTTAACGCTGAGAATTCTGGGTAATTTCTTGCCAATATTATGAAAACGATGACTTTCATGCTTGACCAGTTAGTGGGTAACTAATTCGATCTTTGCACTTACTCACGGAAAGTCAGCTCGCCAGTGATTGGAAGTAATTTGAGTAGAGACTATTGTATTTGCATGCGGCCCTAAGTGTTCATACTACATACTAGCTTCCTTATTTGTTGAATAAGTTTTGTCATTATAACAGAGAAAGAGCATATGTACCCTGCTTACTCTTCAGACTACAGGTATGTAGTTACTCCATACCATAGCACTAACTGTTTGCTAATTCTATTACCATGAGCAACTTGGACACAAAAAAAAAAAAGATAACTTCACACTTCACTAATCACTTGTTTAAAAGCTCTAATCATGTGATTTCCAAGTAGGTTTCAGTCAAAAGACCTCCTTTGTCAGGAATCTATATGGGAAGTGTTCAAGAGCTAGCTAACTTCTTTATTTGTTGGATAAGTGTTGCAATGGTAGCCGAGGAGAAGTTGATTTATCCTGCATATCCTTTAGACCAGCGGTACTCATTACACGGGCCACATGTGGCTCTTGAAGATATTTATTAAGGCTCTTGGAATAATTTTACCTTCATTACATTGCATTTAAATTTTAAATTCTAAGTATAAAATAATATTATCTTTATTGAAATTCTACAAAACTTTTGGATATCCCTGTCTCATTCCGAGCAGTACATTACCGCACGTGTTCAACAATGCAATGCAATGTCCTGGCTAGTGTTGTTATTGGTTTTGAATATGTGTACGTTTGTTTATAAAACCGTAAAACTTCTACATTGTCGTCCGAATCTTTCACAATGAAATATTATACAATTTAGTTTCTATGAACAAGCGACTGGATGCTGTGTGTTACCTAATCAGTTGAAGTGAAGTGAAGAGAATTTCAGTGTTTAATAATGGCTGGTGTTTTTTCGAAAAGGAAAAAGAGAAAACTTG
Organism: Diploptera punctata; assembly: GCA_030220185.1. Classification (NCBI taxonomy): domain Eukaryota; kingdom Metazoa; phylum Arthropoda; class Insecta; order Blattodea; family Blaberidae; genus Diploptera; species Diploptera punctata. The sequence continues at coordinate 2,948,020 of JASPKZ010007150.1, forward strand.
AAGATGAAGGAAGAGTTTTTCAAGATACTTGGGAGCATGAATTTGTCTTCACACCTGCTAAAAAGTAAGGCAGTGCGATGTGTTTATTATGTCGAGACGTAGTTCAAGGTTATAAACGATTTAATCTTAATAGGCATTATAAAACGGTGCATTCAAATTTTGAGTGCAAATATCTTAAAGATTCTAAATTGAGAGCAGAAAAACTAAATACAATAAAAATTTCAATAGTGTCTGAACGGAAAATGATGTTGGATACCGGAAGTGAAAATAAATTGATAACAAAAGCATCATATGAAGTAGCAGAAATTTTAGCAGGCAAAATGAAACCGTTTACCAATGCAGAGATTTTTAAGGAGTGTTTTCTAGTCGTTTGTGACACATTATTTTCTAAATTCCCAAATGCAAAACAGATAAAAAGTGACATACAAAAGTTACAACTTTCCGATTCTAGTTGTGTTAGGAGAGTTAACGAAATGTCTGTAGACATGCTCCTTTGTACTCTCGATGAAATTCGTGAATGTGACTATTTCAGCCTTGCTCAGGATTCATCCACAGATATTAGTTCCACCTCTCAGTTGCTTTTATTTGTTAAATATCGTAATAAGATAGGGATTATAAAGGAACAATTTTTAACTGTAATTCCTATGACAGGTCAGACAGGGGGAAGATTTTTTTGAAGCAGTTATATCTTTTTTTTTTTTGACAAAGACAAAATTGACCTAAACAAACTTTTATCAGTGTGCACTGACAGTTGTCCCTCAATGGTAGGTTGTCATACAGGATTCATTTCTCTGTTAAAGAAACATTTAAATAGAGACCACTTATTAACATACCATTGCATTTTACATCAAGAAAATCTTGCTGCTAAATTTGACTACACTTTCAGATCTGTGATGAAGAAAGTAATTAACATTGTTAATTTCATTATATCACGTGAACTAAATCATAGGCAATTCATAGAATTTCTCAAAGAGCTTAATTAACAGTATGATGATGTTATTTATCACAGTGAGGTCAGGTGGCTGAGTAAAGGAAGAGTTTGGAACGATTTTTTAATCTTCGCCATGAAATAAAACTCTTTTTAAGTGAACGAGATAAAGAATACCCTGAACTAGAAACTCTTCTTCATGGTGGTAAAAAGTTGGCTTCCTGGCTGACATAACAGGAATACTGAATGATGTCCAAATTAAAATGCAAGGTACAAATAACTTATTACTCAGCTCACAAGTGCAATTTTTTCTTTAGAAGAAAAATTAAAAATGTATACAGAAGAACTTAGTAATAATGATTTCACTAGTTTCCCATGTTTCCAACATCTTATTGAAGAATATTCAGAGGAAGAAATAAACTTGCAACCCATCATAGAATGGCTCACCGTACTACACCACGATTTCAGCGCGAGATTTAATTATTTTAGAAAGTTTCAAAACCCATTTCGATTAGTTCAAAATCACTGGTCAATAACGACAACAGATGTAACTGGATTGTCAATTTTTGGTCCTGAGATTATAAATCTAAAAAATGAACTTATTAATCTCCAGCAGCATTCAGAACTGGAAGGTATTTTTCAAGAGAAATGAAAAACGAATTCAATTTTAGGGTTTTGGAATGCAGTTCCAGAAAAACAGTTCGAAAACTTGGTGTCGTGTGCATATAAAATTCTGTGTCTTTTTGGATCAACGTTTGTTTTTTAAATGACTTTCAGTAAGATAAAGTTCATCAAGGGTAAACATAGATCTCGTCTCACCAATGTGAACTTGGAAAACCTGCTGCGGATATGTGTGGCAAATCAACCAGCTCGTATTGACAAAATTGTGCAGGAGAGTAGCAGAGTTTGACCATCAACTTCACAGCAGTAATCTACACAACTGTAAGTTGCCTTAAAATGATGTACAGTTCCGTAATAATAATAATAATAATAATAATAAAATAATAAACAGTTAATTATTAACAAAAATTAAATGACAGTAATCAGTAATTGTGTTTTGTCCATAAATGTAAAAAAAAAGCTGCATGTTACCAAGACTGAGAACTGTGAAATTTGGTGCGGCTCTCGAAGAGATATGGTTTCTTATTCAAGTCATAATGGCGGTTGAAAATGAATGACAAGATCATTTGAAAACTATAGTTACCGTGTTTAATAAAACATGAAATATGAGGTAAGATGTTAAAAATGACTCATTAATTTAATATTTATGGTTTCTTATATTTGGCTCTCTTGTAATTTCTAGTGAGTACCACTGCTTTAGACTATAGTGATATAGTTAGTTCATGCTATAGCACTGTTTACTAATTCTGTTACCATAAACAACTTAGACACCAATTAAAAAAAAAGATAAAACTTCATTAACCCTTAAATTGGCAATGTATCCTATAAGATAGATTAGTTTAATTTATTTAATAATTTTAATAAAACAGTATAAATAAATAATAGTTTTAAAAAACTAAAACAACATGCTTTATTAGAAAACCGAACTAAAAAAATGAAAAGTAATTTTAATTTCCAACACACTTGGGATAAATAATTTTACCATCAAAAGCGTGGGGTGCTCTTTATCAATTAATATATTTGATAATAAACAGATATTGGTAAAAGTAAAGTCTCTAAGAAGAAAATGTAAAAAGCACCCTACGCTTTTAATGGTAAAATTATTTATCCCAAGCGTGTTGGAAATTAAAATTATTTTTCATTTTTTTAGTTCAGTTTTCTAATAAAGCATGTTGTTTTAGTATTTTAAAACTATTATTTATTTTTTAGTTTTAATATTTTACAGAATAATATAAAAATGTAAATATCTTAAAATTCGATACTATTGTAGTATGAGCTAAAAGTAATACTCTTCTAAAAAGACTCCCAGCCGGATTTCAACCAGCGACCTATGGATTACTGAAATTATATACAACTAGAGTTCACCGCTCTACCAACTGAGCTCTTACAATGATTGACTAAAAAGTTGACAAGTCTGCAACCTATTATACCAGTTTTCATTTTTTGATTTTCTGATGACTCTGGCCAGGATTTTAGAAACAAAATATGAAATTATTGTATTGTCACGGATCCTTTACAAGTATACAAAGTTTCAAGTCGATCCAATGTTTCTAAGTGGGTGAAAATCGTGTTCAAAGATTCCGTTACATAGATACAAAGACACTTTTTTTGATTATCTGACAATTCTGGCCAGGATTTTAGAAACAAATGTGAAAATATTGTATTGTCATGAGTCCTTTACAAGTATACAATGTTTCAAGTTGATCCCATGTTTCTAAGTGGGTGAAAATCATGTTCAAAAATTCCATTACATAGATACAAAGACACTTTTTTTGATTTTCTGATGATTCTGGCCAGGATTTTAGAAAATAAATATGAAATTATTGTATTGTCATGGGTCCTTTACACGTATACAAAGTTTCAAGCCGATCCAATATTTCTAAGTGGGTAAAAATCGTGTTCAAAAATTCCATTACATAGATACAAAGATACTTTTTTTTTGATTTTCTGATTATTCTGGCCATGATTTTAGAAACAAAATATGAAATTATTGTATTGTCATGGGTCTTTTACAAGTATACAAAGTTTTAAGTCGATCCAATGATTTTAAGTGGGTGAAAATCGCGTTGAAAGATTCCGTTACATAGATAGATAGATAGATAGATACAGGTCAAGCTAATATAAAGCATGTAAAATAGTGAATGAGGATGAAATATCAAATCCAGATGAAAATTCTCAACTTGAAATCAGAGAAAAGTTGATTATTGGAATGCATGAGACGGAGATGACTGGATAATGCAGAGGTTGATCTACCCATGTTGTGTATTTTAAATTTAAGGTGATTTGTGGCATGAAGAAACAAATGGAGAAACAAGTACAGTAATTACAAGATCCTGGCTCTCAACATACCTTAACACAGAAAATTATCCCATGAACACAGATCATAGGAGTTGGTTTTGTTTATTACCAATTCTGTTGTATTAGCCAGTATTGGATATTTTTTTAGGTAATCAATTTGGGAGTAGGTGACAGATTTTGGAAACTTTTTTTATTAATGAAAATTGTATTTCCCATTTCCAAAGTCATGGAGAGGAAATGAGTTTCTTTTGGATTTTGGCACTTACTCCCTTTTCAATTCAATTCCCTTTAAATTTTTAATTACCTGATACATATTGCATAGCTATGAAACGCTGGAGGGAAAATTTTCTATAGGATCGTAACAGGCCTTGGCCTAATACTTGGAAGGAAGAAGAAGATATTGCATAGCTCTCTTTTAGTGACTAAAATGGTATTACCGAAAAACAGAGAGTATAGGGCCTACTTGTCGACATTTTTCACATTCAAATGTTCTAAAAATAATAATCAGTCTAAATTACTGAATCTATAATTTACTTGACCCAGTATGGTGTCAAAAATTTGTACGTACATTTGTGTGTATTTTGTTTTGGTGTCAAAAGTTTCACTTGAACTTCGTTTAGTTTTTTTTTTCTCCCCATGTTTGTTCAAATTCTTCCCGTTTGTTTTCTAGGATTTTTTTTTCAATTCTTCTACTTTATTTATGCAGTAATCAATATTGTGAATTTTTGCTTGCAGTATATCAAATAAAATGTCAGTTACAAGGAAAGTATTAACAAACGTATTTAATATAAAATTGAAATCAAAATCTTGCAGTATGATTAAAAAATCCATGGGCAGCAATACAGGCTTTCTGATCCCAATATTCTCATCTGGATCCGTAATTTTTCCAAAGACAGAAATTAGCACATCCTGATACTCATGTACTGTTCCAACTAAACGAGAACTGTAATTTTACCACATCGGAGACACTCTTGCCAACCGTTTATTTATTTCTTTATCAAGAACCCATGTTCTTTTAGTTGATTTTCATTATTATGAAAATTATTTATCTTGTAAGTACAAACTTTTTGATTGGAAGTCAAATATACTAAATATATTAGATAAATAATATTTATATTTATTTTATCTGAAAAGAAAGCAGCTAGTCCATTCGAAGTAAGGAAAACAATGCATTTTTTAATGATGGCCACAGATTAGTATAATATTAAATTCAGTCGATGGATGTAGAAATGAACGAAAATTGCATTTGGAGAAGTATTTTTCATCTTCGATTACAGTCCATTCAACTGATTTGCCATAACAGATGCTCCATCATAACTTTGTGCAATAAGTTGCTTCTCACATCCAAAATCATGAATCAGTTGAACCACTATTTTGTATAATGCCTCGGCTTTCTATCATCAGAAACGTTAATGGATCCTAAAAATCATTCATGTACTTGGCCACCGTCGATGATGTACTGAAACACAGGAGACAGCTGAGAGAAATTACTTATGTCTGATGCCTCATCTAGAATAATGCAAATAAAATTTGATTCATTGATCTCCCTCTTTGATCTATCCATTAATACGTTTGGTATGGATGGATTAGGTCATTCTGGATTAAATTTGACATTCCTGTAAATGTCATAGAATGTTCTAAATGGTGCTTCAGTTTCTACTCATATTCATTGAGTAATTTCACAAGTTCAACGTAATTGTATTTATTGATAGTGTCACATCATGATATCTCTTACTCTGACAAAAAAAAAAGCTACATAGATGAAGCGTTTCATTGTGTCTCTATTTTTTCTTACAAGAATATTGAGTTACAAATCCTGATTTTTTTTTTCTGATTTCGGTTCTCGGCTTACCAAAAGTTTTTTCATTTATAATCGAGAGCAAATTATTTTTAGATAGACTATGCTTTTTAATGGCTTTATGTATATTTCCCATGCCACAATAACCCGTAATGTTCCATTGAGATCTTTCATTATTGAGCAGAAAACATGTCCAACAATACAGTTTTTGTGCATGAGGACACCCTGTTAATCACTCGTTGCTATTGTAAAGTTGCAACATGAAGCGCCTTACACCTTAGTTGTGATATTTAATTCAGAAGTAAGTCTATCACTTTGTATTACACATTTCTTATCTTCGAACGCATGCCAGGCAAAATTACTTTTAGAATAGCACTCATATTACACAGTAACATTGTGCTTTGTCCACTGCCTTGCCGCGACTGATTGTGAGCTTCCATATTTTCAACACAGCTGTACGCAAGAAGCTGAAGTGCTTACCTTATAGCCATATGTACATTCCATTATTAAAATTATGTTCATATATTTATACTACATTAATATTACCTTAACTATAATAATACTTCAATATAGACACGAGAATTACTGTTGAGAATTGTAGGACCACAAGCTTAATTTAAAATGTAATAACAATGATTTAAAATAAGTTTCTACTACTCATGAAGTCCCGCACATTTGAAACTGCAGGACCACAGACAACTCAACGAAAACTTACGACGACACACGAACACATCCGAGTGCTCTTCTAGCTTATCATGTGCAGCAAGAGTGGTTTATAGCTGGGGAGCTGGATGGAACAAATTAATTACATAAATAATGACCAGTCCACCGCTGTGGTCTCAAGGTAGCGTGCTTCCTTGTCATGCAGCTGGCCCGGGTTCGATCCCCAGTCAGGGCAGTTTTTCTGGGTGAGGTTTTTATCGGGGTTTTTCCTCACCTGTAAGACAAATGTCAGGAAAACTTTAAGGCCGAAATGGTCCCCAAAATCATATGGCCATCATCATAATCCTTATCATTATCATCATCATCCTCCTTCACCGATGTGGAAAGCAACGGGAAGCTACCAAACCTACAATTCCCTAGTGAAGCTGCAAGCATAGCATGAAAATGCTATGATTGCAGTGAAGGACCTGCCCTTGGGCAGAATTACTATGGATGGATAATGACCATGTCACTAATATTATTTTTAAATTGCAATGAAATTTTATGTTAATCAATATTGATTATTTCAATGATGTTTGTCATTTTTTTATGTTTACTCCTGGGTAAGCAATGCATACCTTGCTTCTATTGAATACACGCCACTGGCATTAGCCCACATGAGAGTGAATATTTTCCACCAAATCTGCATTTTAATATTGCAATTATTGTGTCAATATGAGGAGACTACTAGAGTTTCCTCTGAAAATTTGCAATATTGCAGAACAGCTAATAATTTAATCCCAATTAGACTGCACTAATTTTTCATGTGAAGTAATATTTGCATTAGTTTTTATAACTGACACAAAATCTTCACTAAATGACCTTGACGGCATTCTCTGCTTTGCTGAATACAAATAATGCAAATTTATATAATTAATATAAACGAACATTGCTCTGAAGTGTTACAATTGAATCTTGGCGGAGTAGGGGGGGTAGGTTCTTATACAATTCTGTAGCATAATATAGCTGTAAAGATAAAATTATGATTACATATTAAAATGGGCAATTTTTTTTATCCTGATCATTGCTGCATTTGAAAAATAAATATGTTTATAATAAATGTATTAAGAGAGATTTTTGTTGATACATATCAATATAATCTCCTTGTAAGCAATTATTTTATTTAATGATGATCTTTAACATCTCACTATCTATATTTTGTTTAACATTAGTCATATATAGATTAACTAAAAATAGGATATCTTGAACAAAAAATAATTTGTGGACTCCCTTTAATTTTCAAATTTTGGCGTAGATATGTTGATGATAAAATTTCCTATTGTGAATCGCAAACATGTAGAGGATTATATTTAAAGAGAAAAATTTTCGCCCAGACTGAGACTCGAACCCGGGACCTTTGGCTTGCCGGGCCAAATGCTCTACCAACTGAGCTACCGGGGCGAGTTCCGATCAAGCCAAAGGTCCCAGGTTCGAGTCTTGTTCTGGGCAAAAATGTTTCTCTTCAAATATAATTTATTCTTCAGTGAGAAGTGTTAAATTAATAATAAAATCAAGTAGAGGATGCTTTAAAATTGTTGATCATCATCATCATCATCCTGACAGGTCATAATCCTCGAAGGACTGTTATGATCTACTGAAATTTTCCTTCCACCTCTTGATGGGGTGTCCCAAAGATCTCTTCTCATGTGGGATATAGTTTAGGATTGCCTTGGGGATTCTTTGTCTGGGCATTCTAATAATCATATTGCTTACAAAGAGACAGTTTTCAATAGCTTAACACCTAACTTAGTAAACATAGAGAATCATGATAAAGAAGAGGAATACATAATTAATGTGACAATATACAACAAAAAAATGACTTTAGCCTCAATATTATAATCAAATCTACTAAAAAAAAAGACAAAGAAAACAAATCAGGTGTTTCAGACAAAATGTGGGGATTGTGATAAAATATACACAGGGAAAACAAAAAGAAATTTGAAAATCAGAATAAAGGAACGTCTTAGAAATGTTAAAAATGGGTAAGTACAAAAATCTTCATTAGTCATTCACGCATGGTCAGAAAAAAACATCAAATAGAAAAAAAATGTCAAGAAAATTCTGAATATGGAATAAATGCTTTGAAACCAGTCGAAAAAGAAAAAAAATATGAGGTGAGGTAATATTTATTTATATTAAAATATTTATTAATGTTAAATTATTAATAGCGTTACTTCTTGCTAAGTTTAAATTTTAATCCTTTGGCTATTCTATGCCAGGAGTCCACCTATACTCATTTTATTTGGTTAAATGAGAAAATGTGCATGTTAGCATGAGAAAATGGGCAAGTTAGTGTACACCAGATTAGTTAACAGTTTATTGGATAATCTGGTGAACCATAAGGAAAAGTTGGCTATTATGTTTGAACAGTGACTAACGTAGATGAACTCCTGGTCTAACATAGACTGCCTTCTCCTTGAAAAAAAAAAAAAAGGCTCAACTGCACTTTTACTAGTGCTTTATTTTTCAGTTATATTATTGTAAACTATAGCACTTCTTTTGTATTTACTAACATTATTTAATTTTTAAACTTTTTCAAACAATTTTATAACATTATTAGACAGTTTTGAAGTATTTATTTAAATATGCAAATCACAATATTATGGCACTGTTAGAAATATTGTGATGCTAACTGCTATTTTCTCCACAGAGTATATTACTTAGGGTCGTATGTTAGAACATTACTCTCTACTCAAATTACTTCCAATCACTAGTGAGCTGATTCACCGTGAGCAATTGCTGAGAACGAATTAACGGCCGACTTATCGGTCATGCACGAGCGTCGACGTTTTCGTAATATTGGCAACGAATTACCCAGAATTCTCAGCGATAAAACCACTTCCGTTATTTTCGTCTGCTATAGAGGAATGCATTTATGCTTGCATCCCGCAAATAATACCGTATACAAACACGTCTGCGACACGCAATATTACGCCGATTCTCCTGTTCTTCCAGTTGAATTCTTTGGTAGACTCTATCAAATTCCTCTTCTCCGTGTATACCGAAAACATGATCGAAGTCTTCAAGGTCCGACATCTTGGATAAATGTTGGATAAAGCAGCAAAGTACATCGATTACCATCGGTTCCCTTCGGGATTTTAATTTGAGTTGCTCATGTAAGGTACCTCCGCAGGAGCTTACAAATTTAACCAATTATTATCGCATGAACAGATTTCTGAGTAAGCAAAATCGTATTAGCATACAACTTGCTCAGCAGAGAAGGCATTTTACTGTCTAATGCGTCCAAACATGCGACCCTTTTAGTCTATGATTTTTCTATCGCTGTTTTGGGTTATCGCTGGTTGGATCAGCGTTAGGGAGCGATAAGTAAGTGTACACCCATTTTTAATAAACGTTTGGTAATTTTAATATTATTAATATATTTTTTAACATAGATTTGGAGATTTATTGCAAATATTGGTCATTTAAATTTCATAGCGACGGATGGTAATCGAGGATGATAAATAAATATGGTTCGATTGTGGGTTATTGGTGGCTCTACAAACTCTGGCGCATACACCCGTTATTCTATAGGACTTTGAAATATTTCATGCTAGTTTAATGCTACGGTTTATTATACAGCGTGTCGCGCCCGACGTGACGCGAATTCGCGTTTCGCTCGGCGTGATGCTGGTTCAGCATGGAGCGCATACGTTACAGCGCATATATTTATGGAATTGTCGCCAGACGGCACCACATATATGGAAAATCAAAATGACCAACGTTCATAATAAATTTCCAAATGTGTTTACAAAAACTAATGTATACAAACCTGTCCCTGCATAACTTAATAAAATAAATTACATACATACTATTTAGTAAACTATAAATTAATCTGGTGTACACTAAACTGACCCATCGGAATCTAACAAATTGAAGTGATTGAACATTTATTTCTTAAAATATGGTTTGGAATTAAATGCAAATGTTGGTCATTCACACATATGTCCTGCCATCTGGTGGATTTAATTTTATGAGCGTTCACGTATGCCAACTTCAATTCTAATAAAGAACTTTGAAAATAAATTGAGAGGAAAAATCATAATCTGTGTACATAAATAAACATATTAAAATTCTTCATTTAAAAAGATTCAAGTGTCGTTGCAAAACGATTAAAATAGTTCGAAATATTAGTAAAGACAGAAAAAGTAACAGCTTTTATTTATCTCTTAACTTTTTTCTGTACATCTCTGTACTCCTTCATGCTCATATTGTATAAAACATATATAGAACTTTATGATTTGCAACAAAACTATCTAACTTTCGTCGTTAAAAAACAAGTACTGCATTTCCGACATTTTGTTATAAAATCTTAGTTCGTTTTTAGCAATTACACCAATGAGTACGGGTAATATCTTCTATATTCTTTGTTTGCGCTGGCAAATTGCGTCTGGATTCAAGAGATTCCAAAACACGACGCGACATGTCAGCGCAAATTTTTTTGCGCCAGCAATTTGCGTTGTAGATAAACCACCTCCATTTAAATACATGGGGAGCAATTTTTGCGCTGGCGCGTTGCGTCGTAGATAAACCACAGCATAAGTGCAGTTTTTCAAAAAAAATTATAATAATAGGTATTATTGCAGCCAATGGCCATGTAGAAAGAAATGTTTTTTGTCTTACAGAAGTCTGTTATCGAGGTTCCTATCGGTCACAGTGCGACCCATATAGCTTACACTAATGCTACGGTTTATTATACAGCGTGTCGCGCCCGACGTGACGCGAATTCGCGTTTCGCTCGGCGTGATGCTGGTTCCACATGGAGCGCATACGCTACAGCGCATATGTTTATGTAATTGTCGCCAGATGGCACCACATATATGGAAAATCAAGTTGACCAACGTTCATAATAAATTTCCAAATGTGTTTACAAAAACTAATGTATACAAACCTGTCCCTGCATAACCTAATAAAATTAATTACTTACATACTATTTAGTAAACTGTAAACTAATCTGATGTACACTTAACTGACCCATCGGAATCTAATAAAATGAAGTGATTGAATATTTATTTCTTAAAATATGGTTTGGAATTAAATGCAAATGTTGGTCATTCACACATATGTCCTGCCATCTGGTGGATTTAATTTTATGAGCGTTCACGTATGCCAACTTCAATTCTAATAAAGAACTTTGAAAATAAATTGAGAGGAAAAGTCATAATTTGTGTACATTGATAAACATATTAAAATTCTTCATTTAAAAAGTTTCAAGTGTCGTTGCAAAACGATTAAAATAGTTCGAAATATTAGTAAAGACAGAAAAAGTACCTAGAGCAACAGCATCATATGAATGTTGTATGGAAAATCATAGAATAAATTATTCTTTATTTCTTGAATAAACATATGGTTGATGAATATACCAAATTTTAGAATACTTCAGATTTTCGCCTGAGCAGTTTTATCAGGTTTTGAATTTAATAGAAGACGAAATTTATGTACATCCATAATATCCCCGAGATACAATATTTACAGCTTTTATTTATCTCTTGACTAAGTTCAAGCCACAGTAACTTTTTTCTGTACATCTCTGTACTCCTTCATGCTCATATTGTAAAAAACATGTATAGATCTCGATAATTTGCAACAAAACTGTCTAACTTTCGTCGTTAAAATTGGAAAGTTATAAAACAAGTCAGGGATTATGATATATATTATTATTATAATAATAATCCCTGAAACAAGTACTGTATTTGCGACATTTTGTTAACAAATCTTAGTTTGTTTTTAGCAATTACACCAATGAGTATGGGTAATATCTTCTATATTCTTTGTTCGCGCTGGCAAATTGCGTCCTGGATTCAAGAGATTCCAAAACACGACGCGACATGTCAGCGCAAATTTTTTTGCGCCAGCAATTTGCGTTGTAGATAAACCACATCCATTTGAATATATGGGGAGCAATTTTTGCGCTGGCGCGTTGCGTCGTAGATAAACCACAGCATAAAGTTAATTCGGATAATGAAAGGTCTGAAGCTTCAGATTTGAATTCTGAAGAAACGGTTAAAATATCTGATGAAACACAAGTTGTACCCGATTCTTCAGAAACAAATAAAATATTTAAAGAAACTGTTGAATCAAAAACTGAAGAATCTAAGTCATGTGCAGAAACAAATTCTGAATCTACAGATAAAAAGTCTGAAACTAAGATTGAAGTTACAACTTCAGTTGGTGAAAAAATAGAAAATAATATTGAAAATCCTAAATTGATTAAATTACAGACAACTGCAGAAACAAATTCTGCGATTAAAGAAAATAAATCCGAAATTACAGAAACTAAATCAGAATTATAGAAAATAAGTCTGAAAGTACTGAATCCAAATCAGAAAATGTAGAAATGTCTGAAATTGTAGAAAAAAATTATCGCAAACGTGGGTTATCTCTGTCGCAAACCCTAGTGGGTTGTCGCTGATCACAGACTTCTTCAAAATTAACTGCTCTTTGTGGATGCATGACCACATATGCAGTACAAATATTCCTGAAAGAAGCCATTTTGAGGCGATAAAATTAATTTCACAATCTCGAATAATTTTATTTCAAACCGCTTTAATTTTACCCTATTAGATTTAAATAACTTAATCTAACAATTTATTTAATTGCACGTTGCATTTTTTCGAACTAAAAATAGTCAAGGAAACTATAATATATATATAGTTTAGTTCCGTTCGCCCTCTGCCGTCTCTCTGCTACTTGATACGACGCCATCGACGAAAATATAATTTTATTTTGTGTAATTGTACCATTAAAATAGAAAATAACATATAAACAATGCTTGGAAGACTTGCACTTCCTGTAGCAAGAAGAGTACTTTGCAATAGTGGTATGTGAAATTTAAATCCTATATATTTTGTTAATTTTCTTGTAAAAAACCGCTTGGTTGATCAGCTGATAGAAATGGACTTTTGCATCCCCGCAATTCTTATTATGAATTTAATGTTTGCTACTAGTTGCCCTACTTGAAACCAGTCCTTAGAGGAAATTTGTTGACACCTTACACACCCTGATAATTGGATCGATAATGACCTTAGCTCTTAACCCTTATGTGGTGTTTATACCACCCTTAGCTTAAACTTTCACCCCCCTTTTTTTATATGTTTTGTATTTTTGAGTACCTTCTTATTAATGTTTGTGATTTATGATTTTTATATTATTATTATTACATTTTTACAATTATTATAAAAGTCTTTGGACTGACAATAGCTATGAAGATACAATTTTCCGAAATAATAATGAGACAGATTCCATAATATCATTGGAAGAATTGAACAATAGTTTAAAGAAATTAAAAAATGGGAAGGCAACTGGCACAGATGGTTTGAATTCTGAATTGTACAAATATGCAGGCAAACAGTTCCATGAAAGACTGTTGTCCTTCTTTAATAATGTATTCAAAAATGCAGATATACCACAAGAATGGAAGACAAGCATTGTTATACCCCTGTTCAAGAAAGGAGACAAGAGAAAAATGGACAAGCTATAGGGGAATCAGTTTGTTAAACACATGCTACAAAATTTATGCAGACATTTTAAATGGAAAATTGAAAAGTTTCAAGTGAAAAATTCCTTATGGAATGTCAAAATGGATTTAGGAAAGGACGATCTTGTATTGATTCAGCATTTTCTGTTAAACTATTGCTTGAAAAAGAAGAGAATTCAACTTAGAAACACATTTTGCTTTCATAGATTTTGAAAAAGCATTCGACACAGTCAAGAGATCAAAACTCTTAAATATATTGGAAGACAGAAATATACCAAATTTACTTCGGCAGAACATACAAAATATTTACAAAGACAACACCATAAAGATTAAATTAAATAACAGATTTTCTGAAGAAGGAATTATAAATCGTGGTGTGAGACAAGGCTGCCCCCTATCCCCAACACTCTTTGCAATTTATATCAATGAAGTAATATGTTGCTGGAACAAAACATATAAATTTGGAATAAGAATATCAGAAAATAGAAAATTAAACACCCTATTGTTTGCAGATGACCAAATAATAATAGCAAATTCCGAAGATAATCTACAGAAAGGTCTGTATGACTTAACAAAATTACAGAAGAATATGGATTAAAGATATCTACAGAAAAACAAAAAATTATGGCATTTCAAGGTGTAGATCCTGTCAGAAGTAAAATTGTACTGGACAATAAAATTTTGGAGCAGGTGAATAATTTTACATATCTAGGATGCAATATCTCATATGAAGAAGAAAAGGATGTAAATGCAAAAATATCTAAATTTTTAAGAATTTTAGGGTTAATAAATTCTATCTTCAAGCCACAGTTAGTCCAAAAGCATTCAAGACTGAAAGTGTATAAAACACTGGCTCTTCCAACTCTTTTTGTATGGTAGCGAAGAATGGACGTTGAAACAGAAGGATATACAGAGACTTAGATCTGCTGAAATGAGATATCTTCGGAGGACTGCAGGATACACACTACTAGATCACAAAAAAAATGAAGACATCTTAGAAGAATTACACATGGAATCTTTAGAAAACAAAATTTCTGATTATAAGTCAAGATGGATACAACATGTTCATCGAATGGAAGATCACAGAATACCCAAACTAATGTTAAGATATCAACCTGCAGGAAGAAGAAGACCAGGACGTCCACTCAAAAGACTTCTGGATGGTGTTTCTCTTGAGGCCGAAACAGGTCAACAAATGGCCTAAATTCGTGAATGTACTGTGATGATGATGATATTACATTTTTACATAATTATTATGTTCACAGGAATACTGTTCGTTTCTAAAAAAAAATGAATGTGGTGAGGTAAAGGTACCTCCCCACTTCAGTTTCAGGGAACAATACTTCTTGCATACATGATTCCACAGGTCTATTAGTGTATATTTTTGACGTATTTCAAAATTCTTAGAATTAATTGGGTCTATATCTGGTAGGTAACTGTAAATAATTAAATTTATTGTATGCCTACTCTGCCTTTTTTTATTTTTTTGAAAAATCTTTGTAATGTGTCTATTGAGAGAATTAACAACAGGTAAAGATATTCCTCTTTATAGAATTTCAAGAGACCATTATTATACCTGTGAATTGGATTCCAAAATTTTGAATGCTGTATCTGAATACATTTTTTTGTCTAATGCCAGATTTTTTCCTCTTTTTTCTGCTAATTCCAGAACAGTATAAATGGGATTAGGAATCCTTTATTTTCCTTTGAAAGTTAACAAAATTTTCCCAACTGTATGTATTAATATGAGATTTCCTTCATTAAAATATGTATCTTAAGATTGTTAGTGTTTACGTATTTTATCATCATACAGCAGCCTAAATGAATCTTAATTAAAAATTGACAAAATAATAAGATATAGTACAACTTTTTACAACACTTTAATTTCTAGAACACAGACACTTCTAGTTCTAGGTACATAAAATAACCATATTTGTACATTCTGTACAATTTTGAAGTCACAGTTTTTTTAAAAAGTCATTCTTTCTATGATATTGTTACCACCCTCACCAGTTGAGTAACATTCTATAACATCCCTATTGAAGGGTTAAATAAAATACTATGTAACATCAAATGGGTACATGAGACCAGGGGTGAATTTAGCTACTTAGCACCCATAGTCAGAGAAAACTATTTTCACTCCCTATTTCCACATGAATGTACCATGAAGTTACCTACAATAAACATTACTGTAACTGAATAATAATAAAAATTAATAATAAATAGATGCATATTGAACTCGCCAAATTCAAGTCAGGTAATAAATGATTTATGGCGTGTCAAATGGTAACACACCTGCCTGTTGATCTGCAGATCTGAGTTTAAAACCTCATGGGATAGTATTTTTTTTTTTGAGTTATTAAAACCATATACTGTATAAGAAGTGTATTGACAAGATTAAGTGAGTAGTTCTGCATATAGCCAAGCAGTTTTAACATATGTGCATTGGTGCATATTCAAATCCCCATGCGAGCAGAAATTTTTAAAAATTATCTTTGGCCAATATGGGACCGTTGCCTACCCAACATTGTTGGAATTTGGGTAACTACAATAAGTAGCAGTTCCAGGTTGAGAAAACCAGCTATAATGACTGGGGATCTGATATGCTGACTACATCTCACCCTAATATTGGCTAGATGATCATCCACCTCTGTGATTTACATAAACTAATTTCGGATATACTTTCCTTTAGGTCCGGAAAAAAATTTTCTAAGTTCTATAGAATCGCAGTGCGCATGCGCTAGTGCTCCAATTATCCCAGGTAGATAAATGCAGCCTCCAGCAGTTGGCGGTGTATATATGTGAAATCAGTATGACCAACATTGACACAAAATTCCCAGAACTTGTCTAAAAATTTATAATTTATTTTACGTATCAAATCACTTTTAAAAAGCAAGGAAACCTAAAAGCTAACCAAACCTAAATCAATTACTGTAATACAAATCAATTACTCTAACGTAGGTGAAATCCAGGGAACGTGGAATCACATTTAAAAAGCAAGTTCGGGTTGTTGATGGTGGCAATGCTGGAACAACATAGGAAGTGGAGGGAAAAAGACAAAGAGCAGGAAGTAAGAAATGTAGCACGACCATGTTTTACGCAAATATATAAATATGGAAAAAAACTCGTTGGAACATTGGAATATGTTTAAAATGTGTTAAAAAGTGTTGCGAAATGTTTTGAAAGTGTTTAAGAGTGTGTTTAGTGCATGAGTGGAATAAGATATAAAATTGGAAAATTTTTCGGACCTAAAGGAAAGTACAGCCCTAATTTCTTCTAAAATTTCTTAAATATGTTAAATTATCATCACAGTACCATCCTTGTTATAAATAAATTTTGTTATTATAATGAGCAAAATTGTTAGTTTAGATTACAGTTTGATACTATCACCCATTAAAACTTAAGTAAAAATGCTTTTATGTACTTCATTTTTAATTATTTGACAAACAAAAGTACAATAAGGCCTAAAGTCATGTGTAACTTACTATAATTGCGTATGAAATAATAGAAAAATCATTATTTTTAGACTTTGGTTTGATACCGATTTATTTTAAAAATAAATTATTAGTTCTTTGATATTCGTATTATCGCCCCATTAAAAACTATGTAAAAATGCTGTTATATAATTCATTATTTATTTAACAAACAAAAGTGCTAATAAGGCTTAAACTCATGTATAACTTTAATAGTGAGTGGAGAACATATTTTTATCGACTCACCTCATATAAATTAAAATTTCTTTGATACCGATGGTTTCAGACAATATCATGTCCCTCTTCAGTCATGGCTTCCACTCTATAATTATATACAATTACATACAAAATAATAGAAAAATCGGATGTGGTCAGTTTTTATGTCTCTCACATTTCTACACTTACATTCTTATGCCACTGATGCACTAAACACTTGTAAACACGTTTTGTACTGTTTTAAACATTTTGCAATGATCTTCAAGCTTTCTTCACAATATTTTATATTTATATATTTACGTAAAACATGATCGTGGATACATTACTTCCTTGCTACTTTCCCATGTTGTTCCAACGTTGCCACCATTTGAAAATATATATTCAGTGTTAGTGTACGTAAAATTAGTTTAAAGTTCATTAAATAGTACACATGTAAATTGCTTTGTTACATTAGGAAATGGGAAGTTGGTTTACGTCCATTTTTAAGCATTTGGGAAGAAATAATATGCATGTAAATTGTTTTCTTTAGTTAGAAAATGGCAAGTTAGTTAACGTCCATTTTTTTTTTTTTGCATTTGGAAATTTATTCCCAAAGTTGGTAACGCCGACTACCAGAGTCTATATTAACCATTACAGCAACTCGCGCATGCGCGCTGCGATTCTGTGGAACTTAGAAGAATTCCTGAGAGACATAAAACAGACTTTTTCTGAAAAATCATTCATTCATTTAAATATTAAAGATTATTTTTAACCAAGTTTCGTTTGTATTATTAGGCCTAACCTCAAAATGTTTACGACATATTTGAAGAAACATATGATCCATCCATCCATCCATAGTAATTCTGCCCGAAGGCAGGTCTTTCACTGCAATCATAGCATTTTCATGCTATGCTTTGCAGCTTTACTAGAGAATTATAGGTGTGGTAGCTTCCTGTTGCTTTCCACACCGATGAAGGATGATGATGGTAAGATGAATATGAATGATGATGATTGCGATGGCCATATGATTTCGGGGACCGTTTGGGCTTTAAAGTTTTCCTGACATTTGTCTTACAGGTGAGAAAAAACCTCGATTAAAACCTCACCCAGAAAAACTGTCCTGAGCGGGGATTGAACCTGGGCCCGCTGCATTACAAGGCAGCATGCTATATCTTGAGACTACAGCGGTGAACAATATATTAACAAATTATTTATTTAAAATAAGAGACATATAAGTCGTAAGAGACAATGACATAAATATTTTACAAAATTAAGAAAAAATATACATTGAAGCAGTCATAATTTCACACTTGAAAGCACAAAGTCACCTTGCCAGGTAGCTTATGGAATTTTGACAATTACTATTGCATGAACAGATTCTTGATTATGCAAAAACGTCTTTGGATGGAACTTTCTCAGGTGAGTACATGTTGAGAACGACTTTTACGGTAGAATGCATTCATAGATACGAGCCTTAAAATGCAGAATGGTGTTATTTATTAACCAAATTTCCTATGTAGGCTTAACCTAAAACTATAAAAATTATGTTAAATATTTCAATAGCCGTACCACATTAAATTATTTCCTTAGATATCTTTTTAGTTTAGGCATAAACCTCACAAGGAATAACAATAATAGTAATAATCAAACATAAAAGTCATAATATCATAATTTTGTCTATTAATTTTGAGACTACGGTAAGCATTTCCATTTTTGAGGATCTTCATGAATATATAAAATTAAATATTATAATTGAAATAATCGTTAGAAAAAATGTAAAAATCATTGTAAATGGTGGGAAATCATTTGAAAAATGAAACCCTAAGAATAAAATTTGACAGGAGTTAATGAAGGAATTAAAAAAGTCGCATCACAGGTTGTAAAGAGTAGCTAATTTATTATAGAAATATCTGTAGGCCTACGTAATTTAGAGCATCTATATTCAGTAAAAATTTGTTCGTTATTTCTTTTTAATTATTGTATCTTACTTTGTAACATGTAATTACAGACATTTTTGTTTTTAAAATTTCTCTATGCTTTGGAAGGCATTGAAACCATTTTTGCTGCCAACTTTGTTGGAAAAACGAGATTTATGCTTCATTAGAGAGCAACTCACTAATTCGATCAATGAATGTTCTCATAGAAAACTCAGCTCACCAGTGATTGGAAGTAATTGAGTAGAGACAAATGTCTTTGCATGCGGCCCATAGTCTTTAATCAAAATTACAGCTAATTTAGGTTAATGATCCCACCACAGGCTCAGGAGGCTCTTGGGGTAGTAGGAGGTTAAAGCTCCCACTTTTTTTCTGAAAAATCGGCACTTGATGTCAGCCGAGTTGTCAGTCCTGTGTGACAACTGCCTTTACCCCCAGAACATTTTCGTTAGAGGCTGAGTTGACCCCAGGGCCATCGTGTCGCCAGAAGATTTGGGTCAGTTTAAAAATCCTGATCCACCGGAACTCAAATCCTCAACCTTTCAGCTTTTAGCATATTGCCTTTCCCACTAAGCTACGGAGTGCCCCATGAGATAATTTACTATCTATAAATTGAGTTGGATAAAATGTTTTTACATCTCATCTCATAAAGTTCCATGTTTTCACGATACTGGTTTCAAAAGCCTTTACCTTCATTATCATTCAAATTCCAACTGTTGGAAAATTTGCCATTAATACCATCTTCCAAACTGCCATCTGGTGCCAATTCTATGAACTTGGAGATTTCAATTTATCCTTCAAGTTTATAGAATCAGCACCAGATGGCAGTTTGGAAGATTAAATTTAAATCTCCAAGTTTGTAGAATTGGCACCAGTTGGCAGTTTGGTAGATGGTGGTAACTGTAAAATTTCAACAGTTGGAGTTTGACTGATGATGAAGGCAAAGGCCTTTCAAACAGGTAACATGAAAGAGCAGAACTTATGAGGTGAGATGTAAAAACATTTATCCACTCAATTACATAGTCTATCCATGAGAAAGGAAATAAATGTACAATATCATGTTATGAGGTCTTAACTAAGCAATGGCATAGGGCAAAAAGACCAAGCTATTTGATGAGTGCTTCTTTAACAATCCCACTTTATCTGCCATAAAATAATCCACTGAGAGTGCACTTGCGATTCTAAAATAGTTCCATTGTTTAAGTAATAAATAAAGTGTTTTTATTTATTTAAAGTGCAAATACATATTTTATTTTAAATTGCAAAGACATGTGTATATTATTTATTTAGCTGTTTTACAACTTTTGTTATTCCAGATTAACTGTACAGATGATATGAAGCATTTCCATTTGTTCCTGCCAAATCCTGATTTACCTTTACAATTCCAATCCAACATTGCCATTATTAACCTATCCATTATAGTTACATGTGAGTATTTAAAATGATGTTTTGACAAACATAAAACTCATTTTGCATAAATAAATAAAAAAAATTGATAATGTCTTAATTGAAGATATTTCTGAAAATATCTATTTGAAAAGCAATATTTCTTTGATATTGCTAGCACCTGTTTTTATATATTGCTATGTATATCATATATGAATTTAAACTGTATTAATATAGCAGAATATATTTACTAAATATAATAAAAAACAATAAAACTAAAATAAAAATTATCAGGTGTATATAAATTGAAGTGTGGAACATGTGACAATGTCTATATAGAACAAACTGGTAGACCTTTTATCTCTCGGATAAAGGAACACATGAGAGCATATAACAGAAATTTAGAATATTAAAAATATGCTAACCACCTATTTCAATTTAATCATTGTTTCGATCAAAATTTTTAAATTTTACATGTTTGTGATAAGGGTAAGAAGTTAGATCTTTTGGAGGCTGTAGAAATTAATAAATTTAAAAGTAGTAACAAACTGTTAAATTCTCAACTTGATTTGAATGAATCCCCTTTGTTAAATTTATATAAATATTGTTGCTTAGATCAGTTGGAACACAATTCATAATTTGTTAACATGTCTGAAGAAGGTACAGTGTACCGAAACAGCTGTCACTGAATTATATAATAAATATGAAAATCAAATAAAACTATGTTTTATTTTTATTTAATTAAAGAGGCACGCCGTAGCGTAGTGGTTAAGGCACTGAGCTACAAGCCGGAGGGTCGAGGATTCAAGTCCCGTTGGGGTCAGGATTTTTTTTTTTTTTTAAGAAGATTTAAGATTTATTTAGCCTGGTGGAGTTAAGGCCATGTGGCCTTCTCTTCCACTCACCAGGACAAACATATATTACATAAGAATATAACAATCTTAATTAACTCTAATATTAAACACTAAGTAAAAATTTGATCAAAAGATAATATCTAATATACATATTACGATCTATAATACAACCAGTTAATATTAGTTAAAATTAAGACTAAAACTAATAATAAAATGTATACAAGCAAGACATATTAAATTGTCCCTGTCTAATGTATATAAAAAACAGGAAAATAATGAGGTACAGAAAACTAATTTTACGATTATACAATATTTAAAACAAAACAAATAAAAATATTTGTTATTCTTAATATTATTTACATAAATAATTAAATATATTAATATTGCTAAAAGAATACTATCAGTGAGGTGTATAAGTCAGTTTGTTATTAAATAATTCTTTAGTTTGTTTTTGAAGGATGTTATAGTTTGACAGTCTCTGACATAGGGTGGAAGGGAATTCCATGTTTTGGTAAGTGACACCGTAAAAGATAATGAATAATATACAGTGTGATGAGGCGGGATATAAAGGACAATGTGCTGATGGGATCGAGTGTCAAGATTATGTGTGTCGGATAGTCTGATGAAGCGGCGTGATAAATAATTAGGCGATGATGTGTGAAGTATTTTATAGAGAAGGGATAGGGAATGGACAGTTCTACGATCTCTTAGACGAGACCACGATAATTGTTCCAAGGACGGTGTAACATGGTCAAATTTGCGAATACCACAAATAAAACGTGCGCAAGAATTATGAACACGTTGAAGTCTTTGAGTGGAAATAATATTTAAGTCTGTAAAAAGAGTGTCACAATAATCAAAATGGGGCATTGCAAGTGTTTCTACTAACATTTTCCTAAGGGCGAATGGCAAACAATTTCGTACACGATTTAATGAATGTATTATTGAGAAGACTGTTTTGCATGTATGGTTTATTTGTGTATTCCAATTTAAGTTTTTGTCAATAAATACTCCTAGAATTTTTACTGTCTCACTATAAGGGATTTGAACTCCATTTAGTGACACATGCGAAACTGTGTTTAGGTTAATTGTAGATAATAGTCTCTGATGACCCATAATGATTGATTGTGACTTTTTAGGATTTAATTGCAGTCCATATTTAACTGTCCAAGTCATTAGTGAGTCAAGATCCTCGTTAATTTTGGCAACAGCGTCATTTAGTGAATATTTGTCTGTGTGGATGTAGATTTGCATGTCGTCTGCAAATAAATTATGTTTGCAATGCATTAGGGAGTTAGATATGTCATTTATGTAGATTGAAAAAAGCAAAGGTCCAAGTACCGAACCCTGTGGAACCCCAGCTTTACGGAAGGACCAAGAAGAACATAATGTATGATTTCCTATAACAGATTGCTGGCGCTCATGAAGGTAGGAATTGAACCATTTCGTGGCACTATCAGAGAGTAAGATGTTTGTAAGTTTATGCAACAATAAGTCCAAGTCTACCGTGTCGAATGCTTTACTAAAGTCCAGTAATGTAAGAATGGTAAGTTTTCGATTATCAGCAGCTTCGCGTATGTCTTCGCAAATATTTAGTAGAGCAGTATTTGTATTGTGTCCTGTCCTGAAGCCTGACTGAAATTGATCTAGAAGGTTGTAATCATTTAGGTATTCAGTCAGTTGTTTATGGACTAATCGTTCCAGAGCTTTTGAAAGAGTAGGTAAAATGCTAATGGGTCGAAAGTTGTTCGGGGTTGAGGGCGTTTTAACTTTAGGCAGTGGACGTACGAGGGCTTGTTTCCACAATGAGGGATATGTAGAAGTTTGTAGTGAGGAGTTAAAAATATGAGTTATAGTAGGTAGTATAGCTTCGATTATTTTATTCAGTAAAGTAATATTTATACGGTCAGTTCCTTCTGCTTTGGTTTTTATTCGCATTATGGCTTTCTTTACGTCGTAGTCTGTAACATATGAGTAAACTGACCCAAACCCTCTGGCGGCACTATGGCCCTGGGGTCGACTCAGCCTCTTAACGGAAATGAGTACCAGACGCTTGTTCTGGGGGTAAAGGCGGCCGTCACGCAGGGCTGACAACCCGGCTGACATAAAGTGCCGATTGTCTAGAAAAAGTGGGAGCCTTAACCTCCTACTACCCCAAGGGCCTTCTGAGGCCTGTTGTGGGATTACTTTACTTATATATTTATTCACAGAACTATACATAGGCAATGGAATGTTGATTAATTATTCAACAAGATAACCCAAACATAAAAGTGACAGTGCCAGAGATCTGGTTCCAATTTTGAGAATGTAAATCACATAATTATAATTTAGTAGGCCTGTATTTTATATTAGTCACCTTTCTTCATGCCCTTTGAATACAATAAAAAAATATGCATTGATGCAATTCTGGAGTGAATGAACTAGCTGGTCCCAGAATAAGATGGCTTTATATGTAGTTCATTTTAACACTATAAATCAGACTGAAAACTAGCTACTCCTCCCCACACCATCTGTCACCAGCATCACATTCTTTTTGCATTACTTGGAAGCTGGTCCAGCAGCATGAATATGATTGTGAAATTACAATAGGAAGTAACATTATGAGGTTCTTCTTAATAAACAAGTTGAGTCATTGTCATCTTACCTCATATTAGTTGATTTCTTTAGAACATGTTTCAAAACATCTGGACTAGCTGAAGATAAAACAGAGATGTTTTGAAATGCATCCTAATGAAATCAACTAATATGAGGTCAGATAACAATGACTCAACTTATTTATTTGTATGCATTTGAATTGAAAACTTCACATAAAGGCATTGTTGCATGGAAATTCCAAATTCGAGTTTGTTTTGTCTATAGTATTGTGCAGTGAAACCTGTCTTAGCCAGAACCTTTATAAGAAGGAAACTTGTAGAGATGGAAAAAAATCTCCAGAGCAGTACGATTTTATATGTAAAATCGTCCTGTATAAGCTGACAACCTTCATAACGCTGAAATGGAATGGTTTTTAAAGTACCAATAGTTAATTTTTACCTCAGTAAGATGGAAAATTATTCTTAAGCACATTCTAATTACAGTATTAATGACCACACATGAAAATTCTGCATATGACGCTACTGCATTATATCGGTTTACCTTCTTGTGTTGCCATTGTATTGCGGGGATACCCTTGCTTATGTATGACAGCAGGGAATCCTGTGCTTTTCCTTGCATGCTTACGTAACCTGCGAGGGAGGTGGGAAACTCTTAAGTCCTTTGTAGTTGAGTTCCTTCTCGTTTTTGTGTAATAGAGTTATTTTGTATTGCCATGCAATCTGTGCTGTGTTATATACACTATTTTGTCTGTATTTCAGTTCAGTATGTTATGTCTTTAAAGAGTGCAAGTAAAACCCTTACACTGCGTGAGAAAATTCAAGCTTGTAATTTAGGAACCCTTTATAAGAAGGAAAACTGCCAAGACGGAAATATATTTAAGGAAACGTCATGTTCCTTCATAGACAGGTTTTACTGTATTACAATTGAAGATCTCTGATACATTAATTTAAATTAAACGTTAAAAGTAATTTTTCTTCTTTCAGACTGCCTGTAGCTTATTTTCATGCCAAACCTTTTATTTTTTCTTTTAATTTTTTATCCTTGAATATTTAGACCATTGATAAGATAAACAGTTGGTTTGTTGATGGGTAACCTTAGAAAACATCTGCACACAACTGGAATCATTAATGAAAACCCAAAATCTCGACTATGTGATATTGAGGAAGAAACAGCCACTCATAATATATTTAACTGTAAAGCACTAACTGATAAGTAGAGTCCGGATGTTAGGCACTTAAAAAATTCAAAATAGGAAGGCAAAAAGGCACTAAAAATCATTAATATAGGCACTAAAACTTCAATGAAAAAATGGACTACAACATCAATTTTTACAGCCTTATGTAAAGAATGTAAACATATGCTGTCAATAGCATATGAAGATATCAGAGATGATTTTGAAACTTGTTTTGCAGTGTGCACGTGCTTTGAAACATGGCACTTCTGCGTGCAATTTTACACACTTTGCAAAACAATATGAACTGTCACTTGAGAATATTTCCACACCAAATTCTTTCACAAAATTGGTCAGTTTGTCTTTTACTGTTGTCCGTTCTTTAGGCATTGTAAAAACAACTGTTCTAAAAGGTAAAAAACCATAAGCCACTTACACATGTCACACCACTTTGTCTTTGAAGCACCTGTCTGTGAACGAGGACTACAGACTGAATTCAGTGTTACCAACATCTAAAATAATATTGCTAGTCACTTAAAGTTTTCAGCACCAAGTGTGAGACAGAGAAAGAAAGCTTGAGCCATTTACCCTTTTTATTACTCAGCAATGTTTGTATTGAAAAGAAGTAAAGCTATACTATAGAACATTCTCCAAGCCTTAGAGCATAATATTACTCCTCCCAAGTAATCTGCACAGGCAGAAAATATGTTAACTAACATGCTGTCTTTCTCTTTCTCTTCCTTACTATATTGCCACTTACTGTCCTCTGTATATGTTCTTTGTCTGGCAGGTAGAGAGCTGACCAAATACTATGGCCCGTCCTTCTAGGTGGTCATTGGCAAAATGACTAATTTGACAACCCTGTTACTATTGGGGTTATGTGTAGGAATGAGCTGTCCCTTCGCATAACATGTTGCCACTTGTGATTTATTGTGAGGCTGGTAACGGAGAGATGACAAATACTGTGATTTTAAGGGCGGAATTCATTAAACCATCTTTATGCAAAGAGCGACTCTTTCCCCCTCTCTATGACGTAGAGAGTATTCATAAAACCAATTTTATGAATACTCTCTACGTCATAGAGAGGGGGAAAGAGTCGCTCTTTGCATAAAGATGGTTTCATGAATTCTGCCCTTAATGATCCAACTGCTTGAGCGTTCCATGCTTAAATGACTAATTTGACAACCATGTTAAGATCTTTCACACGTGTTTCGAGATTCTCCACCCATACTTAAAACTGAACCATTTCAGTACATGATCAGATGTACAGTCTTCCCCTACATCCCTTCGACAGATTCAGTAGTTCGGCAACACTAGCTCTAAAACTCTTCCCCTCTGCCCGTGCGAAGTTAATTTGGTGGTGTAATACAATGGGACATCGCTTAGGGCTATGAGTGCATGAGTTGGAAAAATACAATAGCCTATTTTGCTTAATGGGAGTGCATTGAGGGGGAAACCATCTACCTGTGGGTTATTGGCTATTGCCATCCTAAAATATTCTAACAGAATTTATAAAAAAAAACTTAAAATTTTCTGTGCAATAATATGTGTCATGAAGTTTGTCCGTTTCAATTAATGTCATTGAAATACTAAGTTAATTTTGAGAAAAAATGGCAAATAGGCATTTATGGGCATTATAAGCTGAAATAGGCATTTATAGGCAAAATGAACTGCATGGAAAGCAACTCTAGAGTCATAACTTACATGAAGTCACTTTTACAATCTCTACTGATAAGAGATTCAAATTTCTTGGGATTATACATCCTAAATAAGAATCTTCTAGAGAAAACCTAGTCTCAAAATTCTTCTCCCTAATAAAGAGGAAATATAAACGTGGGTACATAATAAAATGAATGATTAAACAAGGTTGCCATGTTAAAACCTGAACCCATCTTTATACTAATCTAATCCTCGAATATTAGAGTGTAATTTATAATAGTGATGGCTTATTTTTGGAACAATTAATGGCATATGAGGTGGATAGGGAGAACATTCAACATAACAGACACAATATCCATAACCTACAGAGAGTTATCTTATTATTAATATTTATTTAGTTAGGTTACAATGTTTTCACATCTAACAGCCAAATTACAATACAATACAATACAATAAGTCACATAACATAACAAAAACAAATTATATATGGCATGAATCACTGTGAACCAATCTACTTGGTCTATCCATTGATCTTCTCGTAGATGCCTGCTCTTCATTGCTTCCCAGATACCCTGTATCTATGTTGTCCATGATTTTTCTCTTTTCCGTCATCTTGATGGAATCCATTCATAAGTCAACCTCTCTTCAGCCATTCTCATTATATATCAGGGAAGCCTGAAACCCTAGAGAGCACATCCCTAGGTGGCTGATAGGGGAATGCCCCTCAGATATGAGAGGTAGGAGGGAAATCAAATACCTTCCACGGACCAAACAGGCTGGGTAGATCAGACTCATTATTAACTGTAGAGAAAGCAACTGATCTGGGAGAAGGAAACCCCAAAATCAAACCCTGACCCTCCAGGTTAGGGGTTGTGCATAGGGCCAACTCCCCTGCAACGAGATCTGTTAAGGAGAAAACAATTTGTTGAAAAGCCAAATACAAACATACAGATTGTTATTAATAATTAATATTATTGTGTCAACTCTAAAAATGGTAACTTAGTTATATGTAATTTTCTTTCTTGTAAACTTTTATAATATTTTATTTCATCTTTTTTATTTGACTGTTGTTTTATAAATCATTTATGTTTCATACTCCATAATTTGCTATAGTTCAGTTTTCATTAAACATCTTTTGTTAACAATGTTTGTTAATATAGTAGTTTGGCTCCTCGTTGTTTATGTAAGATAGCTCTTCTGTTCATTTATGGAAATAGGAATCTTTGCCTTTATTTTTTAAGAGAAAGATATATGCCTGAATCAGATTTGAACCTGATGGGTGGAATTCTCAACGGAAGTCTAAACCATAACTTCGTTTTCTGATTCTTTATTGTTTCCATAACAACCATAAAAACTGAAAATCTATGGCTGTTAATTACTAAAACAAATGTTGAATCATATCTATGGTTTCATAACAATTTTTGTGAATTTTCCATCATTTTTATTGGTGTTATGGAAACAATAAAAAATTGGAAAACCAGGATTGTGGTTTAGACTTTGAGAAATCTACCCGATGTCACAGAGAATATTCTCTTAAAGAAATTAAATTTGTCTTTTGGTGAGAAGTGATACATTTAATATTTAAGTTCCTTTCCTTTATTAGGCTGTCATAAGTTTATGAGAGATTATGTACTTGTTTTTAATGTAAAACTAATGGAGATAAATTAAATATTTTCAGAAAATGCAGTTTCAAGTGCAAGAAGAGCTTACCATCCACCTGCAAATTTCAAAGAACCAACAATGAATGATTTACCAATTCCACAAGGTTCCTGGAAATCAGATTACGATGCGAGACAGACAAAATACAATTTGCATTTGATTGTCGGTGTCTCACTTCTCAGTGTAACTGTTGGTTATGTAAGTATTTTCATCAATTATCTTTTTATTAAAAAGATCATCATCAATGGCAGGCATGGATTAGGCCATTGGCCTGTTCCGCTTCAGGAAAGAAATTGATCCCTCCATCTCTTCTTAGGTCTTCCTGGGTCTCTTCGCCCTGTGTGTCTGTAGTTCAATTGCTGCAGAGGTAGTCTATTGTTTGGCATTCTCAGAAGGTGTTCATGCCAATTATTTTGATATTTTTTAATGATTTCAGTTATTGCTGGTGTGTTGAGAGCTTTGCGGATATCTTCATTATGTATGTGATCATAAAGCGTATAACCCGCTAAAAGTCTTAATAACTTTATTAATTAAATAAAAATAAAACATAGTTTTATTTGATTTTCATATTTATATATGTTTTATTTTTATTTAATTAATAAATATGGAAGTTCAAGACTGGTTTTACATTTAGGTGATCCAATATATTCATTAGTTTTCCGAATCCATTTGGATAAGCCTGAAATTCAATGCATAAACCTCATCTGCTTTTCCCATCATTTTTGTAGAGTTTGTGCTTCTTCACTGGCGGCATAAGTAAGGACAGGCCTTGCCAATAAGTTTTATATATATACATGCACATAATTAAGATATATATATATATATATATTTTTTTTTTTTTGCAAATGCCCCAGGTTGTCTTTCAACATTCCTGGTGTTCTCTCCAGGCTTGGCGTACTTGTAACCCACTTCTGATGTTGGGGCGCCTGGAAGGCGGGGTTATGTTGCCCTGATAATATGATGGGTGATGATGATGATTGATGTCAGGAGAGCATCCTAAGCTTAATCTAAGATGAATATGAATGATGATGATTGCGATGGCCATATGATTTCGGGGACTGTTTGGGCCTTAAAGTTTTCCTGACATTTGTCTTACAGGTGAGAAAAAAACCCGATAAAAACCTCACCCAGAAAAACTGTCCCGACCGGGGATCAAACCCGGGACCACTGCGTGACAAGGCAGCAGCTACCACGAGACCACAGCGGTGGACTTAATTAAGATATTTGGTCTGTATATTCTTACCTCTTATGGTTGTTTTTGTTGAACATATGTTTCAAGGCTTCTGAACCCCATCGTCAGCTATTACAGACTTATTTTCCTCAAGTTGTCGGCCCTGATTGACTCCTGCTCCCTCTGCCTGTGGTCCAATGAACTTGCTAATGAGGTTCCTTTCTCCAGGAATTTCAAAATTCATAATTCTTTCCTTGTTCTTCTGTACATAGAAAAGAAGAAAATATAATTCAGCATTTACAGTAAAGGAACACACACAGATATTTATATTAAATCGACAGGTTTCAACTATATTTCACACAAAATGGCAGTCTTCAACAGCCTAGTACATAGATTGGTAAATATACTCATAGACAAGATAAATTACGAGTTAGTGAGATAACACATTATTGAGGTTGCAAAAGAAAGTGGTTTCAGTGAAAAAATGATACACAGAAAAATTGAGAAGTACAAAAAACAAAAATTGAGGAACAAAAGCACTCTTCAGATAGAAAAACCAAAAGATAAGAAATACAAGAAATTCAAATTATTGGGCACACATTAATTTTTTTTTTAATTTGAAAAATTTAATATTAGTTTAGTACCAAAGAATGATTATAGTTCAAATAAACTAATAAAAAACAAAAATGCAAAGATTGATCATGGTAAAAAATCAGGAATATATGAAATAAAATATGCAGACTGTGATGAGATATACATAAGGAAAACAAAAAGAAATTTAACCATTAGAACTAAAGAACACATAAGGATTGTAAAAAAAAGGGAAGTAGAAAAATCTGCAGTGGCTGCTCAAGTTTGGTCAAAAAACCACAAAATAGGTGTAAACACAAAATTATTAAAGCAGTTAGAAAACAAAAATGAACTCACCATGTGGGGGAAAAATCTACATACAGAAGAACAAGGAAAGAATTTTGAATTTTGAAATTCCCAGAGAATGGAACCTCATTAGCAAGTTCATTGGACCACAGGCAGAGGGAGCAGGAGTCAAGAATCAGGGCCGACAACTTGAGGAAAATCAGTCTGTAATCGCTGACGATGGGGCTTAGAAGCCTTGAAACATATGTTCAACAAAAACAACCATAAGAGGTAAGAATATACAGACCAAATATCTTAATTATTAAATAAACCTCTTAATATTGTATTTTAAAATGCATACACAGGTTTGTTTCTGTAATGTTGGTTTGAAAAGATATCTTGTAGTTGGATATTTTCTCTGATATTTATAATTTTTCAAAAATGTAAGTTTGCAGCCAAGATATTTAAAACATTTACCCTTTCTAGAATTTTAATATTTATTTATTTTTTCATATTAATGGGTCTATTAATGTGGGAATGCGAGAGTAGGGATTAAACCTAGAGAAAACATTCTGGGAAAACATGGAGAGAAACCTTAAATTACAATGAGAGAAAATTAATAGATTATGCAGCATACAATAATATGAAAATTACAAATTCTTTCTTTCCCCATAAAGACATTCGCAAGTATACATGGAGTGCAAGGGACACTAAATCCATCATCAACTACATGCTTGTAAACAAAAAATTGTCTTCATTAGTACATGATACAAAGAGTATATAGAGGTAAAGATGTTGGAAGTGATCACTACTTACTTATATCAAAAATAGCAATATCTATAAAATGGAGAAGCATGCAAAAGCAAAAACTTGAAAACTGCAAGACATTTAAAGTACATTTACTTCAAGAAGAGAGCATATGTCTATTGTATAAAAATAGATTAAACTATTATATTACACAGAAACCAATTAGTACCAATATTAATGAAGAATGGAAAGATCTAAAAGAAGTAATTATAAAAGCTGCAAATGAAGCCATTGAAATGAGAAATAAATACTATAATAAAAGAGGTATAAATGTATGGAATGAAGAAATAACACAAATTGTTAAAGTAAAGAAGGAATCATATCTGAAATATTTGCAACAAAAAACAACAGAAAGTCTAATAGGTTATAAAAGAAAAAGTGCCATTGTAAAGAGAGAAATAAGAAAAATTAAAAGAAACTCTTGGAAAAAATACATCAGTGATATAGAAAGTGATATATATGGAAAACAAAATTTTGCTTTTAAAGCACTGAATCACCTCAATAAATATGAGAAAGTTAATTTAAATTTAAACCCAATAACAGAAGACCAATGGCTTGACTATTATAGAGAACTTTGGACAGATCAACAAAATAATGATGACAGACTACAAGCACAGACTGATGAGAATGTAGACCCAATTACATTAGAAGAACTATTAATTACAATAATCTCTTGTTGAAATAAGGAAACACCCGGAACAGATGAAATTAATAATGAATTAATAAAATATGCATCATTATCCCTGAATTTATGCCCTTTAGGTTAATAAAATATCTGTTGGAAGTTTGGACACGTTCCAGAAGAATTGGAAGATAGCAAAAATTCATCCAATATTTAAAAAAGGTGACAGATATGAATGCAATAATTACACTGAGCAACAAAAAATAAACTTTTTTTTTCAGAAAGAAAAATATGTGATTCTAATAGTATTTTTTCTCCTGAATTCAAATATGATATCGGTTTTTCTCAATCACACAAGATTTCCAAGAGACAGGAATTTTTAATTTCAAACACTTTAATATTTTCTACATTCATAACTATACAATATTCAAACATTTGGACTCACCTGGAAAGTAAGAAATGACGATTTTCACCTATGGAGCATCCCTCTTGATGGTCCAACAATAATTGGCCAGCATATTAAGAATTCCATGTGCCTTGATATCTCTTTTCCATAGCTGAAACCATTTGAGTTAGCTCATTTGGTTTTATTTTACAATGGACAAATGGATGAAGAAACGTTTATTAAAAAAAATAATTTTAAATCCATTAATTGAAATTGAAATAAAAAAGCTGTGGGTGATGGAGAAATTCCGAATACATATTTGAAAACACGATAAAAAACTGTATTAAGTACAACTATTGGTACTCATGAGACAAAAATCATGTTGACCAGTGTTATCGAGGAATAAGTCTTCTAAATATATGTTATAAGATCTATGCCTCCATCATAAAACATCGTCTCAATATTATCATTGAAAGTATGCTATCAGAAAGTCAAAACAGTTTTAGAAAAGGAAGATCTTGTTCAGACGTATATATATATATATATATGTTATAACACAATTAATAGAAAAACATAGAGAATATAACTTACCAACATATATGGAATATAATGATAAACAGAGGCATTCCACAACATTTGGATAAAATTATTGGAAGTTTATATGTAGATAATAAAATATTAATTAGCATGGGTCATAAAACAAAATAATAAAACAGCGACAATAAACTGTGGAGTAAAACAAGTATGCCCACTTTCGCCATTACTTTTTAATATATATATATATATAGACGATGCCATACAGAATTGGCAAATTGTTTTAACTGAACATTTTAAAATTGACAATATTTTATTACTTTACTTTTTGCAGACGATCAGGTTGTGATATCTGAGACAGTAGATGGCCTGCAATGGGCAATTTACAAATTAAGTAAAACATGTGAAACATACAACTTAAAATATCTACTCTAAAACAAAAGTTTTTAGCTTTTCGAGGGTATGAGCCACCAAGAGTAAAAATTCAATTAGAGATTAAAATATTAGAACAAGTAAGCAATTTTAATTATTTGGGATACAATGTATTATATAGGGAAAAGTGAAGATATTGAAAACAAAATAAATAAATTTAATTATATGTGTGGCACCATAAAATGAAGTCTCAAAGGAACTAGAAAGGGGACACTTTTAAAATTTTATAAAACAATGGCAGTTCCAATACTACCATATGGCCATATGGATCGGAACATTGGGTATTAACCAAAAACCAGGAACGAAGAATAGAATCATCAGAAATGAGGTTTCTGAGGAGTGTAGCTGGCTATACAATAATAGATGAAAGGCAAAGTGAGGATATACGATAGAATTACACAATACAGAGATAAATGGATGGACCATATCAATAGAATGGATAACAATAGAATTCCAAAACAGATTCTTCATTACAAACCACTAGGACGAAGAAATGTTGGAAGACCCAGTAAAAGATGGATAGACCAATTCTAACATGAGATCGGAACAGACCAGCAGGTCTAATCCTTGAAGCTGATGATGATGATGATGGGTCTCTCTTATTTTTCGTGTAGTATTTTATGTTCTGTATAGTAACTTCTGTTTGGATCATAAAACTTATTATGGGAAATAACATTATGAGGCCAGGTCTGGAATGATGGTGTAGTGGGCTGCACACTAGTCTGGAGAACTAGAGGTCCACGGTTCGATTCCTGGTTCAGACATTAATTTTTCTTTTCACAATATCATAATATTATAATATGATCCATTATTGGAACTGTATTAAAATAACAGTATTGGTAAATGTTAAATAACATTGTTTACTGCTTACAAAAGTGGTGGTGTAAAATTCTCAAATATAGATACTTCTAAACGAAGCTGGCCATTGGCTATGGTTGTGACACCTACCTGACAGCGGACGAAACGAGAATTATAGATTTGTATATGTGGAAAGAATCGTTAATGGTTGTGCCAGGTCTGGGTTGGTGTAGTGGGCTGCACACTAGTCTGGAAAACTAGAGGTCCACGGTTTGATTCCTGGTTCAGACATTAATTTTTCTTTTTACAATATCATTATAATATTATTATAAGGCTTTGAAAATTAATCGTAAATTTCTCACCTCATACGTTCCAGGTTCTTTAAAGCACAAAGTCGTAAAGATGGCGAAGGTAGGAACAAATGTTCCAAAAACCAGTCCTGTGCTTTGAAGAACACGGGTGTAGAGGTGAGATAATTACGATTTATTTATCATTCTGTTTATTCCTCAATAGTAATAAAGATTAAAGGTTCACCCGAATGGGTATTTTTGTCTTGTGCCTCAATGCTCCCTTGTTTTCTCTTTGTTCAAATCCTGGTGGAATACTTATTCCTTTAGAATAATCCTTACCCATTAATTCTGCTGTTAGCTTGTTATAAAATCTCTTATTTCTACATATCACTTTTTATTGAAATTTGGAAATATCTGAAAGATAAAGGCCATATGTTAAAAATATCCAAATTTTTCATTGAATGTAAGATTCATAACACTATATTTATGAGAATTTAATTTATTTTAATCTTTGTTCTAGGTTGCAACGAGTGGTATACTTGAATTCAACTACACCCAACCAAAACTGGATGATTAGGTTTTTTACCAGGAGTGTAGATGAAATTGAAGTGCATTAAAAATTTGCGCGTGTGTAGTTGTATGTATATATGAACCATAATAAAAAATAGAATTAAATGTGTTTCATTTTAGAAATTCCTTATTTCAAAACTGTAAAACTGTCAAGTTATCATACTATGAAGAAATTACACCTCAGGTTGCTCTCTTGTATTGATTTTGAAGGTTTCACCTTTATCCTTAACCAACAACTGACTATTGAGATGTCCGTTGGAAACTTTGCAAATTCCCTCTCTCTGATGGTGGACAGACAAACCTCATGTTAAATTCATTTCCCTTCCAATGGGTGCCTCAATATTTGGTTGTTGTTTATTTTTTATTATTTCACTCACCTCATACTTCATAATTCATAGCAGACCCTGGGTTTTCTTCACATCTTTTGTGACATTCTCAATGCTGCGTCACGTTCACAACTGACGTCCAACGGCCTTCTATCTGTTGGACGTCAGTTGTGAACGTGACGCAGCATTGAGAATGTCACAAAAGATGTGAAGAAACCCAGGGTCTGCTATGAATTATGAAGTATGAGATGAGTGAAGTAATAAAAAATAAACAATATTAAAAAACCTTATAGTGTTATTTTCTATCTACATAACTTAATTTGGTTGTTGGTTGAGGCTGAAGGTTAGTCCTTTGAAACCAGCACAAAAGAGAGAGAGAGTTAATAATGAGGTGAGATGTAAGGAACTGATTTAAGTTTTTTTTTTTTGTAAAATACCTCATAATAAGATTCCTATCAGTATTGTGTTAAATAACGAAGTACAATTTTAACCCTGGAACCTGACGGTTAAACTTTGCATCAATATCCCTGATTGTGGGGTCACAATGACCCCTCACATAATTTTGGTTTTAAAATGTGTTTATTTTAATAGGATTTGCATAAGGTTTTCTATTTGATCATATTATGCATTCTAGTAAATTAAACTTCCATATTTAATACCATTAACCAGACCATTGATCATATAACTATCTCACATTGTAAACTCACGCCAGATCAATGAAATGTTATTGTGACAGTTCACTACATGAAGCACAAAGGAGGGGCATGTGATCATTCCACATGGGATTATTGCAGTCCACACATCTCATAGCTAACTTCTTATCTTTTTACTAGGGCAGAAATTGCATATTTTTCTTCCACTGAAAGCTACAGTTTCTGTCATGTTGTTGTGCACCTGTTTCTGTTGGACCCCAGGATTTTTAAACTGACCCAAACCTGTTGTATACCTATAGCCCAACCCAGTATATTAAGTAAATAAGCACATACATAAACCTATATAGTTAATTGTTAGTAATTATTAATTTAATATTTAGACAGTATTCTTGTATTCAATTTCAATTCTTTCTCTTATAAATACAAGAATATGCAAGTCAGGACTTTTATATATTAAATTTGGGAATTTTTAACATTATGAGGTTCAATTAATAATAATTAAATGAATCGTGATTTTTTCTTACCTCATACATCTATGTTTCTTTAAACACAGCACTGCAGTATCGGCGACACTTTGTCGTCATCGTCAGCTGTTTTCACGACTGTCAATTTTTTCTCCTTTTTGCCGGTAATTATCTAGACTGCCATCTGGTGTTCTTTTGAAGGAATTCCTCTTCAAACTGCCATCTGGTGTTATTTTGAATGAATCATTTCCTAAACTGCTATCTGTTGTATTTTTGAAGAACTTTGTAATCAAGCTTGGTTCTTCCGGAATCTCAAAGTTCATAGTTCTAGTATGGTTTTTTTGAATATATATTTTTTCCCAAACTGTTAAATCCAAAGGTTTTGATAGATGTTTTAAAAGTTTTGCTTCTTTTTCAATCCTATGATGCTCTAATAAACTATGTGCTGCTATAGCTGATTTTTCAATTTCTCCATTCTTCATGTTTCTGAAGTGCTCTTTTTACGAGTTTCCAAGTTCCTTTTTGTTTTTCCTATATATATCTTGTTGCAATCTTTGCAATCAATTTGATAAATCCCAGATTTTTTGTTGTCTGGGGTATTACATTTATTATTAGTTAACAGCAGATTACCCAGGCTGAATTTGTTAATTGGAGCTAATGTTATATTAAAATTTCTGAAAATTTTTTGAAACTTATTATGGACTTCAGGATGGTAAGTGAATTTCTTGAATTTTACATCTTTCTTGGGACCATGATGTAAGGTGGTGTATTCTTGTAACATAGATGTATGAGGTAAGAAAAAATCACGATTCATTTAATTATTATTAAGTCAGGACTTGTTGAAAACACTTAAGGGGACATTTCCAAATATATGGAAATGACTTGAACTTCCAACCCTCATCAACAATGAACGCAGCTGTGTGTCTAGACACATGCGTGAGGAAAGGATGTCATAAATACGTCCAAGTAGTAGGGGGATGATAGTATCAAAGACAAGATAGAATTAATTAAAGAAGGGATAACCTCACGATCCCAATAACGGAAATCCTTAGGACCAAAAGGTCAACTGATAGTTAAATAAACTTATTGTGTTTTGAACCAAAGTCACGCACTTGGTTTCCTGTTGCAACATGTGCATGGGAAACATAAATTACATTTATGTTTGTTATCTGTTAACGCTCACCAGAATATTCCCAGAGAGTGGGGTAGAATTCGTATAAAACATGAGACATTGAAAGTCTAGTTATCAGTAGTTTTCAGTCTTCAACAGTTGCTGTAAGTGACTTATTCTAAGTTTACTGTGCTACTCACTGGGACTCTGGTCGGCGCTGGCATCTCACGTTTGGGATCTTAGCCAGTAAAACTCTGTACAACTTGTAAACTCCAAGTCTGCAATAAATCCTTATTATACTTCATCCAATATTGTCTGCTGTCTGGATATCAATCCTTTACGCTGCAAACGAATCAATTCCTTTTTAATTAGCTGGTCAACTACCCAAGGAGCCTACCCGGATCCAAACCAACATCTCTTCGGTTCCTGAGCGTGGACGACCAGTCCTGTTACGATACAATGAGGTCCAGAGGCCATCCGTGTATACAACAGGTGGTGACAGATATACAACAGTGGTGACAGATATACAACAGTGGTGACAGATGTGGGGTATGCAGCGGCAGCAGCGGTGTTAGCAACGACAGCAGAGGCGATCGTCGGCAGTGGTCAAGCAGCGCCTATACTGGTCAACGCGGCAACAGTCTAGTCGGACGTGCCGGACAGGTTGCTGTACACCAGGAGAAGTAAAGGTCGCAGAGCTAAAGAGTTGAGGCAGTAGCAACCGCTACTGAAAGAACTCGAGGAGTTGAAGGGCGGCTACTGAAAGAACTCGAGTTGAAGGGCGGCTACTGAAAGAACTCGAGGAGTTGAAGGGCGGCAGGGTGGTCCAGTTGGCAGGAAGACCTGATGTTGGATCGGCTTTCTGGATCGTCAAGAGGCGGTTTGGGAGCGAGTTGGTTGGTGCGAAGGAGGGCTTCGAACCAGGGCTGCCTAGTTGCAAAGGTTTGCAACTAACTGCTACAACTACACGGATTGAACCGAGGAGAAACTTCGGGAACCAAGAGGGTCCAAGGATCAACCGACAGTTGGAGGAAGGCGACGGTGCGGTGGACGAGACCGGCAACCAGCATTCATCCAGCAGAGGACGTGAAACGTGCAGTGGGGAGTAGAGAACGGTGAGTCTTTACTCATAAATTAATGTCCCTTTACCCTGATTTGCATTCAGATAGGGAAGAAACAATTAGTAGTAGTTCGGAAATGAGTAATTTTGTAAGTGTGGGCGATGCCCTACGATTAGTGCCGAATTTTAGCGGCAGTAAAAAGGAGCTGTTGTCGTTCATAGCAAATGTCGATACAGCATTTGAAGTAGTTAATCCGGAACAGAGGGTAACATTATTTAAGTTTGTATTGACTAGAGTTAGCGGAGAACCGCGGGCAGCCATAGCTCATAGGAGCTTAGACACATGGGAAGATGTGAAAGCATATTTAAAGAATACGTATACTGAGAAACGTACCCTTGATTACTACGCTAAAGTTTTGTTTGCTGCTCGTCAGAGGAAGGACGAGACAGTGAGTCAGTGGATTTAGAAAATCCAGAATATGGGGTCCGAGTTTTGAGACTCGGCACTTCAAGATTGTACGGCGGAGGAAACCGCAGGTATTTTTAAGTTAAGCGAAAGGATTCGAAATATATGTTTTGTGCAGGGTTTGCATTCGGATCGAATACAAACAATAGTGAAAAGTAGGAATCCTGGTAATTTCGATGATTGTGCTGAGCTCGCTCTGGAGGAGGAGTCGGCAATCATTTCAAGAAATGAGACGATGGTTTCTCGGTTAGGCACGGAAAAGTGCGGTAATTGTGGTCGGCTAGGGCATAGCATGGCTAAATGTTATTTGAAAAATAGAAAAAGAAGCAAAGGTAAACCACGTAGGTAATGAAAGTAATAAGGGGAGAGTCGACAATGACAGACCCAATAAACTTAAAGATGTAGTATGTTATAATTGCGGATTAAAAGGACACATGTCCAAGGATTGCAGAAAGCCCAGAAAGAATAAGTTCTTTGTTAAAAACATAAGTAGTGCGCAGGGGTTCCAGGGAAACGAGTAAGGACTGCGGGACAACAGCCGGTCAGCAGTCCAGAGTGCTTCATAGGCTGTATGGAAAATTGTGATGCATGTTGTGTGTCACTAAATCTAAATAATGGTAAAGAAGAAAATTTGTTATTTTTGGTAGACGTGGGAGCAGACTGTAGTTTAATAAAATGGTATGTGTTAGACCCAGAAACGGAGATAGATACGAGCAAGCAGCTGAGTATAAGAGCGGTACAAGGGTCAATATTTGGAACCCATGGAACGGTAATTTCCTATATAGAAATAGGCGATAAATGCATACAATGTGAATTCCAAGTAACGGGTAGGGAGTTCGATTTCCCGTACGCCGGAATACTAGGTAGAGATTTCTGGGAGAAAACCAGAGCTCAAATTTGTTACGCCAGCAAGAGGATAATCTTGCTAGGCTAAATAATAGAATTAATAAGTGAGCCCAGTAATCGTCACGAGGAGGATACGGTAAATGAAGAAGAAGACAAATTAAAAATACCTGGTAGGTGCGAAATGGTAGTTAAATTACCGGTGACGAGTGAAACGGTTATTCCTTCAGTTGGAATATCGATAAACAAGAAATAGTAAAAGGCGTTTATTTGGCCGAAGCGTTCGTGAGAGTAAATAAAGGTAGAGCACTAACAAGTATACTGAATGTAAATGAAAACGAAGTTGAAATAAAATATCCTGTAGTTAAGATAGGCGAAATAGAAAATTTTGAAAGTAAGGAACAGAAGATTCTGCAAATTGAAGTAAATAGTGTTAAATCAGCTGACACTAAACCTAAAGATAGAGGCGAGGAGGTATTGAGCCAACTGCACCTAGAACACCTAAATAAACAGGAAAGAAAATTATTGGAAACCACTTGTTATGAGTTCCAAGATATATTTCATCTTGAGGGAGATGAATTGTCTTGCACTACGGCTATGCAGCACTCGATAGTAGTGGAGCCGGGAACTCAACCCATAAACTCCAGACCATATAGGCTACCTGAATCCCAGCGGGAGGAAGTCGAGAGACAGGTAACTAAACTATTAGATGAAGGTGTGTTGGAAGAATCGCAATCACCTTGGAATAGTCCAATGTTAATTGTACCCAAGAAATTAGATGCGAGTAGGATACAAAAATGGCGTCTTGTTATCGACTATAGGAAACTAAATGACAAAACGATAGGGGATGCATATCCTTTACCAGATATCAACGAGATATTGGACCAACTGGGGAAGTCAAAGTACTTCAGTTGCGTGGATATGATCCAAGGGTATCATCAGATTGAGATGAACCCTGGTGATAAAGAGAAGACTGCTTTTAGTACCAAGCAGGGTCATTGGCAGTACCGACGACTTCTGTTCGGGTTAAAGACGGCCCCAGCTTCATTTCAAAGAATGATGAATAGTGTGCTGAGTGGCCTGACGGGGAGTCGATGCTTTGTATTTCTAGATGATGTCGTAATATATGCAACATCGCTAGAGGAGCATGACAGAAAATTAAGAGAAGTTTTCGAAAGATTCAGAAAATACACGCTTAAACTGCAGCCAGATAAATGTGAATTTTTGAGAAAAGAAGTAAATTACTTAGGGCATGTAATTACAGAGAACGGAGTCAGACCCGATCCGAAGAAGATTGAGGCAATTGAAAAGTTTCCGGTACCGACTACCATGAAACAATTGAAAGGATTTTTAGGTCTAGCGGGGTATTATAGAAGGTTTGTACCCATGTTTAGCAAAATTGCAGCTCCACTGCACAAATTATTAAAGAACGATGTAAAATATGAATGGGGGAGTGCGCAAGAAAACGCATTCCAATCTCTCAAAGAGAAATTAATGAGAGAGCCTATATTGCAATACCCAGACTTCTCGAAAGAGTTTGTGGTAACCACAGATGCTAGCAATGAGGGTGTAGGAGCAGTCCTATCCCAAGGTCCAGTAGGTAAGAATTTACCTATTGCATACGCTAGCAGAAGTTTAAATAGTGCTGAAAAGAATTACAGCACGACAGAAAAGGAGTTGTTAGCCATTGTATGGGGAATAAAATATTTTAGGCCATATCTATATGGAAGAAAATTTAAGGTTGTGAGTGATCACAAACCTTTAACGTGGATCATGAGCGTAAAAGATCCAGGAAGTAGACTCCTGAGATGGAGAATACAGTTAGAAGAATACGATTATGAAATCGTATACAAAAAGGGAAAACTCAATACGAATGCAGACGCGCTAAGCAGAATACCTGCTACAGTTAAATGGCTAGGAATATAGAAGCCGTTGAAACGGAGATCGAAAAGTATAAGAGTAATGAAAGGGGAGATGAAAACATGATAATTGAGGCTGACGAGGAAAGTAGAAAAGCAATATTGTACGAATATCATGATTCGCCATTCGGGGGGCATAAAGGTATGAATAGGACATATGAAGCTGTGAAGGAAAAATATCATTGGCCTAATAAGAGAGCAGACATCGAAGAATATGTAAAAAGATGTAAAAGTTGCTAATTGAATAAATTACTAAAACCAAAGAAAAAGGCGCCTATGGTAATTACTACCACGGTGAAAAGACCATTTGAAAAGTGTGCCATGGACGTGGTAGGGCCACTCGTGGACACTGATGCAGGAAATAAATACATATTAACGTTTCAGGACGAATTAAGCAAATTTATGGTAGGTATTCGAATTTCGTAAGTGAATTATTTAGAAATGTGTGTAAACTTTTTATCCAGAATCGAACGGTGGACTTGAGAGAAGTCACCGAGTCTTAGCAGAATATCTAAGACACTATATCCAAGAGGATCAAAGAAATTGGGATTTGTGGGTCCCATATGCGATGTTTGTGTACAACACGAGTGTACACACCTCCACAGGATATATGCCATTTGAATTACTATTTGGACGTAAAGCAGAAATACCTACTGCACTAAAGAATAGACCAGAGGTTCAATATTCGTATGAGGACTATACGAACGAACTGAAATCGAGATCACAAACGGCGCATGAAATTGCTAGGCAAAAGTTAATTGCACATAAGGAAAAAAGTAAAGAATACTTTGATGAAAAGGCGGAACCTTGTATATTTAAAGAGGGAGACCTTGTTCTCTTATATGATGAAACAGTAAGAAGGGGTAGATCGAAGAAGTTAAGTAACAAATGGATAGGACCCTACGAGGTAGTAGAAGCTAATAACGTAAAAGCAGTTATTAAAAAGGGAAGAAAAACGCAAAAGGTACATGTTAACAGATTAAAACCGTTTTATTAAGAAAAGAGTAGTAAAGTAAGTATTTTCTCTCTTTAGGTGTGGACTACAGGAGTCAATGTTAATTATGCGTGTAATTTTAATATTAGTGTTTTTATTAAGTGTAACTACGGCAGTAAGGTCCGACAGTGTAGGGAACTTAGGGTATACTGTTGAGAAGTTTAGTGATGGACATGGGCTGTACTATGAAAACTTAGGAACTGTAAGTTTATATAACGCCCAGTGGAAGACAGTAATATATGTTGATGTTAAAGAGACAGATCAAGAACTAGAATCATTGAGACAGTACGTTAGACATACTGACCAACTGTGTAAAATTCCGAAACTGTCTAATTGGACGGATTGCATAGAATTCAAAAGAGACATAGAATCTAAAATGTTAATGTTATCCAAAAGTAGGGAAACATTAAAGGGATTAACAGGTATGAAGGGAGAAAGGAGTAGAGTTAAAAGAGGCGTGTTCAATTTCATTGGAGAACTAAGTAAGATACTATTCGGAACTATGGATGCGGATGACGCGAGTTATTATAATGAACAGATAGAAAAATTTGAGCACAATTCGCAAGGTATGACGAAGTTAATTAAAGATCAAGTTTCGATCGTAAGAGCGACTTTAGGCACGATCAATGAGACCGTAGCTGATATGACATACAACAGCAAACTAGTAAATGACGGGTTGTTAAAATTAAAAGATGCGGTTAATGAGATAAAGAAGGAAGAAGCTATAAATTTTGAATATTGGAACGATAAACTAACAGCTGAAGGGCATATTAGTAGAATAAGAGATGCAATTATTCACTTACAAAGAAATTTAGATATTTTAATGAATAGCGTGGTGAATGCACAAAAGGGTATTCTCCAACCTCAACTCATATCACCCACCAAGATAATTGATACCTTAAGGAAAGATTCCTTATCATTTCCTAAGGACACTAGTCTACCTTTCCCATTGAGTAAAGATTCAGCACATTTAATATCTAAGGTTAGCGAATTAAATGTTTATATTAACAAAGGAATGTTATATTTGAAGAGAAAAATTTTCGCCTAGACCGGGACTTGAAAATTTTTCTCTTCAAATATAATTTATCCTTCTATGAGAAGTGTTAAATTAATAATAAAAATTGTCAAAGGAATGTTAGTTTACGTATTTGTATTGCCTTTAATTAATAGAAGTACTTATGATGTTTATAAACTGATACCATTGCCTGTACCTTTAGCAGAAAGTGGTAAATATGTCTATGTTGACACAGAGAAGGAAATATTAAGTATTGATAAAGCTAGGCAATATTATTTCATGACAAGTATGTCGGAATTAAACAAATGTAAAGTTGTGCAACCAAGTGTATTCGTTTGCAAACAAACACAACCGTTATTATCAGCACATATGCATGACAATTGTGCAGTAAAATTAATGCAACCGAGATCTAATGTTTTTAGTAGTTGTGAAAAACGAATCTTACAAATAATGTCTACACTTTGGTTTCAACTAAATAATAATGAATGGTTGTATTTTGTACCGACAAGGGATAGCATGATTATTTTGTGTGATCAGAATGTTCCGATAGATGTACCATTAAAATGTGTAGGAAAACTAAGCATAAATGCTGGTTGTAAAGGTTACAGTTCATCAGCTATATTGATGACTGAGGAAATAAGAGGAAGTAATTCATCTTCCAATGGAGGTGATTTGTTATCACCAGTCAACTCGGAGTATGATTGTTGCGAAGAGTTAAATAAAAAGG
Source organism: Diploptera punctata (assembly GCA_030220185.1). NCBI lineage: Eukaryota > Metazoa > Arthropoda > Insecta > Blattodea > Blaberidae > Diploptera > Diploptera punctata. The sequence goes on from JASPKZ010007150.1 coordinate 2,992,812, forward strand.
TAAATTGGAGTCTTGTAAATTTAGATACAAACTTCAAACCCATGTTGTCGCATTTAGATGAATTAAGAGTTGCAAGTTTTAAGTTATCTGAAGTACAAAAGATGGTTAAGGAGGAAGAATGGAAAAAACAACACTCCTCTTCGCACCAAACATATTCATTTTTAGTATATATTTGTATAACAGCAATTGTATTGTATGGTTTATACAGGTTTTATGCATGGGCAACTAGGAAATGGGATTGCTGTGCTAGAGCAATCGAAGATGTAAGAGAGTCAGTTATTGACACTTTGGTAGAAAGACAAGGAGGAACTACCATAAGGGTAGAAGTGAAAAATAGTAACGAAAGCCTTGTTCTATCACCTGAGGACATACCACTTAGAAGTATGGAAAATGGTGAGGAAGACCGATCAAGGGATCAACCTTCCTTGAGGAGATCGCAAAGAGTGCGAACCTCGAAATCACATTTTTAAGTCAGTTCAATTGAGGTGTAAATTGAACTTAGTTAAGGGGGGAGGTGTTGTATACCTATAGCCCGACCCAGTATATTAAGTAAATAAGCACATACATAAACCTATATAGTTAATTGTTAGTAATTATTAATTTAATATTTAGACAGTATTCTTGTATTCGATTTCAATTCTTTGTCTTATAAATACAAGAATACGCAGGTCAGGACTTGTTGAAAACAATATATGGAAATATCCAAATGACTTGAACTTCCGACCCTCATCAACATTGAACGCAGCTGTGTGTCTAGACACATGCGTGAGGAAAGAATGTCATAAATACGTCCAAGTAGTAGGGGGATGATAGTATCAAAGACAAGATAGAATTATTTAAAGAAGGGATAACCTCTCGATCCCAATAACGGAAATCCTTAGGACCAAAAGGTCAACTGATAGTTAAATAAACTTATTGTGTTTTGAACCAAAGTCACGCACTTGGTTTCCTGTTGTAACATGTGCATTGGGAAACATAAATTACATTTATGTTTGTTATCTGTTAACGCTCACCAGAATATTCCCAGAGAGTGGGGTAGAATTCGTATAAAACATGAGACATTGAAAGTCTAGTTATCGGTAGTCTTCAGTCTTCAACAGTTGCTGTAAGTGACTTATTCTAAGTTCACTGTGCTACTCACTGGGACTCTGGTCGGTGCTGGCATCTCACGTTTGGGATCTTAGCCAGTAAAACTCTGTACAACTTGTAAACTCCAAGTCTGCAATAAATCCTTATTATACTTCATCCAATATTGTCTGCTGTCTGGATATCAATCCTTTACGCTGCAAACGAATCAATTCCTTTTTAATTAGCTGGTCAACTGCCCAAGGAGCATACCCGGATCCAAACCAACATCTCTTCGGTTCCTGAGCGTGGACGACCAGTCCTGTTACGATACAACGAGGTCCAGAGGCCATCCGTGTATACAACAGGTGGTGACAGATATACAACAAACCTTCTGGTGGCACTATGACCCAGGAGTCGACTTGTCTCTAACGAAATGAGTACCAGATGCTTCTTCTGGGGGTAAAGGGGCCGTCATGCAGGGCTGACACCAAGAGCCAATTGTCCAGAAAAAGTGGGAACCTTGACCTCCTCCTACCCCAAGGGTCTCTCTTGAGGGCTGTAGTGGGATCACTTTACTATCACTTCTGTTTACGAGTTCACTTATTTCATCACTTGTGAGCCATTTACTTGAAAAATGTCATTATAAAAATAAAAGGTAAGAAATTACTATTTCACTAACATAAGATAACAACTATATAATTGAAAGACTTGACAGCCTATAGGTCTAATCAAGAAACTCAGTTTGAAGAAAAACATTCATTATTATCTGATGGTGGGGTTTGTGTGACCCCAACTACTACCACAACAAATATTTCCCTCTCCTCTTGTAAACTATTTTATGAATTCTCACAAAGCTCTGAATAAGTGAGTCCGAAATTACAAATGTTCAGATTAATAGAAATGTCTGTGTGGTCACCAAGACCCCATCATCAGGTTCCAGGGTTAAATTCTGTAGGCATCTTTTACATTATATTTGCAAAATATGCCTAATGGTTATATGAGCCATGTTTTCTCATGCTTCCTAGTAGAGACCTTGAATTTCTTCCCTGAGTTTTTCGTTCTTATCCAGCTGTTGTTATATCAATAGATGTTGTACTTGTTTCTTTTTGTTAAATATCATACAGGGTGTCTCATTCAAACTTTCCACATTTTAATTAATCATAACTAACAAAGTATGCAGAATTATCAAATGAGGCCAGTATTAAACGAAACAGAAACTCGAAAGAATTTTCGTTGCCACACACTAAAACACCTCTATCCTGCTCTAATTTCTTCAATCTTTTCTTCTGAAACTCGTGTACGAGCCCTCCTGATTATTTTTTAATGCTTCCAATCGCCAGAAACTTCTTAAGCCATGCCTTAATGGTCTTCCCATCAGATGCATTTCCTCCATATTCTCTCCGGTAATTTCTTTGCACTGTAATTATTGACTTTGTCTCTGCATACCAAAAAACAGTTTGTACTTGTTCCTAAGGAGTCGCCATTTTGTTTTATGTTATTGTCCAACATGTGACATGAATTAACTGCAACAATGAAAACAAAAATTCTTTGAGTTTCTCTTTCTTATAATACCAACCTAATTTCATAATTCCGCATACTTTGAGAGTTATGATTAATTAAAATGTGGAAGGTTTGAATGGGACACGGTGTATGTTAAATATTATCTATTGTCAATAATTCCAATTTAGTGGAGGTGTGGTATAAGAAAAGTGCAGCTACAGATTTTCTTGACATTGTAAGAATATGGGATTGGAGATAGATATTTGTTTTCTTTTTATTCTTTGTTGTATTTTTTATTTGAATTAATTTTTTATGCCTTGGATTTTCAAGTTAAATTTGATTTGTTTTGTGATTTGTAAATTTTTGCTCCCTTTTGGCCAACATATCTGTCATGTCATTTTCAACAGGGACAACATGAATAGGGATCCATTGCAGCATAATTTGCTGTAGCCAATGTAATATGTTTGATCATTGTTCTGATATTATATACAGTGATTCAGGTTGTTGTTTGGGGATTATATTTGTGAAAATATAGTAAGAAAAATCACATTGAAGCAACAACAAATAAAACCACCAAAAGATTGGCTGGAATGAAATGGGATAGTTCATAACAGATGTTAAATACAACATACAAAACTTTTATCAAACAAATTCCTTTCTAGAATGGGGATGTAGTAATTACAACTCAAATTAATAATAGTTAGAATTTAATACCTGACCTCATAATTGTAGATTTCTCAAAGACTAGTTTCGATACTTCTATATACCATCTTCACCCCTAACAATACAGAAGATTGTACAAAGAAGTATCAAAACTAGTCCTCGAGAAATCTACAATTGGGAGGTGTTAAACTCCAACTCTTTTATTAATTGGGAGCACTCCTTAGTGCAATAGTTAAGGCAATACACTACAAGCCAGAAGGTTGAGGGTTTGAGTCTGGTGGGATCACGATTTTTAAACTGACCCAAACCTGGCGACAGTATGACCCTGGGGTCAACTCAGCCTCTAAATGAAATGAGTACCAGACACTTATTCTGGGGGTAAAGGTGGCTGTCATGCAGGGCTAATCATCAGGTGCCAATTGTCTGGAAAAAGTAGGAACCTCCTGCTACCCCAAGAGCCTCCTAAGGCCTTAGTGGGATCACTTTACCCATTATTAATTAAAATAAACCTCATATAGAGTCAGTTCCTATAAGTATTAATGAAAACACAGCTCAAATAAACCAGAAGTAGGTCAAAATCAGATGCTCTGGTTTTAACTGGCAGTGCAAAATCAATTTCAATACCAGTAATGCAAGCTCTAATACAAAACTTCCCAATGTTGAACTTTTATAGGAAAAAATCACTATTGAGGTTTAATATAAGATTAAATTAAAATGCTTTATACCTCACCTCATATTTAATTAGACTGCAGTTTCAAAGAAATTACTGAAGATGAAGCTGCCAAGGCTTTGAAACTGCAGTGTAATTAGAAGACTTGATATGAGGTATGAAACATTTTAATTTAATCTTACTCCCCTATGTGTTTGACATTAGGACAGGCACTTATTCAACAAGAAAAATTGTTAAGGTTAACAACAACAAAATGAAAAAGTGAGAGTTACAGAAATAAATTTGAAAACACAAAAAGTTTCTTATCAAAGTTCACAGAGATAAAAATTAGAAATAGTTTTCCTACATCAAAAGAAAATAATTGACCAGAGAAAATCCTTTAACCTACCAACCAATTGACATTCAATTTAATTTACAAGAACCAGTCACAACATCTGAAACATCCAAACATATTTCAATGTTAATATTACAATATAATTTGACAGCCAAACATTTATTAAAAACCATAGCATTGGAGGCTGTAAATAAGAAGTACCCACCAGCAGAATGATGGCATGTGTATATACCAATGGGTCAACAATTAATAATAGTTGAGGGGCAGAGTATCTTGTACATTATTTTCATTCTAACAACCAGTTTGAAATCATACATCAAATTTTGATGCAGAAATAATGACTATACATTTCTCACTTCAGCTTCTATATAGAATAGATAAATCCCAAAAGTTATTCTATCAAACTCTTAAAGCGGCAATTTATGTAATAAATTCAAATAAAAAATCTGCAAAATTATAGAAAGTTGCCAAATAAATAATCCAACAATTTCAAAAGTTACAGATAAAAAATATTGCAATGATTACAACCGTCTTGTGAATTTCTTAATCCTGGGCATAAAATATATCAAACATCCGATTAGTAAGTTATGTAGATAGGAAATAACACTATGAGGTTTTTTAATATTTTTTATTTCACTCACCTCATACTTCATAACTCTTCGCAAACCCAGGGTTTCGTCACATCATTTGTGACATTCTCAATGCTGTGTCATGTTCACAACTCGGTCATAATTGTCGGATGTGAGTAACCAGCCGTAGGCACGAGAGATGCTTCTGTCGTCAAAGCTTGAGCCAAGTTTGCAAACTATAATTTTGTTTCAAAATCACTGCGTTTATATAGGCGAGCTAAAAATTGGGAATGATGCCAAGGTTGCTTTGCGATCGGCCGATTTCACGAAAAAATTCAAGCCCGTTTCATGATGGCAACAGGTCGCGAAACCGGCCTATTTCCAGTTGAGTTGTGAACGTGACACAGCATTGAGAATGTCACAAATGATGTGACGAAACCCTGGGTTTGCGAGGAGTTATGAAGTATGAGGTGAGCGAAATAAACAATCCGATTAGTAGATCCTGAAAAGGTGTATTTACCTCTCCTGGATATAAAACTGGGGCTTATGAAAAATTTTGTAAAAGCAATGGATAAAAGTTGATGCTGCGTTTATGTATCTGAAATATAAATTTTATGAAATAAGTTATGCAAAATTGAAGAAATTAATTATTATAGGGCCACAAATAAGATCACTAATACAGGATGAAGATTTTTTAGGAGGAACTATTACACCACTGGAAAAAAGCATGAAAATCTTTCAAGAACATATGTTGTGGATTTCTTGGCAATAACAAAGAAGAAAACTAGTTAAATAGTGAGTGGTCTTCTAAAATCATACAAAGCAATGGGATGCAACATGTTTTGAACTTGCAGTTAGATTTCTTTCCTGAAAATCTTAGGGCTGTCTCTGATGAGCAGGGTGGGCACTTTCATCAGATTTCTACCATGGAAAAGTGCTAAAGTAATCCCACTACAGGCCTCAGGAGACCCTTGGGGTAGTAAGAGGTTAAGACTCCCACTTTTTCTGGACAATCGGCACTTGAAGTCAGCCCTGTGTTATGGCCGCCTTTACCACCAGAACAAGCATCTGGTACTCATTTCCATTAGAGGCTGAGTCTAATGGAACTGCCAGAAGGTTTGGGTCAGTTTAAAAATCTTGACCCCACTGGGACTTGAACCCTTGACCTTCCGACTTGTAGCGCAGTGCCTTAACCACTACACTATGGCGTGCCCCTATGGAAAAGTTGTACCAAGGCAAATGGAGTTCCAGTATGCAGGTTGATTATTGCTAGGCCATGAAGAGAAAAATTCCAATGGCAAACATGGCTGAAAATCATCATACAGTATACAACTTTTTAGGTGAGTCAGAATTAGATATATATTTATCATTTAGTGTTTCGTAAAAACTAATTCTTTTAAAACACATGCCTCAAGAATAAAAATCATGCTTGATGGAAAAAAATCTCAAAACATGCTTGAACTCAGCATGGAAATGATAAATTTTATTTATTTAGTCCTTGTAAAAGAAGACTTTTTTTGTAGGCCAGAATTTTTGTATTATATTAAATTGTACAGTGTTATCTTATAGATTACTTAACAAGTTAATAATTGATTATAGAAAAATGTAACTAATTACCAGAATTATGAAATTATTTTATGTACAAGAATTCTTTATGATCGTCATTGTTTAAGTTTGAGACATAAATTGAGAATCATGAAAGTGGATACGAATATTACGGAAATAATGAGGAAAGAAAACTGAATTTGTTTGGCCATATTGAAAGAGGGGGAAAAATAATTCTGAAGAGGATACAAGAATGAACTCCTGAAGATAGAAGAATGCCATTGGAGAATTGGGTGACAGAATCTGGTAGAATAGGAAAAGAAAAAAACTAACAGAAAAAGATAGACTAGACAGAAAATTGATTCACTTTAGACTGAAAGAAATTTGTTGTATAATGGAAATATCCTTATTAAAAAATTACATTACAAAATATGATCAAGCAGTCATATACGATTCAATCAGAATTAAAAATAAAAGTTGTACAATTTTTTTATCAATGTTGAAAGAGGCAAAAAAAGTGCCCATAAATTTCATTCAAATGCAGTGGACACCGGTTAATTCGACATTTGATGATTCAAAAAATTGGGTAATCCGAATATATGTACTATCCCCTTGAAACTCCTATTTAAAATAATGTTAAAAATCCATGTTTAATTTGACGTTTTGAAGCCAACATTTGGATAATTCAATTTATTGATAATGAAAAAAATAATCTGAATTCTATAAAAGTTGAAACATGTTGTTGTTGTTTTCAAATGCTGGGCCTTGGCAATGAAGCATTAGCATTCTTGCTCTCCAATATTTCTCTATGGTGGATCCAACAGGTAATACTTACAGGTTTGTAGATGTTCTTCGTTCATTTCTTCGTCTTTGTTGCATAGAGGACAATTTGGATTCGTGTAGATTCCTATTTTATATAAATGTTTGGCCAAATAGTCATGTTCTGTAAGCAGTCTAAATTTTGTTACTGTAGTTTTACATGGAATTTCTGGAATAATATCTGGCTTCTTTACTAAAATATTCCATTTTTTGTCTTTGGCTTTATTACATAGGTCTTGGTTTTGTTTGATTTTATATTTGTTTTTAATTATTTTTTTTATGGATGTGAAAGGTAAGTTTTTAGTAGTATTCTGAATTAGATTGGAGCCTTTTTTGGCAAGAAAATCAGCAGTCTCATTTCCAGCAATTCCACAATGTGCAGGTATCTATTGCAATTTAATTCTTTTCTGTAGTTTTTGAAGTTGTTGAATCATTTTGTAGCACTCTTTAATTTGTATTGACTTCATTTTGCGTGAATTTATTGCATATATTGCTGCCTTAGAATTAGAGAGTATGACAGCATTTTGAAATTTATTTATTCTGTATAGTAATTGTTGGAGTGAAATATGAATAGCCGTTACTTCCGCATCAAAATTTGTTGTGTGGTATCCTGCTGGTTGATAAAATGAAAATAATGCACATGTAATTCCTGATCCTGAGTTGTTATCAATAGTAGATCCATCTGTGTAGACATGTAACCATTCTTCTGGTGGATATATCTTATTCACAGCTTCTAATGCTAGAGCTTTTAGTACAGGTGTGGGAGTTTTAGATTTTGTAACTGGTTCTTATAGATTTAGCTGAATGTTAATTGGTTCAAAAGCAAGAGGGTTTTCTCTGATCAAAATATTTTCTTTAGATTTAGGAAGATTCAAATCTGTTTTATTTCCGTTACTTTGGACAAGAAACTTGTTTATGTTTTCAACTTGGTTGGTTGTAACTGTCTTTTTTCCCATTTTGATGTTGTTAACCATAACATTTTTTCATGTTGTGTTATTGCCTATTCCTCTAAAGTTAGACATATTGGAGGGTTTTGAGTTAGTGTTTGCATTGCTGTGATCGGGGTTGATTTAGCTGCGCCAGTTATAAGCCATAAAGCCTGACTTTGGCATACTTCTAGGCGATTTAGGTTCGAGTTATTTGCTGTGATTATTACCTCCCCATTGTACAGAAGTATTGGCTTGATGAATGTTTTATGTGTTCAGAGTCTGGCGATTACTACCCCACTTTGCTCCAGCTAATCTTTTTAAAATTGAAAATTTTTTCGTTGCTTTGTTTACTACTGCTTCAATATGTTTTCTCCAAGATAATTTTGAATCAAAAATTGTCCCTAGATATTTTGTTTCATTTGTTTGTCTCAGGTTTGTTCTTGAACTGTAGATTTAGTTTTGGGACTTTTTTCTTCAAGCTAAATATTTTAAACGTTTTGTCTGTATTAATGGCCATTAAATTATTGTGGGTCCACTTTTCTAATTGGTTAAGAGCCTTTTCTATAGAAAATTTAGATTTTTCTATTTGTGAGGAAGATGTCCACATAATCATGTCATCTGCAAAAAAGCTGTATTTATTTCTGTGTTTGATTTAGCTGGTGGGAGATCGTTGATGTAGATGTTGAACAGGGTTGTACTTAGTACTGCACCTTGAGGGAGGCCCATTTTTATCTGTTGGAATTTGGGAGTACTGTCATTGTATTTTGTAGCACAGAAAATTGTGAAAGGAACTGGGTGATCCAGTTTAACATATTGTTTTGAATGCCTAGTTTTGTGAGTTTTTCAAGTAATTTGTATCTCCATACTGAGTCATATGCTTTTTCAAAATCAATGAAAACTGTTAGCGTATCTTGATTTTTGTTGAAAGATTCTTTAACATCTTGAGAAAGTTGAATTGTATTTTCTTTTGTAGATAGATGTTGTCTGAATCCTGTTTGTGCTGCTGTTAGTATGTTTTTACTTTCTAAGAACCAATTTAGTCTTGCTGAAATCATACGTTCTGCTGATTTTGCAATGGCACTTGTTAAAGAGATCGGTCTGTAATTATTTATATCATCAGCTGTCTTGTCTTTTTTTAAAAGTTGAAACATTTCAAGAATTCATCTAGTACCCACATTCCTAATTGCTTACTGTTAAAGTCCTGTTAGATGGCAAGCGAACTGGACTGTGTTGTCCAGCTCTTTGTGTCATCAGTTACAGTACATAGATACCTACCCGTCCCTCAAAGCCCAAAAACTGAGAATAATGCATGTACCCTACCTTACATTTACAATACAGATACATGTACACATACAGTACAATTAATAACTTCAATCAGTACAAATCTATTAAGTGATTCTATTCACAATATCGAAACAGGGAGTGTACACCAGTTTAACATTAGCAAAAAAAAAAGTTCAAGTGCTCAGGGAAGTAGAAAAAGGAACAAAGAAGTGTGATATTGTCAAGGAATATGCAATACTGCCGAACACTATCCACCTACATAAAGAATAAAAAAATAATGGAGAGTTGGAACCTACAAAGTGGTAGAAGTAGGAAATGCATAAGATGAGGTGAATTTCCTGGTTCAAACAATTGCATGATCGTAACATACCATTGAGTGGCCCATTAGTGTGTGCCAAGGCTGAAGAATTTGCAAAAAAGTTGGGTGTTAAAATTGTTAAAGCAAATGGAGGTTGGTTCAGGAAAGAAATGGCATTTCGTTTAAAAAGGTGTGCAGTGAGAGTGCTTAAGTTAATATGGAAACAACTAACAAATGGATTAGTAGATTACCTGAAATCACAAGGAATTATGAATCAAAATATATCTTTAATTGGACTTTTCTTCAAGTGTATGCCTAACAACATTCACGTTTAAAAGGGGGAGCAGTCTTTAAAATGCACCAAACTTCTAGGATTACACATTTTATATAAAATGTGGAAATTAAAAGGTTAGTTACAGAACATGTTAATTGCACTATTTGCATGAAATAAATTTATTTTCAGGATACAGTACTATGTAAAATAAAGTGTCTTTTGTTAATTCGAAGTTTCGATAATTTGAATTTTTAAAACTTCATCATTGAGTTCGAATTAAAAAGTGTCCACTGTATCTCGATCTACCATTTAAACTTCCCTCTCTTTTTCATTTGTATTACAAGTGTACAACTTTGCCCATTTTACCAAGGAGAAAACTTCAAAATGTGTGGGACGATTATTACATGTTTATGAAGCTGCAATTTTAACTGAGCTCCGAAAAATCAAAATGGCGAATTAGAAGGTGTGGGGGTGTTTTCTTTCACAAGAGTCAACAAAGCCAAGTAGACCTTGGGAGGAAAGTTGCAGCTTCTGTTCTGTGGACGAAGAAATGATTGGTTACATGTAAAATTATTTTTTCTGTGAAGGTGAGAAAAATATTATTATGACATGTCATAAATTGTAAAGAGTATAACATTTTGATTTTTTTCATTTGACAGCAAACTTGTTCTCTTTATTATTTATGCTATAACACTTTTGTAACAGTGTTCCTATATAAGTAAAAAAGAAAACGTTTTTAGAATTAGATGTTCTGTTTTTATGCTTTGTAGAACGTGAGAAAGTTTCGACCTACCATACTGCATAATATTTGAAAGTTTTGTGCTATTATAAGGTCATGAAAATAAAGTGTATTTAATTTTTAGGTTAATATGGATGACAGTTTAATGATGAATTCCCTTCCTTGGGATATAAGCGATCTTGCGAGACATTTGAGGCAGGAACGATTGTTTGTCTCTTCAGAACAGCAACATTTACAAGGATTGAATGAAAAGGTACAAATTTTTACATTTTAAATTCTTTGACATTTCTTTACATATCTTTGCATATTAGAAAGAAGTTATAATTGTACGAACAAATATGAGTCTGATTACTGTGTATTACTAAGGCAGTGGTTTGAGTCTCAGGATGCTCAGTTCAAGAATTAAAAAAGTTGATAGTATAGTGAAGTAATGTTTCTATATATGGTAGGCAAGGCTGATTCTGTGATGAATCGCTTTTTCGCATTGCCATGACATTCAACAGAGAGTCAGGCTCAAGCGCACATAACCTTTTAATTCATTTTCTATTGTATTATTCTTGAAATACTGTTACTCTACATACTTCTGTATTTACCAACATTTGTAGTATTTTAAATGTTTTTCAAGTATACTTATAACATTCTTTTACAATTGTTATATATTTATTTATTTACGAGAAACATGGTAACATTACAACATTTTTAGACAATATTGTGATACTAGCCATTTTGGATATGCTACACTTCGGGTTGCACGAAAATTTTTCTAAGTTCTATAGAATCGCAGTGCGCATGCGCTAGTGCTCCAATTATCCCAGGTAGATAAATGCAACCTCCAGCAGTTGGCGGTATATGTATGAGAAATCAGTATGACCAACATTGACACAAAATTCCCAGAACTTGTCTAAAAATGTATAACTAACATGAAATGAACTAGTGGAAATATGATTTTACATGGTAACCGTCCGATATTTTGAATTTTTCATAGAATAACAGATATGAAGAGGTAATTTATTTTACGTATCAAATCACATTTAAAAAGCAAGGAACCTAAAAGCTAACCAAACCTAAATCAATTACTGTAACACAAATCAATTACTCTAACGTAGGTGAAATCCAGGGAACGTGGAATCACATTTAAAAAGCAAGGAACCTAAAAGCTAACCAAACCTAAATCAATTACTGTAACACAAATCAATTACTCTAACGTAGGTGAAATCCAGGGAACGTGGAAATGATTGGCAACATCTGGAGTATTTTGGGTTGTTGATGGTGGCAACGTTGGAACAACATAGGAAGAGGAGGGAAAATAGCAGTAAGCAATATAGCACGACCATGTTTTACGTAAATATATAAATATAAAAAAAAGATCGTTGCAACATTGGAAGATGTTTAAAATGTGTTTAAAAGTGTTGCAAAATGTTTTAAAAATGTTTAGTGCATCAGTGGAATAAGATATTAAATTGAAAAATTTTTGCGACCTGAAGTGTACAACAGCCGCCATTTTCCCTCTTCTTTCAACGTTGCCACCATCAATTATATTTTTGTTAGGTTAGTATTAGAGTTAGTGTACATCAGATTAGTGTACACTTCAGTAAATAATATGCAAGTAATTTATTTTGTTAGGTTAGGAAGGGAGAAGTTAGTCTACAAACATTTCTAATAAACGTCTGGAAATTTATTTTGAAGGTTGGTCATCCTGCATGTGCTGCCATCAGCTTTATAAACATTCTATAGGATATTTTAACCCTCTTACTAATAATCCATATATAACTTTTATACAAGGTTTATACACATCTCAGTTGAAAATTCTTACTAATAAACACTGTATTAGCTGTTCAGTGTAGAAGAGGTGTACAACTTTACATGGGAATCGTTATACATGCCTCCACCCTTGTTTAAGGATTCTATAACTAGACAAAATGTCGGACATCAAGATCAACTGACTGTTTTCTTATGATTTTGATGAAAGTTTCCTTAAATTTAACCCAAAATGCAACACTTTAATGACTGTTTGATGGATGCACAGGGCATAAATAATATTAATAAAGCTCTGGGTAGGAAAATAAAGGCATCATAAAATGCCTTTCGTTACACTCATTCTCGATTAGGCCTAAAAATATTTTAAAATTGAACATTGAATCACAAAAGGATATGTTCTACAATAATTGCTGTAGACAAGATTTAACCTGAATGTAGTTTAAATGCTTCATAATATTATTTTAAGAAAACTTTCTTGCATCTATAATACATAACACACACACCGATATAAAAATGTATTTTAGTATAGAGGTACTATTATTGCAAGAATCTACATGTTAACTTGGTAGTCTTGTGGTTAGAGCTTCTGACTGCCATGCGTGAGGTCGTAGGTTCGATTCCCGGTCGAACTATAGTGATTTTTTTTTTTTTTTTCGCTTGAAATGATATTTTGTTGTCGGTAACATTTCCTACTATTTTGAACGTTTTCTAACGCATCTTAAAATACTGCATATAATTCATAAGTAATGGGCAAAGCTTTTATTAGTTTCCAAGAATTGGTCGAAATTCTTGACGTTAGATGGCAGCACATTATCTGTGAAACCAATTCTACGTTTTATTTGACATAGCGTAAAGGAAAATGTATATAAATTAAAACACACTTATTTTTCCCGTACCTCCTCAATTAGGGAATCTCTATTAATTCTTATCCATATTCATTTCTTACACAATAATCACTAGTTGATGTTGTTTTATTTCTGTTACAAACTGCGAGTAATATTGTTCTGACGTCATTATGATGACGAATATGTGACGTATTGTGTATAACTGCTGTTTTGTTATATAGCTCCGGCACAACGTTTATTAGTAAGGAAATTATACGTGATCTACATAAGGCTTATATATTGTATAACTAAACAACTGATGAAAGCCTGTATTAGAGATTTTTATTAGTAAGACCGTAAGTATACTGGAAATGCATGCTATTATGCATTGCAGAGACTTTTGATGTCCCAACTCCTTTCAAGAAACGTTAAGCTGAAAATATATAAAACTATTATTCTACCAGTTATATTATATGGGTGCGAAACATGGACTCTTACTTTAAGGGAGGAAAGGAGATTACGAGTATTTGAGAATAAAGTTCTTAGGAAGATTTTTGGACCAAAGAGAGATGAACAGACAGGTGAATGGAGAAGACTACATAACAATGAACTACATGGTCTTTATAAGAAGCCAGATATAATAAGAACAGTCAAGTCTCGTAGACTGCTATGGGCAGGACATGTTGCACGTATGGGGAATGAAAGACGTGCATGGAAGCTTCTTGTAGGAAAGCCAGAGGGAAAACGCCCAATTGGTAGACCAAGAATGAGGTGGGAGAACAACATTAACTATGATTTGAGAGAAGTAGATTATACAGGGAATGATTGGAAAGCATTAGCTCAGGATAGGGATGTATGGAGAGCTTATGTCCGCGCGGCCATGAACCTACGTGTTCGATAGTGCCAGTGAGTAAGTAAGTAAGTGGTTGAATACCAAAGATCTGAAAGACAAAATACAATGCAAAGAAGCTCAAGCAAGAGTTAGAAAGAAAATTACAGAAGCTAAAAATCAGAGCTGGGAACAAAATTGTTTAAAAATTCAAACATGTATTGGAGGAAAACGAAGTTCTGAATCTTGGAGAATTTTAAAAAATTTGAGAAATAAAAGAAGTGATCAAACAAATGTACAAACAATACCTATGACTGAATGGGAAAATTATTTTAAAACATTACTATCAGAAAACAGGGTATTTAATTTAGATAACATACAAAATATTCCAGAAATAAATGAAGATGAACATATACAATTGGACATAGAGTATATTAAAATGAATATTCAATCATTAAAAAATAAAAGAGCTAGTGGTCCAGGAGGAATACCAGCGGAACTATTAAAACATGGATCCGACCATTTATTTGAACGACTGAGAAAATTATTTACAAAATTTATGAATGGTGAAAAAGTTCCTGAAGAATGGAAACTAGGATACATTTCGACAATCCATAAAAAAGGAAAAAAAGACCAATGTGAAAATTATAGAGGTATAACAGTAACAAGTACTATGAGTAGACTCTATGGACGTATACTAAAATATTATTTGGAAAAAAACTATAGTGATATGGAATTAGAGGAACAGTCAGGATTTAGAGCAGGTCGTTCCACAAATGACAATTTATTTTGCATTACTCAGGTAATAGAAAAGAAAATGCAATATGGACAACCTTTGCACCTACTATTTGTAGATCTAGGGAAAACATATGACGATGTCCCTATAGAGAAACTGGATTGCTGTAAGACGTATGGGAATTAAGACTATAATAATTGAAGCTATACAAAATTTATATGACAATTGCATGTCTAAAATTAAAATTGGCAGTAAATTGTCACATGGTTTTTCGATAAATAAAGGTCTTCGTCCAGGTTGTTGTCTATCACCGACTCTGTTTAAAATATATGTACATGAAATTATAAGAATTGGAGGAGAAAATGTTCAAGTATGGGAATTCCTATTTCAAACAACAAAACTTTATACAACTTACATTTTGCAGATGATCAATTGTTAATTGCACAAGATTATGAAGATTTAGAATATATGACTAGAAAATTAATAGAAGAATATGAAAAATGGGGATTAAATTTGAACATGAAAAAAACAAAATATTTATCAATTGGTGAACCAGAACAAAATTTAATTTTGGAGAGTGGAGAATCAATAAAATCTTGTAGTGAGATCACATATTTAGGAATTAAAATAAATAAAAAATGGGAGTTATGAAGAGGAAATAAGAAATAGAAATAATAAAGGAAAATTTGCAATTGCTTGCCTCAATGGAATATTGTGGGATAAAAATATAAGTAATAAAAATAAAATGAATATATATCATACAATTGTTAAAAGCCTCAGCCTCTAACGGAAATGAGTACCAGATGCTTGTTGTGGGGTAAAGGCGGCCGTCATGCAGGGCTGACAACCCGGCTGACATCAAGGGTCGATTGTCTAGAAATAGTGGGAGCCTTAACCTCCCACTACCCCAAGGGCCTCCTGAGGCCTGTAGTGGGAATACTTTACTTTACTTTTATCATTACTTATGGAGCAGAACTTTGACCATTAACTACAAAAACAAATAAGTACCTTTTGGCAATGGAAATGGATTTTATATGAAGGGCCGCAAGAATTTCAAGAAGATAAAAAAATTAGGAACTCAGTTATAAGGGAGAAAATGAAGATTGAAGACACTATTTTAGATTATATTAAAACTCAGCAATTAAGATGGTACGGACATGTCCAGCGAATGGAAGAGGATCGACTACCAAAATCTGTTTTGGAATGGAAACCTGAGGGAAGACGAAGCAGAGGAAGACCTAAAACCTCCTGGAGTCAGGGAATATGTTTGTATATGAAGGAGAAACATCTACAACCAGGAGATTGAATGGACCGACAATACTGGCTATTAGGAATCGGACGATGTCAAAGACATTAATCAATCGATGATCTATCTATCTATTTCAATAAAACTGTTGTAAATTGTCTCAATACTTTTACTACTACTTTACCACATTAAATTTCAATGCAGAAAAATTGTGAACTGAAAGAATGTGGTAAGGATGAGTAGGGCTTGGAGGTAGTAGACCCTTGTCTTAGGCTGCAGTGGCAGTGTTCACTTTCCATTAGTCCTGTATAGTCCACCACTGTGGTCTCGAGGTAGTGTGTTGCCTTGTCACGCAGCGGGCCCGGGTTCGATCCCCGGTCGGGACAGTTTTTCTGAGTGAGATTTTAATCGGGGTTTTTCCTCACCTATAAGACAAATATCAGGAAAACTTTAAGGCCCAAACGGTCCCCGAAATCATGTGGTCATCATCATCGTCATCCTTATTATCATCATCATCCTCATCCTTCACCGGTGTGGAAAGAAACGGGAAGCTACCACACCTATAATCCCCTAGTAAAGCTGCAAAGCATAGCATGAAAATGCTATGATTGCAGTGAAAGACATGCCCTCGGGCAGAATTACTATGGATGGAGTCCTGTATAGTAAATTGTTAGTTACAATGTCAGGAGTGAAACCAATATTTACAATGAAGACCCTAAAATTATTAAGAAAGTTATCTAGTTTTGTGAAGAGGAGAAAATAAAGGATGATTTGAAAATTCCTATCAATAATAATCATCATCCGGTATCATGGCAGCTGCCGCCATCTTCCAGAAACCAAATGCCATTCCTCTCTGTCCATCCATTGATCTTCCTCCAATCCTCTGATTATTCATAGCTGCTTGTACCCCTTCTATCCAAGTTTTCTTCAGTCTTCCCCTCTTCCTCCTTTCTACTGGGATCCATTCCATAACAATTTTAGGTAATCTTTGCTCTGGCATTCTTTTGACATGGCCATACCACTATAATCTTTTCTTTTCTATAATCAATAATAATAATAATAATAATAGTAATCTACCCATAGCAATTCTGCCCGAGGGCAGGTCTTTCACTGCAATCACAGCATTTTCATACTATACTTTGCAGCTTTACTAGAGAATTATCTCTCTCTCTCTGAGCGATCAACTAGAGAATTATAGGAGTGGTAGCTTCCCATTGCTTTCTACACTGGTGAAGGATGATGATGGCCAGATGATTTTCGGGGACCGTTGGCCCCTAAGCTTCCTGACATTTGTCTTACAAGTGAGGAAAAACCCCGAAAAAACCTCACCTAGGAGCCTGTCCTGAACAGGAATTGAACCCG
The DNA here is from genome assembly GCA_030220185.1 of Diploptera punctata. Taxonomy (NCBI): domain Eukaryota; kingdom Metazoa; phylum Arthropoda; class Insecta; order Blattodea; family Blaberidae; genus Diploptera; species Diploptera punctata. The sequence continues at coordinate 3,010,259 of JASPKZ010007150.1, forward strand.
GGCCCACTCTGTGACAAGGCAGCATGCTACCTTGAGACCAGGACAATAATAGTGGACAATAATAGTAATAATAATAATTTTATTATTCAGTGCAACCACATTGTCATTTCGAAATTCTGGTATTCTCTCCTGGCATGGCGTTATTGTCACCCACTTCTGTGATTGGGACGACTGGAAGATGGAGTTACACTGCCCAGATGATATATGATAGTATGAGATGGTAATGATGTGCCAGGAGAGGCCTTACCGCTGTGGTCTTGAGGTAGTGTGCTGCCTTGTCATGCAGCGGGCAACTCCGAGTTGACTGGTGATAACAAATCACCTCCATTGGAAGATGAATTACTTCCTCTTATTTCCTCAGTCATCAATACAGCTGATGAACTGTAACCTTTACAGCCAGCTTTTATGCTTAGTTTTCCTACCCCTTTTAATGGTACATCTATCGGATCATTGTGATCACACAAAATAGTCATGCTATCCATTGTCGGTACAAAATACAACCATTCATTATTATTTAGTTGAAACCAAAGTGTAGACATTATTTGTAAGATTCGTTTTTCACAACTACTAAAAACATTAGATCTCGGTTGCATTAATTTTACTGCACAATTGTCATGCATATGTGCTGATAATAACGGTTGCGTTTGTTTGCAAACGAATACACTTGGTTGCACAACTTTACATTTGTTTAATTCCGACATACTTGTCATGAAATAATATTGCCTAGCTTTATCAATACTTAATATTTCCTTCTCTGTGTCAACATAGACATATTTACCACTTTCTGCTAAAGGTACAGGCAATGGGCTACCTCGAGACCACAGTGGTGGACAATAATAATAATAATAATAATAATAATAATAATAATAATAATAATAATTATAATAATAAAAAAACAATCTCAAATAGGAATGAGATCATCATCATCATAGTACATTCACGAATTTAGGCCATTTGTTGACCTGTTTCGGCCTCAAGAGAAACACCATCCAGAAGTCTTTTGAGTGGGCGTCCTGGTCTTCTTCTTCCTGCAGGTTGATATCTTAACATTTGTTTGGGTATTCTGTGATCTTCCATTCGATGAACATGTTGCATCCATCTTGACTTATAATCAGAAATTTTGTTTTCTAAAGATTCCATGTGTAATTCTTCTAAGATGTCTTCATTTTTTTTGTGATCTAGTAGTGTGTATCCTGCAGTCCTCCGAAGATATCTCATTTCAGCAGATCTAAGTCTCTGTATATCCTTCTGTTTCAACGTCCATACTTCGCTACCATACAAAAGAGTTGGAAGAGCCAGTGTTTTATACACTTTCAGTCTTGAATGCTTTTGGACTAACTGTGGCTTGAAGATAGAATTTATTAACCCTAAAATTCTTAAAAATTTAGATATTTTTGCATTTACATCCTTTTCTTCTTCATATGAGATATTGCATCCTAGATATGTAAAATTATTCACCTGCTCTAGGAATGAGATACGCAAAGAAATTAAACATAGGTTCAATTCTGGAAATGCATGCTATTATGAATTACAGGGAGACTTGTTGTCCCAAGTCCTCTAAAAAAAGTTAAACTGAAAATGTGTAAGACTGTTATTGTGCCAGTTATATTGTGAAATATGGACTCTTACTTTAAGGGAGGAAAGGAGATTGCGAGTATCTGAGAATAAAATACTTAGGACAATTTTTGGATCAAAGAGAGGTGAACAGACACTTGATTGGAGAAAACTACTCGTACATAGCAGTGAGCTACATGGTCTTTATAGGAAACCAGATGTAATAAGAACAGTTGAGTAAAGTAGACTGTGATGGGCAGGACATGTGGCACGAATGGGGAATGAAACAGATGTAATGGAAGAATCTTGTAGGAAAATCAGAAGGAAAACACTCAGTTATAGACCGAGAATGAGGTGGGAGAATAACATTAATCATAATTTGAGAGAAGTAGATTATACAAGGCATAATTGGAAAACATTAGGTCAGGATAGGTATGTGTAGAGAGCTTATGTCAGCACGATCTTGAACCTACAGGTTCGATGGTGCCAGTGAGTTGGTTAGTTAATAATAAATATAATAAAAATAATCTCTCCATTTTAGCATGAAACAAATACAATAAATGAATACCTAATTCTCCAGTAATGTTTGTTTTCCTACAACATTTATCTGACAGACAGTAGCTGGAATTCAGTGCTTATAATCTCTTAGTATGTCACATTATACAGAAATCATAGGTATATAAACTCCAACAATCTTTCATTAACTTCATCCCCTATTTGAAATAGGCTTACCACTATATTTTGCCACTGATTATACCACTTGCCCAGTCATTCACTTGTACCAACGGTGGAAGGAGACACTTTTCCCCTCTTCAACGCTAGTGCCTTTGCTTCCTCTCACCGGCTAAAAAGTTAATGTTGTTGGGTTGTATATATATATCATCATCATCATCATCATCCTGCCAGGTATCAGTCCTAGAAGAACTGTTACGGCCTGAGAAAGCGGTTTTCGTACCATCTTTTCATAGGTCAACCAAGTGACCGTTTCCCATTTTGACAGTAGTTCATTATTGCCTTGGGGATCCTGGATCTAGCCACTCTTGAGACATGTTCCTTCCAGTTTAGCTGATATCTGGAGATGTAGTCCAGTATTTGTGACACATTAAGTTCTTGAAGGATTTCTACATTTTTCTTTCGATCCCATTTGGTGTAGCCAGCTGTTCGACGCATAAATCTCATCTCACAAGCTGTTAGTCTGCTTTCATCTCTCGTCCTTATAGTCCATGCTCTTCACTCCCATAACATAGGACTGGTCGAGCCATTATTTGATAAAGATGAGTACGAGTTGATTTTTGCACTAATGCAGGTTTTAAAACTCTATTAATGATTCCCATTGATTTGTTGAATTTCACAATTTTCTCTGATAAATACAAATTTTCAACAAAAGAGAGTTTATATCCCAAATAAGTAAACTCATTAACTCTCTGTAAAATTTTATTTAGACAAATTTTGTTTGGTATTGGGGATTTTCCACAAAAGGCCATTATTTTAGTTTTATTGGTAGATATTTCTATTGAATATTTCTGGGCTATCAAATTTAAATTATATCCTGACCATTGTAAATCATCTTCAGATGTTGCTAGTAAAACAAGATCATCTTCTTCTTCTTCTTCTTCGTCAGGCTCTACGACTTCCAGTGGAATGTCTTGGCCTTCTCAACCAGTTTACGCCACTTCTTCCTATCTTGTGCAGTGGATTTCAAATCAAAAATCCCCATCTCTCTCAAATCTTCAATTACGTCATCTTCCCATCGATCCTTGGGTCTTCCCCTTGGTCTTGTTCCTTGTGGCTTCCAATTCAAAATATCATTCGGCAATCTTCCCTTTGGCATTCTTAGTGTATGTCCAAACCATTGTAATCTTTTGGATTTGATGAAACTAACTATATTTTCTTTATTATTCTTGAGGTATAATTCGTCATTCCTTCTCAACCTCCAATTTCCATTTTCCTTTACTGGACCTAGCACTCTTCTAAATATTTTCCTCTCAAACGTTAATAGTCTTTGTTTATCTGCTTCTTTTAGTACCCAGGTTTCAGCTCCATAACATATGATTGGTCTTATTATTGCTGTATATAATTTGAATTTAACATTTTTTGATATTAATTTGCTTTTGAATATATCGAAATTAGCAAATATGCTTTATTCCCTTGCGATATTCTTGTTTTGATCTCTTCTTCAACAGTATTATTATCGTTTAGTATTGTACCTAGGTACTTAAAGGAGTTAATTTGATCAATACAGTCACTATTTATAGTTAGTTCAGTCAAATTTGTTTTATTTCTCATACATCTTAAATATTTTGTTTTATTTAGATTGATTACAAGCCCATATTTTATACTTTCATTTTTCAATTTGTCAAAGGTTTCCAGTAGGGAATTTTTTGTTCTTGCTGTTATTATTACATCATCAGCATATGCAAGACACTGTTTTAGTCTTGTTGAAATATTTCCTCTTAGATCAAGTTGTTTTAAGACCATATCCATTACTATACAGATAATGTCGTAGATAAAGGATCTCCCTTTGACCCCAGAGTTTACTTCAATCGCATCGCTGAGTGTGTTGCTACATTTTAATCTTACTTTGGTATCTATCAAGGTTAAAGCTATTAATTTTATTAGTTTTTGAGGTATCTCATATTCACTTAGACTTTCAATTATTTTGTTTCGATGTACAGTATCAAAAGCTTGGGAGTAATCAACAAATATATTATATAAGTTAATATTGTATTCGTGACATTTCTCAAAGATTTGTTTCATTACAAAGATATTGTCTATTGTTGATCTGTTTGGTCTGAATCCTGCTTGGGCCTCACTCATTTTCCCATCTATTATTTCTAAAAGTCTATTGTTTAATATAATTGCAAAAATCTTGTATGCTATGTTCAAGAGAGTTATAGGTCTGTAATTATTACATAACAGTTTATCTCCTTTCTTGAACACAGGACAGATAATTCCTTCATTCCAGGTTGTCGGTATTTCTTCTTTATTCCAAATATTGAGTATTAGTTTATGTATTTTTTGTTTTAATGTTCGTCCTCCATGTTTAATTAATTCTGGTGGAATATTATCAGGACCAGCCGATTTATTTGATTTTAAATTTTGTATAATATAACATAGTTCGTTCCACGATGGAGGTTGTATTGTTTGTGAGTTGGGAAAGTTTGGAGTTTCTGGTATAGTAATTCTTGTTTGATTATCTTTATGAAAGATTTCGGTGAAATATTCTTTCCATCTTTGAAGAATTTGTTCTTTTTGTGTTAGGATATTACCTTCATTATCTCTGCATAATAAAGAACCTGCTTTGTATTTTTGGAAACTCTTTACATCTTTGAAGAATTTCCTGGTTTCATTTTTCTTATAATTTAGTTCTATTGAATTGAGTTTCATATTAAGCCATGTTCGTTTTTTCTTCTTACATAACTTATTTGCTTCGTTCCTTTTGATTTAAAACAAGATCATCTGCAAACATTATTATATCTAATTTTAAATTTCTATTGATAGTGATACTTCCGTGTTTTGTTTCTCTAAGTCTTTTACAATGGCATTCATATATATATGTTAAAAAGTAGAGGGAAGAGGCCACAACCTTGTCTGACTCCTGAGTTTATTTCTTTCCACTGAGTTATTTTTTCTTTTATTTTTATTGCAATTATTTATATATATATATATATACACACACACACATACGGGGGCACGCCGTAGCGTAGTGGTTAAGGCACTGCGCTACAAGCTGGAAGGTTGAGGGTTCAAGTCCCGTTGGGGGTCAGGACTTTTAAACTGACCCAAACTTTCTGGCGGCACTATGGCCCTGGGATCGACTTAGCCTCTAATGGAAATGAGTACCAGACGCTTGTACTGGGGGTAAAGGCGGCCGTCACGCAGGGCTGACAACCCAGCTGACATAAAGTGCTGATTGTCTAGAAAAAGTGAGAGCCTTAACCTCCTACAACCCCAAGGGCCTCCTGAGGCCAGTTGTGGGATCACTTTACTTTACACACATATACTTTTCATCTCTATTTTAATAATCCAATTTTGCTTTTCAAAGAGGTAGGCAACTGTGGTTTGGATATTCCAGTAATATTTCTAAATTTGGACTTTTATTGGGAATTCCAGTTAACCATAAATGCCATTTTGTTTATCTTGAAAAAATCCCAGACTCTTTTTAGTTTTATTCATAATCAAAATGAGTATGTGAACAGATTACTTCAGTTCTTTCTAATGCGGATAAGACACCATTATCATCCTCACTGTCTTCAAAATTTATTTATTTATTCAATTTTTTTTATTCAATGCTCCAGGTTGTCATTTTGATGTTTCTGGTGTTTTCTCCTGGCATTGGCTTAATTGTAACCCACTTCTGAAGTTGGAGTGCCTAGAATGCAGAGTTACATTACCCCGGTGATAAATGATAATGAAGTGCCAGGAGAGTTCTTAACCTAAATTCTTGACCATGTGCAACCACAAGAATGATTCCCTTTAAGGAAAAATTCCTGTGGTTTGACCGGGAATTGAACACAGGTCCTCATGAACAGTAGTCAGAAATGCTGACCACTAACCCGTGAGGCTGGTCTCAAAATTAAAATCATGGAATAGATAAGAATTAAATTAATCGTGATTATTTCATACCTCATACTTCTATGTTTCTTTAAATACAGCACTGCAGTATCGGCAATTTCTTATCACCATCATCAGCAGTTTTCACGATTGTCAATTTTTACTTTTGTTCTTTAAAAGAACATCAGATGGCAGTTTGGATAATTAACAACAAAAGTAAAAATTGACGATCGTGAAAACAGCTGATGATGGTGATAAGAAATTGCCGATACTGCAGTGCTGTATTTAAAGAAATATAGAAGTATGAGGTATGAAATAATCACGATTAATTTAATTCTTATGAATTTGAACCTCATAATGTTAAAAATTCCCAAATTTAATATATAAAAAATCATGGAATAGATTTGACAAATGCTTTTCTACTAATGGCAAAATAGTGATTTGTAAAGATTGCAACATACATATAGGATGCTCTGTGAAATCCCAGCTTGAACAGCATTTAAGAAGTGCACTGCATAGAAAAAAACGAACAATTACATCAACTGACAAAGCAAGTGCTTAACACAGATGAAAAATTCTTCAACTTCAAGTAATCCTTTGTTTTTTTTTTCTTCTTTTTTCCTATAAGGATTTGTGCAGTGCGATGATTGCTGCTAACATTCCATGGTACATGATTCAAGAGCCTAAATTCAGATCTTTCTTGGTAAAACACTGCAAGCAACATATATCTGACCATTCAACACTAAGCAAAAACTATCTGCAAATCTGCTATGATGAGATAATGGACAGAATAAGAGAGTACATCAGAGATTCTTTCTTATGAGTTGCGATTGATGAAACAACTGATTCTAAGAGACGTAACAGCAAATTTCGTGGTAGGAAAGTTGAAACCTGACAGCACTTCTAACCAATGTTTAATCTACTGCAAAGAGCTGGACCGTACCAATCATTCAACTATTGCAAAGTGCACCACTATACATACTTAAAGCTGCAACTTCTCTGAATGTATTTTACCTCAATGTGCTCCATTTGACATGCTTGGCTCATGGTTTGCAACCTGTTGCCGAGGATGTAAGAGTTATGTTTTCAGAAGTGAATGCATTAATTTCGGCAACAAAAAAATGTTTCTGAAAGCCCTAAAGCGAGTGAACTTCCACAAAGAACAACTATCAGGAACACAGTTGCCTCCAGAACCAGTGTTAACTAGGTAGGGAACGTGGATTAAAACAGTGAACTAAAAAAGGTATAGTACATTCAATTTTTGATATGGATACAATTTAACCTGTCTCCATTTTCTTTGCACATGACTTGTGGCCATAAAGAAATAAATTTATAACCATTTTTTTCTTACAGATAGTAGTCTTAACTCAATTTATGACATTTTTACACTTGGGGCCTTCTTCTTCCCAAGATGTGATGTGAAGTATATGGTGGAAACATGAATAAACTTAAATATATTTCAATGGAAATCACATTATGAGGTTCATTTAAAATTGTAAGCTTTTATGGCCGGTATCTTTATTCCTGTTTAGTTGGTCTTGAGGACTAAATGGCCATGGTCCAGTTTTATAGAAATTCAGTGTTTTATCTACTAGTACAGTTGACATCCTCAAGAGATTCTGCTTCCTCTCTGTGAACTCCTCAACTGTCGGCTGGAGATTGGCTGGATGTTGGAAATGATCTCCCTATTTAAAGGTTCTCTTGGTTGGTGGCATTCTCTAGGGGTCTGTTACGTGTGAGTTATTTTCGGATTAGCTGCTCCCAGTACCAATGGCAGATGTCATAAACTTGGTCATTATATTGTGCAGAGCCAGAATCCAAAAATGATTAAAGGAATTTTTTAATTTGTAAATTTCAATAGTCTCTCTGTAAAGTTTGATAATGATAACTTTGGTATTGAAATGTGTTGACAATTTTTAAATTTTTGTTTGGTGATTGGGATTTTAATGAAAACATATATAGGAATTATAAGGTTCATTTTAATAAATATAATAGTAATATGATAGTATGTAGACATACTGAAACATGTTCACAAGAATTCTACCAAAATATGAGGTAAGATGTTACTGACTCAGTTAAATAATATTATGATGAATAAACTTAGTTGGAAACATGTTGGTAGCACAAGATGTAACCAAAAATAACTGAGACGGATCAATATAGTTAATAATTTATTCTTAACTTATTTCAATTCCAAGATTGATTGTTATTTGCTCTGGAATACCCATATTTCACTTAACAATGCTCTTATGCTATGGTTTATCTACAACGCAAATTGCTGGCGCGAAAAATTTTGTGCTGACATGTCGCGTCGTGTATTTGAATCTCTTGAATCTGGGACGCAATTTGCCAGTGCAAACAAAGAATATAGAAGATATTACCTGTACTCATTGGTGTAATTGCTATAAAACAAACTAAGATTTGATGACAAAATGTTGGAAATACAGTACTTGTTTTATAACTTTCCAATTTTAACGACGAAAGTTAGATAGTTTATCATCGAGTTCTATACATGTTCTATACAATATGAGCATGAAGGAGTACAGAGATGTTCAGAAAAAAAGAGTTATTGTGGCTTGAACTTAGTCAAGAGATAAATAAAAGCTGTAAATATTGTATCTTGGGGATATTATGGATGTACATACATTTCGTCTTCTATTAAATTTAAAACCTGATAAAACTGCTCAGGCGAAAATCTGAAGTATTCTAAATTTTGGTATTTTCATCAACCATAGGTTTATTTAAGAACTGAAGAATAATGTATTCTATAATTTTCCATACAACATTCATATGATGCTGTTGCTCTAGGTACTTTTTCTGTCTTTACTAATATTTCGTACTATTTTAAATGTTTTGCAACGATACTTAAAACTTTTTTTATAAAGAATTTTAATATGTTTATCTATGTGCACAAATTATGACTTTTCCTCTCAATTTATTTTCAAAGTTCTTTATTAGAATTGAAGTTGGCATATGTGAATGCTTATAAAATTAAATCCACCAGATGGCAGGACATATGTGTGAGTGACCAACATTTGCATTTAATTCCAAACCATATTTTAAGAAATAAATGTTCAATCATTTCATTTTGTTAGGTTCCGATGGGTCAGTTTAGTGTACATCAGATTAGTTTATAGTTTACTAAATAGTATGTATGTAATTTATTTCATTAGGTTATGCAGAGACAGGTTTGTAAACATTAATTTTTGTAAACACATTTGGTAATTTATTATGAATGTTAGTCATTTTGATTTCCCATATATGTGGTGCCATCTGGCGACAATTCCATAAATATAAGCGCTGTACGGTATGCGCTCCATGCAAAACCAGTATCACGCCAAACGTAATGCGAGATTGCATCACGTCGGGCGCGACATGCTGTATAATAAACCGTAGCATTAGTTTGTAGTGTCACAATTCAAATCTGAACATGGAATGCCCAATAAATTTTGGTCATAAGACTCTTATTTGATGCTTGAGTTTATTTTATGTGCTGTATATCTGCGACATTGGACCGAAGGCTTTTTAATTCCCTTCCAAAGAAATATGTTCAGAATTTTGTTATAGAGCCCACCGCTGTGGTCTCGGGGTAGCGTCCTGCCTTGTCACGCAGCGGGCCCGGGTTCGATCCCCGGTCGGGACAGTTTTTTTGGGTGAGGTTTTTATCGGGGTTTTTCCTCACCTGTAAGGCAAATGTCAGGAAAACTTTAAGGCCCAAACGGTCCCCGAAATCATATGACTAGCGCAATCATCATCATTTATATTCATCTTAGGTTAAGGTTAGGATTAGGGACTCTCCTGGCACACCATTATCATCATTATCACCCATCATATCATCAGGGCAATGTAACCCCGCCTTCCAGGTGCCCCAACCTCAGAAATGGGTTACAAATATGCCATGCCAGGAGAGAAACCAGGAATGTCGAAAGACAAACCTGGGGCATTTGGGGGGAAAAAAAATGTTATATATATATATATATATATATATATATTGATTCAGTACACTGTGTCTGGGACCAACACTACCAATAAGAAATTGTTATAAATAGAAATATAGTTATCATAATGTCGTTTGTTATAAAACATAAATTCAACAAGTTGTAATTAATATTTAATTTTAGGAAGTGATATTTTGAGGTTATTTTAATTATATTATGTTGTTGTTTTCAAATGCTGGGCCTTGGCACCGAAGCCATTAGCGTTCTTGCTCTCCAATATTTCTCTAATTTTTAATTATATTATTTTTAGTCTGATCATCTTACCTCAATATTATTGTTGATTTGTTCTTGGACATGTTTCAAAACAATTCTGTTTTATTGTCAGCTGACAATAAAACAGAATTGTTTTTAAACATGTCCAAGAACAAATCAACATTAATATTGAGGTAAGATGATCAGACTAAAAATAATATAAACTCAACAAGTATTATGGTGACAGCAATGAAATTACGTAATTTTAAGTTTTGTGGTGACAGCAATGAAATTAGGTATTTTCTCATATTTATTTTAAGTTTTGTGGTGACAATGAAAATATGTAAATTCTCATGTTTGTTTGATTTGTTGTTTGTTTTGATGTCTTCCAACAAGATGGAATTCTCCCATATTATGGAAGGAAAATATGCTCGGGATTTTTAAGCTGTTAAAAGAAATTAATCGACTCTAACTGGGTTTGAATCCACAAACCTTAAACCAGAGTTGCACATATGGAAATTTACTGATTACCATACAAAGTTATTGAGTTTATGTTTTACAATAAACTGCATTGCAATAAATTTGTTAGTTTCTGTTCAATGACATTTTGTTATTGGTAGGGAGCGGATTTTTAGGTTCTAAAAGTTAAGATTGCAATATACTTGTATTATAGTTTTACTCCATTTCATAACTACACAGCGTTACCAACACCATAACATTTGAAGCACAAATTTTCTTTTAATTTTCAGATTACCATAATAATATATTTAAAAGACTGGTAATTGCGCTGGTTCGAGTCTCCATGGGGGAAGCAATTTTCTCATGGTATTTCGGCCAGTATGGGACCGGTGCCCACCCAGCATCGTGAGGCAATTGGGTAGCTACAATAAGTAGCGGCTCCAGGTTGAGGAACCAGCTATAACGGCTGGGGGACTCGACATGCTAACCACGTGTCACCCCTACACTGGCTGTTGATCATCTACCTCTGTGATTGACACATGTGGATGTGAAGGGCCAGCAGCCGGCTGGTAAAAGGGCAACCGCTGAAAAGTGGAAAGACCCTCAATCGGAATCGGAAAAGACTTTTAAACGTTTAATAAGATTAAAACATATAAGCATTAAAAACAAATTTATAAATACAATTTCACTAATAATAAATAATTGTTAGCTTTTATTATGTTGGCATTCCATTAGATATACCCAGAGTCTATCGTTGAAACACACCATTTTAGATCATTTCTGATGCACAGACTATCTAAATGATTAATTGAGACTGGACTGGACCAAACAGCAAGATATGCAGTGCAGTAATAAGACTGGCAGTGCATGGATATCACCACAAACTCTGCAGAATTTCAAACTATCATGAACCTTCAATAGACTGTGTGTGTAAGCTTTGTGATAGACTATGTGCAAGATACCATTTCTATGTCTGTTTAAAGAGAATAGAATTGTTGCTGGCATACAGCAGAGACCAAATCTAATGCACATTTGTGCATGCTTCTTCATATTATTACTTACTTACTTACTTACTCACTGGCACTATCGAACCCGAAGGTTCATGGCCGCACGGACATAAGCTCTCCATACATCTCTATCCTGAGCTAATGCTTTCCAATCATTCCCTGTATAATCTACTTCCCTCAAATCATAGTTAATGTTGTTCTCCCACCTCATTCTTGGCCTACCAACTGGGCGTTTTCCCTCTGGCTTTCCTACAAGAAGCTTCCATGCACGTCTTTCATTCCCCATACGTGCAACATGTCCTGCCCATCGCAGTCTACGAGACTTAACTGTTCTTATTATATCTGGCTTCCTATAAAGACCATGTAGTTCATTGTTATGTAGTCTTCTCCATTCACCTGTCTGTTCATCTCTCTTTGGTCCAAAAATTTTCCTAAGAACTTTATTCTCAAATACTCGTAATCTCCTTTCCTCCCTTAAAGTAAGAGTCCATGTTTCGCACCCATATAATATAACTGGTAGAATAATAGTTTTATATATTTTCAGCTTAACGTTTTTTGAAAGGAGTTGGGACATCAAAAGTCTCTGCAATGCATAATAGCAAGCATTTCCAGAATTGAGTCTATGTTTAATTTCTTTGGGCATCTCATTCCTATTTGTGATTATTGTTCCTAGGTATTTGAATTCAGCCACTTCCTGAAAATTTCCCTCATTTGTCATTAGCTGTCCATTTCCATTATATACTGAATTTCTACGTGTGACCATATATTTAGTTTTACTGATATTTACTTCCAGTCCTAATTTCTTAGTGTTACTCAATAGTGTGTGCGTGTTGGCCTTTAGTATCTCCTCGCTATCGGCCAGTAGTACTACATCATCAGCATAAACTAACAGCTTATTAATACCATTGAGTTGTAAGCCTTCCTCATTCTCTAAAGATTTAATGGCATGCTCTAGTACAAAATTAAATAGTAGAGGAGATAGTGCATCTCCTTGCTTCAACCCATTCTGGATTTCAAAAGTGTCTGAAAACTGTTTGCCTACACGCACCCTACTCTTTGAGCCATTTAGACACATTCGTATAAGTCTAACCAACTTTTTAGGAATTCCGAACTCCAGCAGGATACTATATAACTTCTCCCTCTTAATTGAATCATATGCTTTTTTGAAGTCTACATATAGTTGATGTACAGTACCATTATATTCCCATTTCTTCTCTAAAATCTGTCTTATACTGAAAATCTGATCTGTTGTAGACCTGTTTCTTCTAAATGCACATTGATGATCTCCTAGAATGTCATCAATATAGGGAGTAAGTCTGCTTACTAATATATTTGTTAGAATTTTGTACGAAGTTGAAAGTAATGAGATGCCCCTGTAGTTGTTGCAATCAGTTTTATCTCCTTTCTTATAAATTGGTAAGATAATTGATTCCTTCCATTCATCTGGAAGAGCTTCTTTTTCCCAAATCATACTAAGCAACCAGCGTATCTTGTCCATCAATTTTTCTCCCCCTGATTTTATCAGTTCTGCTGGGATCTCATCTGAACCTGATGCTTTATACATCTTCAATTTTTCAATCGCCATTTCAACCTCTAATGCACTTGGCTCTGCGACTAGCATTTCTGCTGTCTGTAACTTATCCTCCTCAATGTCCTGTTCTGTATGTACATTTAATAGCTGATTAAAGTAACCTTTCCATCTATTTAATATACTCCTAGAATCTGCAATCATATCCCCATTTTCATTCCGAATTATGTTTGTTCTAGCCTGAAACCCCTTCTTCTCTATTCTAATTCCCTGATATAATTCTCTAATGTTACTATTTTTGCATTCATTTCAAGATCATTAATCTTCTCTCTCAAATATTCCCTCTTTTTACTCTTTAGTAACTTGGTGGTTTCCCTTCTAACACTACCCAATTGCTCTAAATTTACCTCATTTGGCTCGTGTAACCATTTCATTTTTGCTAGCTTTCTTTTCTTTACAATGTCGGCACATTCCTCATCAAACCATTTCTTGTTTTGCCTCTTTTTTAAACAACCAATGCTTTCTGATGCTGACAATTTAATAGTATCTCTTATAGCCTCCCATTCTTTATTTATATCAGTTTCTTCTTCGTTTGCCACATTGTCATCTGAAGATTCCAGTACTTCAAATCTATTAGCTATTTTGATTTGGTATTCTTGCCGCATTTCATCATTTTTCAAGTTTTTTAATTCATATTTTACAGAATCATCTTTAGCGTTCGTTCCTCTCATAAGCGATAGCCGTTGTCTGATTTTCACTCTGACCAGATGATGATCCGAATTACAGTCTGTCCCTCTAACTGATCTAACATCAATGATGCTACTGTGCCAGCGTTTATCCACTAATACATGATCTATCTGGTTCCGAGTTTCTCCATCTGGGGACGTCCAGGTGTATTTATGAATATCCTTATGCTGAAATGTTGTGCTCTTAAGAATGAGATTCTTTGATGTGGCAAATGTGACTAATCTAACCCCGTTGTCGTTACTATCTTCATGAAGACTGAATTTGCCTATTGTTGGTTTGAATATATCTTCCCGCCCCACTTTTGCATTAAAATCTCCTAAGACAATTTTCATATGATATCGTGAAAGGGTATCAAATAAGCATTCTAATTCTTCATAGAATATTATTATAGTTTTAAAATTAATGTAATGAGTCTTTATATCCAATCAACTGATTTTTTTATAATATCTTACAAAAAACATTTCTCAATAGTTTATGTGGAATCTAGCAATATTACATTTAAAAGTAGGATGTGTAATATAAATGTAATATTGCTAGATCCCAAGCAAAACTTATTGAGAAACTTTTTGTAAGTTATGTTATAAAAAATTCAGTTGATTGGATGTAAAGACTAATTACATTAATTTCATCACTATACTTTGTTGCAATCTTAATTTTTAGAACCTAAAAATCCACTCCTTATTTATTGGTAGTGTTGGTCCCGGACACTCTGTATATTATTAAGTATGAAGATCACTTCATATGCAATTTTAATTGTCCTATCAACAGACTTAATCTATTTTCAGGTAGTAAGTGGATCATCTAGATTATCTCAGCTGGCATGGGTTACGGCTCAACAGCGAGACAATCTGAATCGCCTAATTGTTGCTCGTCCTGATTGTACGCCAGCAGCTTGCCTCCGTAAAGCCAACACATTAGACAGTACTGTGTTTGTAGATGGATACAAAGTATTGGGCTTTCAGGTATGTTAACTATGAATTCATTTAAAAGTTTTAACAAATTCCGAAGGAATGAAGCTATTGAGGTTGTTCTCATGGAAAGATTTTTGAAAAAAAGTTTTACAGGTCTTCACTGATCCTATCTAGTAGACACTGAAAATGACCAAAAAATATACAAATAAATAAATAAATATATATATATATATATATATATATATATGGCTTCCAATATAAACCCGGACCGGCCTCACGGGATTTCACCCATCAGGCAGCGCTCTCTCCTCGTCCGCATTTCACTCTGCCAGCCGCTCGTCCTTGAACTAGTCAGTTTACTATCGTTCGACAAGATGAGACGTCAGCTGACATTAGAGCAGCGCATTTATGTGTGTAAATGTTATTATAAATACGAATCAGCTCGTTGCGTAATTTATTCGGAACTTCCCTGGACAGTTACCTCCTTCCAGATCGACAATCCACAATCTTGTGACTAAATTTGAGACCACTGGTTCAGTACAAAATAAGAAACACTCGCCCCGCAGATCTAACAGTGTGTGATTTTTATTTGTGGGGTAGTCTGAAAGACAAAGTGTACAAAACAAATCCGCACACATTGGAAGAACTGAAGAACAACATAAGAAATGAAATCAGAAACTTGACAGTGCCCGAACTACAGCGTGTCAATCTAAATGTGTTTACTCGGTATAATGCCTGTTTAACTGTGGGAGGACAACATTTCCAGCATTTTCTATAAGGTAAGAAACAGTTCAAGGATGGGTGGCAGGCAGGGTGAATTGCGTGAGGAAGAGACAGCACTTCGTGCCGGGTGAAACTCCGTAAGGCCAGTCCGGTTTTATATTGGAAGCCCATTATATGTGTGTGTGTGTGTGCGTGCGTGTCTGTAAACACTCATAGTAGCCACAATTTTTGTTTTATCAGTGCCAAACTTGCCATATAGCAATCAATTAAAAAAGTAAGGTTGAGTTCATTAACCAGCAAAATCGGACCATTACATGTAGGAGTTCACCTGAAATGAAAATTTGGCTAAACTTTACAATCTGTGAAGTGACTTTTTTAATTCCTTCATAAATTCCTGTCAAATTTTATTCTCAGGGTTTCATTTTTAAATTTTTTTTGCCACCATTTACAATGTTTTTTTACATTTTTCTAACGATTATTTCAATATATTTTTCTATGATATTATCTACATATGTAGCATGAAGATGTGGCAGCCATATTGATTTTAACAAATATGCTATGTAACAACAAAGACGTGTTCCAGTACAGCCAACATAGAGTATGTACTAATTAACCATGCACATATACTTCAGAATTTCAGAACTTACTATTTATTTTAAGCGTTGCATTCTTTCTCAGATTAAAGTTCTTAAATTTCATTAGGTTAGCTTTAGATTAGTCTTTCACAGGTTAGAGTACTTAAATTGCATTAGGTTAGCTTTTAGGTTCATAAAATATTGTATATATGTTGGCTGCATCCCATGATTCCATAGTGTAAACCGCTTCGTGTTTGTTGGTACATGCGCATTGTGTATGATTGAAACGTAGAAACATTTTTCGCGTCACATGTTGTAAAGTATTTTAAATTTGCTCTAGCAGTTGCAACTTTTGATTATTTGCAACAAAACTCAGTGAATGTGATTAAAATGAAATGGAGATATTCTCCAAAGACCAGCAAAATCCGATCATTAGAGGTGTGGGTTTACCTGAAACCCGAAATTAAAAATATCTCTGTTTTCACTGCGGCCCAACATTTTTAAATAATCTAGTATAGTAAAACTTGCTCGCATGGGACCAATTTTTTTTTTCACATTAGACAAAATTCCACATTATAAAAAAACTAAAACTTATTAAATATTACTTATTTCTTAGATTATAGAGTACCGTATGTCTTTTTTTACATACTTGGGATTAATAGTAGTTTCACTGCCTTTGAAAAGTGAAGTATAGAATGTATGAGTGACTTTGATGGTAAATGCACTTAAAAACAGTCCTGTTTCGTCAGTGTTAAAAATGTTGTACCCTGAAATTAAAGCATGCAGTTTTGATTTCCGCTCACTGACTACACTTTCGTCCACATCCTTTGATTCCCCATAAATTTCATTCCACACTACATTGTGTAGTCTTTTAAAACTATCCAGCCAACCTGAAGATGCCTTGAATTCGTTATTCCCTAGGGATTTAGCAACAACTAGTGTACCGAAACAGCTGTCACTGAATTATATCTTAATCTTCTTCTTCTTCTTCTTCTTCATGGTTTAGGCTTATTTGCTAGCCTGTTCCGGCTCCAAATTGCTGCTCTTTCCATCTTTTCCTTGGTCTTCTTCTACTTCTTCTTCCTTCCTTCCAAGTATTAGGCCAAGGCCTGTTACGATCCTATAGAAAATTTTCCTTCCAGCGTTTGAGGGAAATTCTCGTATAAGACTTGAAAGCATAATAATAGTCCCTTCGATTGGTTGCTGGCCAAAGGAAGGCAAGACCAGTGATGGGGCTGCCATCTTATAGCCTCTGGCCAGGCTTTTCTGGAGAAGAAAAGAAAATAAAGGAAAGAAGAAATGGAAGAAAGCAAGGACTCCCTAGCCCTCGGGTGCCCTAATAGCATTGGGGTCGAAAAAACAAGAGTTAACCAAGAGAGGTTAGATAGTAAAGTTAGAGTGCAAAACACAAGTAAGTGGAAGAAATGTTTTACACACCTTGGGCACCTTGTGGTTGCCATCTACATATCCCCTAGATGAGGACCCCTTCCCAAGCATTATATCTTAATAAATGTGAAAATCAAATAAAACCAAGTTTTATTTTTATTTAATTAATAACTAGAGCTCTACTTTGGAGCATCGGTCTGGAAATTTAGAGATTTATCTTCAGTTACTTTTTCATTTAAATGACAATGATACATGTGTTTTAGCCATCTGTATTCCGAAAATTTGGAATGCTACCTGTGAAAGATCAATCTAAGAACTTAAACTAATTTAAGATTTTACAGTGCAATGGTTATTTGTAAGACAGGTATCTGTATTTCGCGTAACGTGTGCAGTGAGGCTGAAATAAAATTTCAAGTACAGGTAGAATCTCTACGTCCCCTGGTGGCAGGAATTATTCCTTATTGTTTTTTTGCCTAACGGGAATTCAATGAAGTGGAAACTAATTTATTTTTGTCTTTCCGCTTTATAAACCTTTTTTTTCATGAATTGTGCAGAAATATCCTTCCATTTCCATGTTGGGCAGATTCTGTTTTATGCAAAATAAATAAAATTACTATTATTTCGCCATGACCAATAAATTTGTTCACATTGGACAGATTTCAGCATTATTTTCGTTCCAGATTAAACAAGTTTTACTGTTAAAGTAGAATTTTTTATCACTCATCTCATATTGTTCTTCTTATTTGACTATAAACTAGTTTTGGAACATAGTTTCTGTTCCATCCTCAGTATCGTCACGACCGTTGTTCTGTCGTCTTGAAGATCTGTCCTTCGCTCCTTCAAGATGACAGAACAACGGTCGTGACGATACTGAGGATGGAACAGAAACTATGTTCCGAAACTAGTTTATAGTCAAATAAGAAGAACAATATGAGGTGAGTGTTAAAAAATTCTACTTTAATGAATATACCTCATAGTGAGAATTCCTAAAATAAGTAAGTTTTACTGTATCAGAAATTGAGTAGGTCCAGTTTAAAAATATAGATATATTTTCTGTAAAGCAGCAAGATCAGACTATTAATTCGATTTACGATGAATTTGCTTAGTTTATGCAGTTCCTGTGTGACGGACTTTTTTTTTTTACATGAAGATTTGGGGGTTATGTAGCATCTTCAGATATAAAAGTTGTCTGTCTGGTCTATTTTGATCCATGATTCAACCTAGTCCTGAATTTAATATTTAAAGTGGTGGAATGGGCATCTAATTCACTGGCACTATCAAACTCAATAGTTCATGGCCACATAGATATAAGCTCTATATACATTTGTATCCTGAGTTGTTCTCCATTCATTCCCAGTATAATTCACCTTCCTCAAATCATAGTTGATGTTAGCTCCCATCCCTTTCTGGTCTACCTGCTGGGTGCCTTACTTCTGGTTTCCTACAAGAAGTTTCTATGTCCCTCTTTAATTCTCCATTTGTGTCACTTATCATGAGCCTTTGAGAAGTAAAAGTTCTTATTATACCTGGTTTTTCATAAAGATCATATATTTTTTGTTTAGAAAGAAAAAATTAATGTTCGGTCCGGGACTCGAACCCAAGATCTCTAACTCTGCCTGTTAGTATGATACCAATTACACCATCCAAACTCCAATACAAAGTCAACAATTCCTTTCACTTACATAATTCTCTTTTATCAGAAGGCCAGTAGCTATTGCTGAAATCCATGCCATCTGATGACTTCTATTCAAAGTATTTTTATTGTATTCTTATGTGTTTCATGTATTCTCATCCATCTGTTGCTCATCTGCTTTGGTCCAAAAATTTTCCTAAGTGCTTTATTCCCAGATATTCATAATCTTTTCTCCTCTCTTAAAATATAACATTTTTTTAATCCATATAATGTAACACATACTATAAAAAGAGAACTAGATATTGTGCCGAAGGGAGCTGTGGATGGAATCCAGATTGCCTAGGAAAAGAGGAAGACAAAAAAATTAAATGACATAGCACAATAATAATATAAATTGAAAAACAAGGGAAAAGCTGGAATGAAGTCAGGAATTTGGCAAAAAAAAACAGAAACCTGTGGCCCTAAGCTTCCAAGAGGAACCACTACTGCTATATAACTGGAAAAATCATAGTTTTATATGTTATTGGTTTAACATTTTTTAAGAGAATTTGGGATGACATAATAGCATGCATTTCCAGAGTTGAGCTTTTGTTTAATTTTTATTTGCATTCCATTCCTGTTTGTAATCTTCATTCCCAGGTATTTGAATTATGCCACTTCTTCAGAATATCCCCCATTTGTTGTTATGTATCCATTTCCATTTATCAATATATTTCTACATGTGACAATGTATGTACATTATTCATATTTACTTTTAGCCTCAGTTCTGAAAGGTATTGAGTAAAATATTTGTGTTGGCTTTCAGTATTTCCTCATTTCACATAATAACATATCAATATAAAAATACTTTGACCATGGAGTTATTAATTTGAGCTAAATATTCAGGTAATATATGATAAGACACTATTTCATGGACATACTGATAATAATTTTTCATGGTCTTGCCTTTAGTTTGGAGCAGTTTATATCTGTTTTAACCCATTAAATAGACTTTTTTTAGAAAAATAATTCTTATGAAATTTGATTGTTCTTGCATAATTACTTTATTAAACAATTAAAAACTTCCATAAAATAAGGATGTAATCAACAATTTAGTGTGAAATTTGTTTCAGATATAAACATTATCTTAAAATCAAGCTCAATCGAGTGGTATATGATGCCACTTTCTTAGCAGAATGTCGACCACTTATGGAGTAAGTTAGGGAAGATAAATAATGTGAATATTACATTAATTTAGCATTTTAAAACAACTTCCCAGAAATTGAGCCTTTTCGATTTACCATGTATAATAGAGCAACGATGAAAAAAGGAATGTGGTCCTCAATTGTAGATCATGGCAGTTCATTGGTTAAAACATGAATCTCAGTGAAAATATCAAATTATTTTTTTTTGTTCTATAGAATCATTGTGCGCATGTACAAATGATTAAATGAACTTCCATTATATTTAATTAATGTTGGTTCAATAATTTTAGAGGAATATATAACTCTTACTAAGCTATGTGTCAGTAATTCTTATTTTACCTATAATGAAAAATTTTACCAACAGGTTTCGGGTTTGTCAATGGGTAATCTGCTCTCACCATTTTTAGCTGATTTGTTCATGAGTTACTTGGAGTGTCAAATCACTAAAGCATACCCATGGATGTTTAAGACTTGGTACAGATATGTGGATGATATTTTTGCAATAATAAATTCTAAAGATATTGAAGATGCTCTTAAATTATTGAACCTTCAGGATGAATCAGTAAAATTTACCGTTGAATTAGAAAAAGAAAAGAAAATTCCTTTTTTGGATTTATGTATAATTAGGAATGATCAAACACTAAAAATTGAATTTGATATATTTAGAAAAGGAACTCATACAGATAATTACATTAAATCATCAGGCTTCAATCACATTGCTCATAAGCATGCAATATTCAATAGCTTAATTTACAGATTGACAAATGTACCATTTAAACGAAGAAAATTTCAATAAAGAGTTTAAACATATCTTAAACACTGCTAGATTAAATGGTTTTGATAAAGAATTAATTATAAATAAGTTGAAGAAATTCAAACACAATAAAAGACTTTATGAATATACTACTCTACAAAATTGCAAAGAAAAGAAAAAATACAAGAAAATTACTTACCATCCTGAAATGCATAGGAAATTTCAAAAAATTTTTGACAAATACAACATTTCTTTGGCACCAATAAATAAATTTAGTCTGGGTAATCTTCTAAGTACCAATAAAAAAGTCAATGTTCCAGACAGTAAGAAATCTGGAATTTATCAAATAAATTGTGGAGATTGCAATAAAGTTTATATAGGAAAAACAAAAAGAAATTTGGAAATTCGGACAAAAGAACATTTCAGAAATATTAAAAATTGTGAAATTGAAAAATCTGCAATTGCTGCACATAGTTTATTAGAACATCATAAAATTGGAAGAGAAGCTAAACTTTTAAAACAAGTAGAGAAACCTTTGGAATTGACAGTTTGGGAAAAAATATACATTCAGAAAAACAAAAATAGATCAATGAATTTTGATATCCCTAACGAAATTACATTGATTTCGAAGTTCATAAATTCAACCATAGATGGCAGCACTGAAGATGGCGACAATAGAATAGTTGACGGCCGAAGAATTTCATCAGTCGGAGTTATGGCTGACGATGAACATGATTATGTTTGAAATCGCGATATCATGGAAGCATGAATCCTATGAGGTGAGTTGTTTAAACAATATGTTCTCCGATGAATTTTAAACTTCCATTAGATGGTGGAGGTATCCGTGAAATTGTAATGACCAACATTTGCAATTAATTCGAAAATATATTTTAAGAAATGGATGTTCACTCATTTCATTTTGTCAAGTTCTGATGGGACAAGTTAGTGTACATCAGATTAGTTTACACTTCATTAAATAAAATGCATGTAATTTAGATTGTTAGGTTAGGAAGGGGGAAGTTGGTATACATGCATTTCTTATAAATATGCTTGAGAATATATTGTGAAGGTTAGTCATACCAATTTCATGCATATGAAGCATTTGCGCATGTGCACTATGATTCTGTAGAACTTAGAAAAATTCATTGGTCAAGATAATCTAAACTTTTTCCTGCACCCTTTGTACTTACCATTCTTTTGTGAACAGGAATGCCTTGCATATGGAGAATTCTTACAAACTCTGAGAACATCTCCTCAACTCCTCGCAAGTTGTTTGGTCACTGGAGATCGTCTTGTGCCAGAAATGATGCATGGAATTGTTCATTCCATTATGGCAGGATTATTTGGGAGCAGTTTACTACCTGAGGATATGTTACTTGCTTTACGACTTTTAAAATATTTAACAGAACTTCAGCTT
Source organism: Diploptera punctata (assembly GCA_030220185.1). NCBI lineage: Eukaryota > Metazoa > Arthropoda > Insecta > Blattodea > Blaberidae > Diploptera > Diploptera punctata. The sequence goes on from JASPKZ010007150.1 coordinate 3,032,881, forward strand.
GTTCCATCAGATGATCCACGCAGGTACTGAAACATTTTTTATATTTGTATATTTTCTTAGCAGTTAATTCAATTTAATGATTTAGAATATTATTTAAAACAATTATTTTATTTCCCCAACAAAGGGTTGCCCACTAGAACAAAGTTTGGGGATTCCAGTGTAAATGACAGTCTACAGTAATTTAGAGAAAAATAAAAAAAAATACAAATAATTGTAGCAGTATGTGAATAATACCTGATAAATGTATGTTGATGGTCTTAGAACCATACTGTTCTAAGTCCATCTTTTTTTAAATTCTTGTACCTCTTCAGAGCTAAGTTCCAATTGTAATGTAAACAAGACTGCATATTCATTGGTCATGAATGAACATATCCCATGAGCAATTATTAAAGTGTAGGTTCCACAATACCCTCAATAAGTTAAAGTTATTAATCCATCAATTAATGAATAACAATTTTATCTTTAAGCATGTAAGAAAATGTAGTTCGATCTTTAACACTCAAAATAAAGGAAATAAAAATAATTAAAACATTTTGTCTGTTCATTCTTACCTCTTATAGTTGTTGTTGAACATGTTTCAGGGCTTTTTAGCCCCATCGTCAGCGATTACAGACTGAATTTTCTAATGTTGTAGGCCCTGATTCTTGATTCCTTTTCTCTCTGCCTCTGGTCCAATGAATTTATTAATGAGGTTTCTTTCTGCGGGAATTTTAAAGTTCATAATTCTGTATATAGATTTTTTCCCATATGGTGAGTTCATTTTTGTTTTCTAATTGTTTTAATAATTATGTGTTTACATCTATTTTGTGTTTTTCTGACCAAACATGAGCAGCCACTGCAGATTTTTCTACTTCCCCTTTTTTTACATTCCTTATGTGTTCTTTAGTTCTAATGGTTATAAAACACAAAATAGTCCTAAACACAAAATTATTAAAACAGTTAAAAAACAAAAATTCACTCACCATATGGGGAAAAAAATCTATATACAGAAGAACAAGGAAAGAATTATGAACTTTGAAATTCCCACAGAAAGGAACCTCATTAGTAAATTTATTGGAACAGAGGCAGAGAGAACAGGAATCAAGAATCAGGGCCGACAACATGAGAAAATTCAGTCTGTAATCGCTGACGATGGGGCTAAGAAGCCCTGAAACATATGTTCGACAACAACTATAAGAGGTAATAATGAACAGACAAAATGTTTTAATTATTAAACAAACCTCTTAATGTTACTTCCTATTATATTTTAAAAAGAAATAAAAATATGTATTATCTAGCATATGTCTATATGGGAGAATGTATGATATATAACTACAATTTTAATAGACTAAATAAGCAAGAATGGTCTAGAACGGTTTGTTCTAGATCATTAATATGTTTTTTTTTATAAAGGAACTGTGTAAAATATCTGAAAATTGATTGAGAAGTTGAGATGTCGTATAATAATATGTAATATTGAAGTTGGATATCATTTATGGGAACATGCTAAACACTAAAAGAATTACCCACTTTGATATTAAACTTAAAAAGCTGTCCAAAACTTTGTATTTGTCTTTTTTGTATAGCATATGTTATTGTTCAAGGGGAAAAAATCATGTGAAGTAAATATATGGCACAAATGTGAATAAAACATGTTGGTAAACATGTCAGTAGCACAGTATAACCGAAGTTAATTGAAGGGCACAGGGAAAGAATCAGTAAGTCACTTTTTCTTTGTAAGCTTTTAATTGTATAGCATGCACACTTTTTACCTGTTTGGCAAACTTTGGAGGTAAATAAAGCCATGACTAAATTGTATCTTTAACTCGATGTTTTTATTATTAATTTCATACATCTCAATGATGGATAAATCATATTTAAAGAGAAAAATTATACGCTCAGACCGGGACTTGAACCCGGGACCCTTGGTTTTCTAGTCCAAGTGCTCTACCATTTGAGCTACCTGAGCAAGTACCGATCTAAACGCAAATCTTTCATAATCTTTAATAATAAAAACATCGAAAATAGCCGTACTGGCATTTATAATGTAATGTATAATTCCCAAATATGTCTTCTTAATATAGGAGCCGCCATTTGCAAAGATAGAAGCAAAGGCTTCAAAGCATTTGGTGGGCGGGAATTTCAACGTATATAGAGAAAGATTTGCGTTTAGATCGGTACTTGCTCAGGTAGCTCAAATGGTAGAGCACTTGGACTAGAAAACCAAGGGTCCCGGGTTCAAGTCCCGGTCTGAGCGTATAATTTTTCTCTTTAAATATGATGTATCTTTAACTGTTTCACATTTCTAAATTGTAGTGCTTTTCTTGGAGAATCTAATGACACCTCAAATTCAATTTCACCAAAAAAGTGATCAACTGAGAAGAATCGATATAGTTGATAACTTGTTTTGTATTCCAATATTCTTAGACTGTCATTTGCAGTAGAGTATCTGAAGGCACTGTAAAATATTATACCGGATGATTCACGAATCATGTTTCGTCACATTATATCAAAACTATGAACATTAGTGTGAAATGAATTGTGGAAACATGTGAATGGTTGATGTGCCTCTATGCAGAGATGCTCGACACATTTTGATTTTTATTCGTCTTTAAGTTATGGCTTCGAACTTCATTATTTTAAATTGATCATGGCACATTTATTTCCTTCGTTCAAAGTGTCCTTGAAAAATAAATACATTGCCTTTGGAATGAGATTTCTATCTCTATTGGTTAACGTGTCAGAGACATGCGTAAGTTGACATCTGCTACTGCTAATTTTTGCTAATAATTGGATTATTTCTTATGGGAATAGGGGCACGCCGTAGCGTAGTGGTTAAGGCACTGAGCTACAAGCCGGAGGGTCGAGGGTTCAAGTCCCGTTGGGGTCAGGATTTTTAAACTGACCCAAACCCTCTGGCGGCACTATGGCCCTGGGGTCGACTCAGCCTCTAACGGAAATGAGTACCAGACGCTTGTTCTGGGGTAAAGGCGGCCGTCACGCAGGGCTGACAACCCGGCTGACATCAAGTGCCGATTGTCTAGAAAAAGTGGGAGCCTTAACCTCCTACTACCCCAAAGGCCTCCTGAGGCCTGTTGTGGGATCACTTTACCTTTACCTTATGGGAATATGTGAAACAACGTGTTTATGCCACGGAACCAACCACTCCTGACGATATGCAACATTGAATCAGGGAAACAAGCCAGTCTATTTCAGATCACCAACTAGTCCTTGTTAGAAGATCCTTTTGAAAACGTATTCGGGAAAGTGTAAACAATAACGGTGGCATTTTTGAACATCTATTTGGTGATTAGACACTTGTTCCTGTAGTAATAAGGTAAGGTATTTTGAAACAGAAAGTCTATACGTTGGTGTACAACCCATTACTCCACCAATTCAACATCTTGTAGGAACTGTTCTAATATGGTATAAATAATTATTCAAAATGTATTGTAAAGCCAATAAATATATCTTTCATTCCATCTCAAATAAAACAGGAGGTTCCATTTAAAATAACAGTGGCCAATGTTGTATCTTTTCTATAAATGTACAGAAACCTTTCGTAAGTATCTCCGCATACTCACAACATTATACGATTCATTTTTCAAGTATCAAACTCTTGATAAAATATATGGTTTTCACATAACAATAGCAAACACAATTCGTGAATCACCTTGTATATTAAAGAGCAAAAGAAAGTTATGATAACTAATTTTTCCTCTCGTTAAAAAGATCTGTATATTTTATTGATTGAATATCTGATCAGTTTTAAAATACAGATGATGAGGGAAATACAATAAAGTCAATTTTAAGTAAAAATTTTACTTTTAAATTTAAAATAAATTCTTTATTATCACCTCACCTCATATCCTGTCTTCCAATTAGACCAATTTCAAAACCTTATCGGTTCTGTCTTCAATAATTTCACGACCGCTGTTCTATCGTCTTGACATATTGGCAGTGAAATTACTGAAGGTAGGAATCGATAAGGTTTTGAAATTGGTCTGATTAGAAGATAGGATATGAGGTGAGGTGATAAATAATTTATTTCAAATTTAAGATATACGTCATAGTGATATTTCCTATATATTTTAAAAGAATTTACTATTTTAAATCTGTTGAAATATTTGTGACTAGATTACATTGTTAAATTGCCTTTCAAGGAATTTTTTTAGGTGAAAGTGGAACATAAATAAAATTACACCTATCATGACTTCACTGATAAACTGTTAATACTATTTCAAAACTTTCAGGGCCATATTTGGACATTCTGCTGCTGGGGCAATAATTATTTTGCCTCCCATGTTCCTTACAAATCTAATTCAATACACCTATAAGTATGAATTAAACCTATTTTTAATTAATCAAAAAAACTTCACAAAAATAAGAGTTTTTATAGATATCTACGATTCAAGATATCTGGATATATTAAATTGTAATCTATAAAGTTAAAGTTTTGAATATACTTCTATCTATCTAATTAAAATTACAGTGGGAGAAAACACTATGAGGTATATACATTAATGAATGAGTTGGAGAAAATGCTTTAACATCTCACCTCATAAAGTTGCATGTCTTCATGATGCCGGTTTCAAAAGTATAGTATTACTTCTGAAACCGGTATCGTGAAGACATGCAACTTTATGCGGTGAGATGTTAAAGCATTTTCTCCAACTCATTCATTAATACTTCTACTATACTTGAGAACAGTGTTTCTTGGCAGGAGTTCTGTGATAAAAATGTTGAGTAGTGATATCTCAGTTTTAGAAGACTTCCTCTCTTTGTTAACAAAATTTCTGATTAATATTTTTAGGAAGTAATACCACGTGGTTTCCTTATTAATATTAAGAATCTGAAAATTGACATCTCACCTCATAATTTGTGGAATTCTTGAGAACAAGTTTCAGTACAACTTGCAGTCGGAACAAACTGACAATAGAATGCAAGCATTCTGAAACTTAATAAATAACTTTGTCTGTGCTCATCGTACCTCATAAATTGTTGCTTTTGTAAGATGTTTTTCGAAGCTTCTGTGCTTCATCGCCAATTGGTACAGACTGATCTGCCAAATATATTTCCATAATTCTGAAACTTGTTCTCAGAATTCTACAAATTAAGAGGTGAGGTGTCAATTTTCCGATTCTTAGCATTATTAAAATTTCTGACATTTCATATGCCTTTCAGGCTTAAATTAAGCTTCTTAATTTTGTTTCCTAGGACAAATATCTTGGTTTGTCCATTACCAATACAGGCTGAAAATGGTGTATTTTAATTACAAAATTTATGAGGTTTTTAATCAAAGAAATGTATTCTGTTTTACATCTCACCTCATATTTTGCTCTCTTTCACCTGGGACATGCATTGAAGGACATTTCCTTCATTTTGAGCCATAAACTAACTCTTTGGCTGAAAATAAAGGAAATGTCCTTTGAAAACCATGTTCCAGATGAGTGAGCAAAATATGAGGTAAGTGTAATTGATTGATTCATTTTTTTTTTTCAGAAAACAAGACTTTTATACAATCCTAATAATAAATATAATTTAATTTACTAAAGTTTAGTATTCAGGCATTTAAGCTATATTAATAAAACATTTCCCTAAAAAATTATGTTTTATTTCCAGGCAGATAATTGAATTATATATTTAATGTAATATTCTATCTGCCTTGTTTTACAGGTTGCTTCGGCAGAGATCATGTGCATTTGCCCGGTCATATGGTGAATTTCACGAAGGGCTGTTTTCAGCAAAGTTGTTTCTCACTGCAGCTCTTCATCAGCCAATTATGCAGTTACTTGTTGAAGATGAAATGTTTCTTGACATTGATCCAGATAAAGCTACAGTCAGGTATGTAAAAATTTATCAAAATTGATAGGAAATAAATATAAAATCACAAGGTGGAATGCAAGATCTAAGGACAGAGACAACTAGAGGAGGCTATTGGTCCTATTAAACTGTAGAGCCGAAGAACACTATGAGGTAAAAATGATTTATTAATTTATGAATTAAGAACCTCATAATGTTATTCCCCATATTTAACTTTGACTATGAGATAATTTATTAAGAGCTGGAATTGGAAATATGGATCTTACTTCATATTCTGTTTTCTTACCAGGACAAGTTTCAGTGAAGCATCATCACCATTTTCAACTAGAGTCTAACTAGAATACAGTTGAGAATGGTGTGGATGTTCACATGGTATAACATGTGAGAAAACAAAATGTATATTCCTAATTTGAACTCTAGTCCGCCATGCTGGCTGCTTCCTAACTAACAGGCCTGGGTTCGATAACTGGCAGGGTTGAAAATTGTAGTTGTTAAATTAATTTAATTAGATTAATGTTTTTTATTATTAATTTAATTTAATTGCAAAATTTTCAATCTCGGGGCCAGTATGGGTGGTGGTGACCTCCAAAATATTAATTTCAATACCATCAAATGATATTAATGAACTGTACCTCAATCTTAGAGGAAAAAAAGGAAACACCAAATTTTGAAATATAAGGTATATTTCACATTGATACTAAGAAACTTTATTTTTAATTGCTAGATTGTGCACCAGATTCCTGCATTAAATTGCAAACCTCTCTCCAATTTATATGTTGAGAAGGCTTGTGATACTGTTGACGTGATTTGTCTGTCAGATGGGGAATGTTTGTGTTATATTTGAAGAGAAAAATTTTCGCCTAGACCGAGACTCGAACCCGGGACCTTTGGCTTGCCGGGCCAAATGCTCTACCAACTGAGCTACCGAGGCGAGTTACGATATAGACGCAAATTTTTCTCTTATATATGTTTTAATTCCCTCTCGCCAAATGCTTTTGAAACCATTGTTTCTATCTTTGCAAATGGCGGCTTCTTAATTAAGAAGACATTTTATTGGGAATTTAACATTTACTTTATAAAGCTAGTAAGGCTTCTAATGATGTTTTTATTATTGATTTAACATTTCTCAATGAAAGATAAATTATATTTGAAGAGAAAATTTTTCTCTTCAAAAATAAAAAATATAATTTATCTTTCATTGAGAAATGTTAAATCAATAATAAAAAAATGTTTGTGTTTTTTATCTGTCAGTCGTGTTACCTCAGTTGGCCTTTCTTTAAGCAAGATCTCTTTGAGCGCAGCAAGCAAAGCTATTTTTAAAGTAATTTTTAAAACTAACTAGCTCACTTGCACTATCAAACCCAGAAGTTTGTGACAATGTGGACATAAGCTCTTCATACATCCCTATCCTGAGCCACTGTTTTTCAATCATCTGTAGAATTTACCTCCCTCAAATCATGGTTAATGTTATTCTCCCACCTCATTCTTGGATGCTCTCCCTCTGGTTTCCCTATAAGGAGTTTCCGTGCCTCTCTTTTATTTCTCATTCATGCCACATGTCCTCCCATCACATTCTATGAGACTTAACTGTTCTTATTACATGGTGCTGCCAGAAGGTTTAGGCCATTTTAAAAAATCCTTACCTCACCAGTACTTGAACTTCTGACCTTCCAGCTTGTAGTGTATTGCCTTAATCAACTACACTATGTTGTGCACGTGGTGTAAATCACAATGTCTTCCTGACTTAGAAGCAACCCAATTATACTATAAATGAAGTATCAACACTACTGGGATGTGGAGATTAAAAAAGAGAGAAATCTGTGCTTGACCAAGGAATTGCTTTTGTAGCTCAAAGGTAGAGCACCAGCATGTAAAGCTGAAGGTCTTGGGTTGATATCCCAGTTCAGGCAGAATGGCTTGTTTGTGTATAGTAATTTCCATATTACCGTAACCAAAATTGAGTTTAACATTCATATTTTTTATTTTAAAATTTTTTTTTTATTTTTAACTTTTATAGGAATTAATCACTATGAGGTTTAATTTATGGTGAAAGTAAATGTTTCTTACCTCCCCTCATAAATATTTTCTAAGTTGATTGCGATTTCGAGACTATAACTGTCTCATCATCAGAACTTTGTTGGCGACTGGTGTTATGTCGATCGGAAGAAACTCTTCTTCTTCCCTCTGTTGGTGGACCGATGAACCTCTGGATCAGGTCAAAATTTGCAGGAATTTCGAAGTTCATAAGTTTTCTTTTGTTTTTTCTGAATGTAGATCTTTTCCCAAACAAAAGGAACTCACGGTTTGGGAAAAGATCTACATTCAGAAAAACAAAAGAAAACTTATGAACTTCGAAATTCCCGCTAATTTTGACCTGATCCAGAGGTTCATCGGTCCACCAACAGAGGGAAGAAGAAGAGTTTCTTTCGATCGACATAACACCAGTTGCCAACAAAGTTCTGATGATGAGACAGTTATAGTCTCGAAATCGCGATCAACTTAGAAAATATTTATGAGGAGAGGTAAGAAACATTTAAATTCACCATTCATATTTCTTCTTCATTTCCTATATTATTTTCTGAACTTCAGTTTGATAAGCTATTATCTTGTAACTGGTGTATATCCATATATTCCTCATGGAGATATGGGTGCTCCCTAATTGAAATTTCTTGACCTAGCATCATTTAATTATGCTTATTTCCCTACAGAAGTCAACAAACGATTTTGTGGTCAACACATTGCCTCAATAAGAAGCTTGTAACTGATAAAGTATGTAAATTCTTTTATTTATCAGGTTTCCTCCTGAAGAGCGTCTAAAAAAATTTGGCACTGAAGGAACTCCTGAATATAATGCACGATTGCAGGAGTATCGCAAATGGACAAACAGTTGTTTGGTAGCTGTTACAAACAGATTTGTTCTGAGTTTACGCAACAATATGCATTGTTTCCCTTCTGGTGTATGCTGGCTTATTCGTCAAATAGCAGGACTTTTGTCAAAGTCGGGAAATATTGAACCTAAAGAGGTAAGTGACCAATGCACTTCCAAAATCATAACATTTTTATACACAACACATGAAGAATCCAATTTATTTATTTATTTGTTTTGAGATATTAAGTCTGATTATTACAATATTAACACATTCAGTACTGTAAACCAGTTAAGGCGTTTAAGGAGACTATTGTGTATGCGGCCGTCGGTCAGTTAACTCGCTTTAGAGCGGGCGCGAACAAACCGCGTTTATATTCGGTGCCTAAATATTGTGTTGGCTTAGTATGTCTTGGAGATCATAGATGGCATGTAAATGTACATTTTCTATTCCCGTTTGACACGTTTAACCTTGATGAATCCCCTTTTATTTTTTAAACAAACAACAGATGGAATTCATTCACCCAAACTTGTCCCCAGTCTCCAATGCAGACATATTTGTTTCTCTTTATAACGCTGTTCTTTGTGCGTGAGTGAAACCATGGTGAAAGAAAAATGTCTCACTGAAGAAGAATTAGTGAATATTTTGTATAATTATAATTCAGGTGACGAACTGATTCGCGAATTAGAAGATTCACAAAGTGAAATTGAACTTCCACTTCCTGAAATTGATATGTCGATACTATGTGATGTCAATCACCCAAGTTATCTCACCATCAAATCCTACTAGGATATCTCCTTTAGGTATGTACAAAATTTGAATTTTCTAGGACTAATAGTTTGTGAATAATGATCCACTTTCTGAAGTGTCACGAAAAGGGTAGCTGGGGTATTTAAATGGCTGGCCTGTGGGTTTAAATGCCCTGCTCAGTGCCTGGTACTGAATGTGTTAAATGCAGGTGCCTCTAGTTCCGAGGTTCATTGGTTTAACTACTTATTTTAGGAATTCACACTATGAGGTATATTCATTACTTTATGGGAGTAAAACTTAGGTAATGACCAAAAAGTTACAAAGTAGAATAAAAAGCGCAGAAATAAACTTCCTTAAAAGAACAAAATGCTGCACAAGATTGGATCAGATAAAGAATGAAGATATAAGAAGAGTTAAATATATATCCATTGAATGAGAAAATCAGAGAATATAGAGAGAAATGGTTTACACATGTGGAAAGAATGAATGTAACAAGATTACCAAGAGCAGCATTCAACTACAAGCCAATAGGTTCAAGGAATGTAGGAAGGCCAGTGAAAAGATGGACAGATCAACTGTGAGGCAGAACAGGCAATTTTTGCCTAGCCTGTGAAGTGAAGAAGAAGAAGGTATAAGGTCGACCAGAGGGTACTGATGATGGAGATAAGCTCCGAAACTGCAGTATAGAAGAAAAAAGAATATGAGGTGAGGTAATAAAAACATTTATATATTAAATTTGGGAATTTTCAACATTATGAGGTTCAATTAATAATAATTAAATGAATCGTGATTTTTTCTTACCTCAGTCGTGAAAACAGCTGACGATGACAACAAAGTGTCGCCGATACTGCAGTGCTGTGTTTAAAGAAACATAGATGTATGAGGTAAGAAAAAATCACAATTCATTTAATTATCAATAAAAACATTAATTTAATTCTTAAATTAAACCTCATAGTGTTCTTTCCCTGTGAAAGTTAAATAAAGAAGAAGGTATATTCATTTAGGTAGAATTTTTTATCACTCACCTCATATTGTTCAAACAAAATGAGATGAGTGATAAAAAATTCTACCTTAAATCATTGGTTTAAACCTGGTCAGAGTCAGTTGATTTTTAAGGACATAAAAATGCTGAGTATGGCTTCATTTGTAAGGAAGTAAATCATTTGTAATTAATATTTAATTTTAGGAAGTGATATTTTGAGATTATTTTAATTATATTATTTTTAGTCTGATCATCTTACCTCAATATTAATGTTGATTTGTTCTTGAACATGTTTCAAAGCAATTCTGTTTTATCGTCTGCTTGTCCAGACTGGTTTTATTTATGTTGCATTATGTTGCACAACCTGGATGTCGATGTCAGCTCCATCCTGTGGTTGGCCAAAGAGAAAATGGGTTTGATGAAAAAATGGCACATAAAAGGATAGAAAAGTATAAAAAACAAAAAATGATAAACAGAAGTACTCTTGAAAAAGAAGAACCACCTATGAAAAAATATAGGAAATTTACATATCATCCTTGGGTACATAATAAATTCCAAAAGATATTTGAGAAGTTTAATATTAAATTAGCACCAAAAAATAACTACAGTTTAAATAAACTAATAGAAACCAACAAAAATGAAAAAACTGATAAAAATAAAAAGTCAGGAATATATCAAATTGAATGCATGGATTGTGAAAAAAATATATATAGGAAAAACAAAAAGAAACCTAAAAATAAGAACCAAAGAACACATAAGAAATATTGAAAATGGGGAAATAGAAAAATCTGCAGTTGCTGCTCATGTTTGGTCTGAAAAACATAATATAAATTTAGACACTAAATTATTAAAGCAGTTAGAAAATACAAAAGAGCTGACTATTTGGGAAAAAATTTATATTCAGAAGGACAAAAACAGAGTTATGAATTTTGATATGCCAATGGAGCGTGACCTTGTTTGGAGATTCTTTGGCCAACCACAGGATGGAGCTGACATCGACATCCAGGTTGTGCAACATAAATAAAACCAGTCTGGACAAGCTGACGATAAAACAGATTTGTTTTGAAACATGTTCAAGAACAAATCAACATTAATATTGAGGTAAGATGATCAGACTAAAAATAATATAATTATAAGTAAATCATGTAAAAGAATCTCAAGCTTAATTTCTAGAATGCAGGCTTTTATGACTGGTAGTCATGATACTTGAAGATTCTGGGCTATAAATCCATGGTTCATAACTGTATTTCTCCCAAATATTTCTCTCTTGGCTACGGAAGGCATCTTTAGTGGCGAGTTCTAGGTGGTGTTCCCTGGTCAGAAGCTTGGCTGTGTATGAGCTGCAGACTGCTTGAACCCGGTATTTATACTTGTGCTGGTCCCCGAACGGCTGGGCGAAATTAAGAGCCAGCACAAGTATAAATACTGGATTCTAGCAGTCTGCTGCTTATACACAATCGAGCTTCTGACCAGGGAACACCACCTTGAAGAACTCACCACCGGAGATGCCCTCCATAACTGAGGGAGAAATGTCTGGAAGAAACACCAGTTATAGACCACATCTTATAATCTGAAATCTTCAAGTTCCAGTATTAATTATATTTGAAGAGAAAAATTTATCCTTCAATGAAAAGTGTTAAATCAATAATAAAATCGTTCCAGTATTAAGCTTAACATTATAGCCTTCTGAACAAAATTTATATTAGCCCTTTGATTCCCATTTTGAATTGCACACTAATAACCCAAGTTGTTAAAGAGCATCATTAAATAAAATATGAAATCACTTTTTTTTATTTAGTTAAATTTTTATCTCTCACCTAATATTTTTTCTTCTTTTTTAAACTAGTTTCGGAACTTTACATTTCAGTTCCATCTTCAGTAATTTTGTGACCGTTGTTCTGTCATCTTGAAGAGTCACATCTCGCTCCCTCTGTTGGTAGACTCAAAAACATTGAAATCAGGTCATTTTTCCTGGGAATTTCAAAGTTCATTAATTTCTGATATTTAATTTTAGGAAGTGATATTTTTCAGGTTATTTTAATTAAATTATTTTCAGTCTGATCATCTTATCTCAATATTAATGTTGATTTGTTCTTGAGGTAAGATGAACAGACTGAAAGTAATTTAATCATTAATTTCTCCTTGTCCACCACTGTGGTGTTGAGGTAGCATGCTGCCTTGTCACGCAGCGGGCCCGGGTTCGATTCCCGGTCGGGACAGGCTCCTGGTGAGGTTTTTCTCGGGGTTTTTCCTCATCTGTAAGACAAATGTTAGGAAGCTTAGGGCCCAATGGTCCCTGAAAATCATCCGGCCATCATCATCATCATCCTTCACCGGTGTGGAAAGCAATGAGAAGTTACCACACCTATAATTCCCTAGTAAAGCTGCAAAGCATAGCATGGAAATGCTATGATTGCAGTGAAAGACCTGCTCTTGGGCAGAATTACTATGGATGGATGGAATTTCTCCTTTTCATTTTTTTGAATGTAGGTTTTTTTCCCAAACAGTAGGGTTTTTTCTTCTGTTTGTTTTAATAATCTAGCCTTCCTTCTCATAAGATGTTTTCCGACCATGCATGGGCAGCCACTGCAGATTTTTCTACTTCCCCTTTCTTGACTTTCCTAAGATGTTCTTTCACTCTGGTTTTCAAATTTCTCTTAGTTTTTCCTATGTAGATTTTCTCACATTCTTCGTATTTAATCTGATAAATCCCTGATTTGTTTTCTTCTTCTATTTTCCCAATTTTGTTAGATCTAATTAACTTCTCACATTCGTCGTATGTAATCTGATAAATCCCTGATTTGTTTTCTTCTTCTATTTTCCCAATTTTGTTAGATCTTGTTTATTTTTTATTATTTCACTCACCTCATATTTCATAATTCCTAGCAGATCCAGGGTTTCTTCACATCATTTGTGACATTCTCAATGCTGTGTCACGTTCACAACTGACGTCCAACGACCTTCTATCCTGCAGACTGACCTCCTTGCCATCTGATGGCCGACCGACGAATTTCCAAATCAGTCCTCTCTCCTTATAACCGGGTATTTCAAAATTCATAGTTGTATTTTCATTCTTGCATATGTAAATTTTTTCCCAAATTGTGAGTTCCTTCGGTTTTTCCAATTGTTTAAGTAATTTTGTTTTGGTTTCTATTCTATGTTTTTCTGACCAGGCATGTGCAGCTATTGCAGGTTTTTCAATTGAGTTGGTGTTTACTTGATGAAAATCCATATTCATTAATTAAATAAAAATAAAACTTAGTTTTATTTGATTTTCATATTTATTATATAATTCAGTGACAGCTGTTTCGGTATACTGTACCTTCTTCAGACATGTTAACAAATTATGAATTGTGTTCCAACTGATCTAAGCAACAATACAACAAAAAGGAATCTAAATACAAGATTAAAAGAACACCTCAGAAATGTTAAAAATGGAGAAATCGAAAAATCTGCAATAGCTGCACATGCCTGGTCAGAAAAACATAGAATAGAAACCAAAACAAAATTACTTAAACAATTGGAAAAACCAAAGGAACTCACAATTTGGGAAAAAATTTACATATGCAAGAATGAAAATACAACTATGAATTTTGAAATACCCGGTTATAAGGAGAGAGGACTGATTTGGAAATTTGTCGGTCGGCCATCAGATGGCGAGGAGGTCAGTCTGCAGGATAGAAGGCCGTTGGACGTCAGTTGTGAACGTGACACAGCATTGAGAATGTCACAAATGATGTGAAGAAACCCTGGGTCTGCTAGGAATTATGAAGTATGAGGTGAGTGAAATAATAAAAAATAAACAATATTAAAAAAACCTCATAGTGTTATTTCCTATCTACATAACTTTGTTAGATCTAATTAATCTAATGATGCTATAAACATTTTTTGGGGCCAAGGCACGCCATAGCGTAGTGGTTAAGGTACTGCGCTACAAGCCAGAAGGTCGCGGGTTCAAGTCCCGGTGGGTCAGGATTTTTAAACTGACCCAAACTTTCTGGCGGCACTATGGCCCTGGGGTCGACTCAGCCTCTAACGGAAATGAGTACCAGACGCTTGTTCTGGAGGTAAAGGCGGCCGTCACGCAGGGCTGACTACCCGGCTGACATCAAGTGCCGATTGTCTAGAAAAATGTGGGAGCCCTAACCTCCTACTACCCCAAGGGCCTCCTGAGGCCTGTCGTGGGATCACTTTACTTTACTTTTAATTTTATGAATTAACTGTTCAATAATCTTTGTGTCTTATCAAGAGGGCATGGAAGCTTCTTGAGGGAAAAGCAGAGGAAAAACACCCAGTTAGTTGACCTAGAATGAGATGGGATAATAACATTAACCATGATTTGAAGGAAGTAGATTATACGGGGGATGATTGGAAAACATTAGCATGGGATAAAGATGTGTGGAGAGCTTATGTTTGCATGGCCATGAACCTATGGGTTCAAAATTGCCAATGAGTTAGTTAATTTTTAGTTATCACTGTTATAGAGAGCATAGAGTCTCAAAGCAGCTCCAACAACAACAACAATAATAATAATAATAACTTTTAATAAAATATAGGGGCTCTAGTATCCAACATATAATGCGACTTTTAAAATACCTCACACAACTTCTGTCATATTTTATTCTTACAGTTTATTATTTAAAAACATTTATTACCAATTTTAATGTATTTTAAAAACATTTTCTAACTCTAGATGTCCCAACTCCTTTCAAAAAACGTTAAACTGAAAATATATAAAACTATTATTCTACCAGTTATATTATATGGGTGCGAAACATGGACTTTTACTTTAAGGGAGGGAAGGAGATTACAAGTATTTGAGAATAAAGTACTTAGGAAAATTTTTGGACCAAAGAGAGATGAACAGACAGGTGAATGGAGAAGACTAAATAACGATGAACTACATGGTCTTTATAGGAAGCCAGATATAATAAGAACAGTTAAGTCTCGTAGACTGCGATGGGCAGGACATGTTGCACGTATGGGGAATGAAAGACTTGCATGGAAGCTTCTTGTAGGAAAGCCAGAGGGAAAACGCCCAGTAGTTGGTAGACCAAGAATGAGGTGGGAGAATAACATTAACTATGATTTGAGGGAAGTAGATTATACAGGGAATGATTGGAAAGCATTAGCTCATGATAGGGAAGTATGGAGAGCTTATGTCCGTGTGGCCATGAACCTACGGGTTCGATAGTGCCAGTGAGTAAGTAAGTAATGATTACACTGGGTAACAAATTTTGGGCAACTTTTTGTTCCTCTCAGTTTTTTCATGGTTCTTATATAATTCAGGTACCCTGAGTTCAAAAATGTCAGTTTCACATGCATAGCATGAATAGGTCTTTGGAAAATTAATACATTTGAAAATGTGAAAATTAACATAAAAATATATCCACAAATATAGATGGAATAAATGCTAGCTTATGTTGGTATTGTATCTGATGATACGAAATGCGATTTTGTTTTGGCATCACTGACTTGGCCTTTAAATTTATTAAAAATGAAGTTGTGACTGCCCTTTTCTTTTGTGTTGCTGTGGACTGTCCCTCACCAAACTCCAAATGTAGTCCCCCATCATGTTTATATCCCACTGCCCTGATATTTTGATTCCATGTTTTTGAGATCCTGATGGAATCGTTCTCCATGTTCTTCATTCACATCACCCTAATTTGGTGTAAAGAAATCCAAATGTGTAATTTAGTTGACATTCTGCAACCTAATATACAATATGTACTCAGCAAGTTCTCAATCAACTCTCAGTAATTGGGATTCTTTTTGTTTCCATGGAAGCCATGCACAACATTACGAAATACTTGCCATGCACTTTTTTCAACTGGTGTCATCATTTGTTCTAATTCTGCAGACTCCAGCATCTGTCATATTTGAGGTCCTGTAAAAAATCCAGCAAATACTTTTGCATCAGAAAAATGTGGGAACATAGAGCGAATATGTTGCAAATCATCTGACGATTTAACCAAAGCTCTAACATACTGTTTTTCTATTCCCAATTTAATGTGGAGAGGTGGTAGTAAGATCTTTCTGTCATTAAGAGGTTCATGTAGAACATTATTTTCTCCTGGAACAAGTTTGTTTCTTGAAGGCCACACTTATTGGATGTAGTGTTCGCCAGTTGCTCAGCTGTCCCATAAACAAAGGATACATGGATGTGGTCGAACCATTAACATTTGGAGAAAAATAATATTAACCAATCATACACTTAAAATTGAAAAAGTAACGAAAACAAATCGTTATTAATATCAAACTGTTGACATTTGGAGATAAATAATCACATATTTGAAATCAGCACAAAAAACTAAGTTAGAAACACTTAAAATATGCAGAGGAACATTTTCATTGTTACCCAGCGTTGTTTATAAATTTTTTTTACAATATTCAACTAATGATGTGGCAGCCATATTGTTTTTTTCAGCAATATTTACTTATTTCAATACAGCCAACATATTCTTCCAAAGTTCAACTTGTTACATTGCAGCCAACATAACTTAATACATCTAAAATGAAGCTGAATTAGCTATAAAAGTAATTAATATAACGAATTTGGGAATTTTTACATTATGAGGTTTTCTTAATAGGAATCAAATGAATCACAAATTCTTCTTACCTCATACATCTTTGTTTTTTAACACAGAACTGCAGTATCGGAAAAAAGATGGAAAAGATGTTTTTTCCGATACTGCAGTTCTGTGTTAAAAAAACATAGATGTGGAGGCAAGAAGAATTCACAATTCATTTGATTCTTATTATAAAAGTAATGTTAAAATCCCACCGAAAATTCTTCTTGAATAAGAAGCTGCTATAATGTGTGCAGAACATTCTCGACTTCAAGCGCACGGGATTTTATAAGTAAGAGAAAAATTTCTGTCTAAATTTGGAGCTTAGATAGCTTAATGGATAAAGCACTGGAACGAAGATCCTGAGTTCAAATCCTGGTTTAGGTGAAATTTTTCTCTTAAAATATTCATTTGTCCTTTAATATAAGTGAAATAACTTGAAAATAACTTACTGCATTTAACTATCACATTAAAACAACACTAATAACTAACTAAAACTACACTAAGCAACTAAACTACAGGATAAAGTTCCCAAATATTTTCTATTACTTCTTGAAAATCTGCCAATCTATTTTTGCTAAATGTGATCAAACTCCTACCTTAGAACAATTCTAGCTACAGTGAGAATTTCTATTTTGGTTAGCTCATTAAGTTTAAGACTTCAACCTAATTAGAGAGAGTATTTGTATTTTGGATAGCTTTTAAATTTAAGTCCTTAGTATTGGAGCGTTTCTCCTTGTGATTAACAATTGAGCATTGAATATGTTGGCTGCTTTGCATAATTCTAAATTGTATCCACTTCCTGAGCTGACAGATGTGCATGGTCTACTTTGGATTTTGGAAAATTTTCGCATCATATGCTGGAAATGTTATCCAAATATAGTTTCTTTGCCCAAACGGTCCCCAAAATCATATGGCCATCATCATCATCGACCTTATCATTATCATCCTTCACCGGTGTGGAAAGCAACGGGAAGCTACCATATCTACAATTCCCTAGTAAAGCTGCAAAGCATAGCATGAAAATGCTATGATTGCAGTGAAAGACCTGCCCTCGGGCAGAATTACTATGGATGGATGGGATAGTTTCTTTTAATTTTTGTTTTATAAACAACCATTATATTGATGTTTTTATTATTAATTTAACAGTTCTTACTGAAGGATAAATTATATTTGAAGAGAAACAATTTTTTTTTAAATTCTCGATAAATATCTTCTTAACTAAGAAGCTGCCATTTCCAAAGATAGAAGCAAAGGCTTCATAGCATTTTGTGCTGGGAATTACAACGTATCTAAGAGAAAAATTTGTGTCTAGATCGGAACTCGCACCACTAGCTCAGATGGTAGAGCATTGGCCTAGAAAGCCAAAGGTCCTGAGTTTGAGTCACAGTCTGGGCAAAAATTTTTCTCTTCAAATATATTATATATTTTTAACAGATGTCTTTATATATTGAGAATAATTATTTTTACAGGTTAATGCTATTTGTACAGATCTTGTATTCACATATTTTATCTGCCCAGCAATTGTGAATCCAGAACCATATGGTATTACAGATGCTCCAATTAGTTATATTTCTCGATTCAATCTGATACAAGTTGCTAAAATTGTGCAGATGTTGGCCATGACGAAATATGAAGATGTTGATAGTAAAGTTTCGGATCTCTACAATCTATTTGATAAGGTATGTTATAAAGAAATATTTAATATAAAAGTTTCAATAGTTGTAAAACTGTATAATAAAAAAAAAGAGAATAAAGAAAAAGAATTAAAAAACAGGAGAATAGTTTGTAGTATTATGAATTTTGAATGATAGAATTGAAAGGTAGGTTTGAAAACCAAACATTGCTGATTGTGTTCAATCGCCAATTGTCTCTCAGAAATATGAATTAAACCATTTATTTGAGTTTCACTCGACCTGTGGCCAATAGTGGGAAAAGTGACTGCAAGCATTGAGTCATCAACTCGCACTGCCCACACTTGTGGCTGCAAGTCGAGTGAAATTCACTGTGTGTGTATATATATATATATATATATAGATATTTTTGACATTTGGCAATGAAGGCAAATATGATATGAAAAGAAAAAGGAATGCTTGAGTCGGCTCGAGTCTCTAAAGTCTGTACCTTTAGCGCTCTAACCAACTGAGCTACCCAAGAATTCCAAGACAAACATACAATTTTCTTATACATGTAGTATTCTCAATTCACACAAGAGGTAGCAGAAATATCTTTCAACTGCCATCTAGCGGCTAACGTAACAGTTAAGCAAATTATTAAAGAGAATATTTACTTTATAGCAGTAACGCTTGTATATATAGATATTATAAATATATTTTTGACAATTGGCAATGAAGGCAAATGTGATATGAAAAGAAAAAAGAATGCTTGAGTCGGGATTTGAACTCGAGTCTCTAAAGTCTGTACCTTTAGCGCTCTAACCAACTGAGCTACCCAACAATTCCAAGACAAACATACAATTTTCTTATACATGTAGTATTCTCAATTCACACAAGAGGTAGCGGAAATAACTTTCAACTGCCATCTAGCGGCTAACGTAACAGTTAAGCAAATTATTAAAGAGAATATTTACTTTATAGCAGTAACGCTTGTATATATAGATATTATAAATATATTTTTGACATTTGGCAATGAAGGCAAATATGATATGAAAAGAAAAAAGAATGCTTGAGTCGGGATTTGAACTCGAGTCTCTAAAGTCTGTAACTTTAGCGCTCTAACCAACTGAGCTACCCAAGAATTCCAAGACAAACATACAATTTTCTTATACATGTAGTATTCTGAATTCACACAAGAGGTAGTGGAAATATCTTTCAACTGCCATCTAGCGGCTAACGTAACAGTTAAGCAAATTATTAAAGAGAATATTTACTTTATAGCAGTAACGCTTGTATATATAGATATTATAAATATATTTTTGACATTTGGCAATGAAGGCAAATATGATATGAAAAGAAAAAAAGAATGCTTGAGTCGGGATTTGAACTCGAGTCTCTAAAGTTTTAGAGTTTAGAGACTTTAGAGACTCGAATTCAAATCCCGACTCAAGCATTCTTTTTTTCTTTTCATATCATATTTGCCTTCATTGCCAAATGTCAAAAATATATTTATAATATCTATATATACAAGCGTTACTGCTATAAAGTAAATATTCTCTTTAATAATTTGCTTAACTGTTATGTTAGCCACTAGATGGCAGTCAGAAGATCTTTCCGCTACCTCTTGTGTGAATTGAGAATACTACATGTATAAGAAAATTGTATGTTTGTCTTGGAATTGTTGGGTAGCTCAGTTGGTTAGAGCGCTAAAGGTACAGACTTTAGAGACTCGAATTCAAATCCCGACTCAAGCATTCTTTTTTCTTTTCATATCATATTTGCCTTCATTGCCAAATGTCAAAAATATATTTATAATATCTATATATACAAGTGTTACTGCTATAAAGTAAATATTCTCTTTAATAATTTGCTTAACTGTTACGTTAGCCGCTAGATGGCAGTTGAAAGATATTTCCGCTACCTCTTGTGTGAATTGAGAATACTACATGTATAAGAAAATTGTATGTTTGTCTTGGAATTGTTGGGTAGCTCAGTTGGTTAGAGCGCTAAAGGTACAGACTTTAGAGACTCGAGTTCAAATCCCGACTCAAGCATTCTTTTTTCTTTTCACATCATATTTGCCTTCATTGCCAAATGTCAAAAATATATATATAATATCTATATATACAAGCGTTACTGCTATAAAGTAAATATTCTCTTTAATATTCTTATTATTAATTTCATACATCTCAATGATGGATAAATCATATTTGAAGAGAAAAATTATACGCTCAGACCGGGATTTGAACCTGGGACCCTTGGTTTTCTAGTCCAAGTGCTCTACCATTTGAGCTACCTGAGCAAGTACCGATCTAAAAGCAAATTTTTCTCTATATACATGACTAGAAAACCAAGGGTCCCGGGTTCAAGTCCCGGTCTGAGCATATAATTTTTCTCTTCAAATATGATTCTCTTTAATAATTTGCTTAACTGTTACGTTAGCCGCTAGATGGCAGTTGAAAGATATTTCCGCTACCTCTTGTGTGAATTGAGAATACTACATATATAAGAAAATTGTATGTTTGTCTTGGAATTCTTGGGTAGCTCAGTTGGTTAGAGCGCTAAAGGTACAGACTTTAGAGACTCGAGTTCAAATCCCGACTCAAGCATTCTTTTTTCTTTTCATATATATATAAATATATATATTAAAGCAGGATTTTATATTGATAATTAAACTTGAATTTAATAAATAATTTTGTATTTTAAAATTCTTTTTATAGTTGAATCTAACTTTAAATAAAAACCTAAATATTACATTGTTATTGTCAAATAAAAATTTCATAATAATAGTAATAATAAAAAAAATATTTTACTAGATATACAGGGTGGACCGCTCGAATGGACCTAATTTCAATTGCTTGTTACTGGCAAACGGTTGAAGATAGAAACTTAAAACAACGTTCATAGTACAGAAAAACTCACCAAGTTTCGAATCCTGTCGGTAGATGGCACAAAGATACGTTTCTCGTTCTTAGATTTAATTGTTTGTGAAAATGGCGACTCCGCAGATGAAAGCGCAAGCTGTTTTGTGGTATGCGGAGTTTAAATCAATCATTAGAGTTCAAAGGGAGTTCCGGCGTGTGTTTAACCGTGATGCTCCAACTGCTAGAAGCATAAAGAAGTGGCGTGATACATTATTAGCTACAGGATCTGTGTTGAAGAAGCATGGTGGTGGTCGCAGAGCATCCGATGAAATGGTAGCAAATGTTCAAGCCGCATTTGAGCGAAGCCCCCGGAAGTCATTAAGAAGAGCTTCGCGGGAACTTCAAATACCAAAATCGACATTACAACGGATTGTCCACAAACGCCTCAAACTGCACGCATATAAAGTGCAGTTAGTGCAACGTCTGGAGCCGAATGACATGCCGAAACGAGTGGAATTCGCCAATACGATGCTGGACCGTCTCGGCGCTGATCCTGACTTCATGACCAGATTTTCTTCTCGGACGAAGCCACTTTCCATTTGTCAGGCAAGGTAAACCGGCATAATGTGCGGATCTGGGGATCGGAGAATCCTCACGCTATTCAAGAGCATGTTCGTGATAGTCCGAAGATGAATGTTTGGTGCAGTTTGTCACATAATAAGGTCATTGGACCGTTTTTCTCTTTCGCCGAGAAAACTGTTCGTGGTACCACATATCTTGACATGCTGGAGCAGTTCTTCTTTCCACAAATTGAACAAACTGCAGCCTAACATCGTTTTCCAGCAAGATGGTGCTCCTCCCCACTGGTCCAATGAAGTTCGTACGACTTTGGACAACATTTTCCCTGGCCGTTGGATTGGTAGGGGAGGACCAATCGCGTGGCCCCCGAGATCTCCCGATTTAACACCACTGGATTTCTTTCTCTGGGGCTATGTCAAAGATAAAGTTTACACCACCCCAGTCAAAGACCTTCGTGATCTTCGTGAGCGCATCATAGAGGCTATTGAGAACATTCCAGAAGACATACTCCAACGTACTTGGCAAGAAATTGTTCATCGCTTTGATATCGTCACAGTGACTGCTGGGGCTCATATAGAGATGTGGTGATCTGGATATCAAAACTTGGTGAGTTTTTCTGTAATATGAACGTTGTTTTAAGTTTCTATCTTCAACCGTTTGCCAGTAACAAGCAATTGAAATTAGGCCCATTCGAGCGGTCCACCCTGTAGTATAATACAGTACGAGGTTGGGAAGTGGTATTTACAGAATTGAGGAAAATGTTTAAAAACTGAGTGATAGCGGGGTTTTTAATTTCTGAGATTCTGTAAAACACTTTACAAACGTACATTGTACATAATTTTTTGCATGATGGTGTTTTCAAAATAATAAATAATAGTAAAATGATAACAATATACCAAGAGGACGAAGATCACTGGGCCGTCCTATGAAACGCTGGAGGGAAAATTTTCTATAGGATCGTAACAGGCCTTGGCCTAATACTTGGAAGGAAGAAGAAGAAGAAAATGATAACATCTTGTTGGAAATATTTGCATTCATTATAAACAATTGACTGACGTTAGCAGTCTGGCCAATGTATATATGCTAAATGCTGAAAATAATTGTTGAGATTACAGCGTCTTAATATCAGTCTCGCATAAAATGGGTGCAAGTATGAATGATTGTAATCAAAATGACGAAATTGCAGAAGCGTGGGAAGTTGGGTGTGCTTCTTTAATGCCAGAGAAATCTAAATTAATATATGAAAAAACATACATTTCAATCAGAAAGTGGTGGAGGAGAAGAATTGTAGTGTAAGTGAAAAAAGTATGGCTGCTTATTTCATGCTTAGGAATGAAACATTAAAGTCTCCAGCAAGTTTGTGGTCAGAATATTCAATGCTGATGACGATGATAAATTTAAAAGAAGGTATCAATATTGCAGATTTTGTTACACTAGTTAGCTTCCTCAAAAAGAAGATTATTGGACATAAAGCTAAAAAGCCTAAAAGTTTTCAGTAAAATTTTGTTGTCAACTTTCAATATTGTTTCAAATAAAGTTCAGTTCATTTAAAATGCAGTGATTTCTTTCGTATAACGTATATTAACACTACCTTTTGGATATATTTTTGTATATTCATAAAAGGCAGTAGTTTTACTTCCCACACGAGGGTTGTAATATGTAATATTACAGTATAGTTATTTAGTATTTCTGTAAAACACTTCACAAACGTGTGTTGTACATTATCTTTTGCGCGATGGTGTTTTCTTTGTTGGAAATATTTGCTAACATTAATAGTGTGGGCAATGTTTATTAGTTGAAACAACAGGAGGCCATGAGGCCAATTTAGTTATAAAATGGCAGCAAGTATGTGTTTATTGTTTTATATTGTTTCAAATAAAGTTCAGTTCATTCAAAATGCAGTGATTTGTTTTGTAAAATGTATATTAACATTACCTTTTGGATATTTTTTTATATACATTGTGTGTATAGTATACATAGAGGGCTGTGGTTTTACTTCCCACATGCGTGTTTGTAATATGTAATATTACAATATAGTTATTTTATTACAATATAGTTATTTAGGTTGGCAATCCTGAAATGTAGGAAGTTGAACTTTCAATCATGGTCGTCATTGCTATAATTACGACAAAACGCACCCCACACCCCCGGCTATCGCACAAAAAAATTATTTATTCTGTATCAATGTTTTGATCTGTATGGAAGCAAGAAGTAGCTCTTCAGATAAAATTTTATAATCTCTCCGATTCTGGAATTGAGAAGAGTGTCATTTCATACTTAAAATGGAAATAATCAACATTGTGAATAAGTAGAATTGATTTTGAAATATATGGTGAATAATATACGGAATTAACTTGATCTTCTTGAACTCAAGACTTGGAATAAATCAGAATCATTTCTTCAACAAAATTTTTTTTTATGAAGCATCTTCTGTGTACCAACTTCCGACCCCTGAGGAGAGAATCCAGCTCTACCGCAATTTACCTGAATTTATCTCGACACAAACTTAAACTCAACCAGAAATCTTTGTGGAACACAAATCCTCCATCGTATAATATACATGCATGGTGCTATTCTGCTGGGGCAGCTCTTGCGCAAGCTAACTGGTGGTTCAGTAAACTGTTTCTAAAATTAACTTTAAATTATTGTAATAGCATGAATAAATAATTGAAAACTTAAACAAATTTAAACTTACATCTCTCACCGTAACAATACTAAGAACATGAGACTTTTGGTCTGACTCGTTAGCTTCCCCTAGAATTTTGTTTTTGTTCTGGATGTTCCACTAGAATCATGAGACATGAATAAGGAATTTATCCCTCACTTCTTGCATCTCTTCCAAGCCTACAAATTGATTCATAGAGAGAAAACACACCTTGGCATTTCTTATGTTTCCCCTTACGAGATTTCCTTGATAGAATTGTATATTGTTGAAGCAAATTATTTAAAGAAAAAATGCTTTTTGTCATCATAATTCATTATTTTTCTCCTTCTTCTTCTTCTTCCTTCCAAGTATTAGGCCAAGGCCTGTTACGATCCTATAGAAAATTTTCCCTCCAGCTTTTCATAGGATGGCCCCAGTGATCTTCGTCCTCTTGGTATATAATTATAAACAGCTTTGGGGATCCGATTTGAACTCATTCTTTCAAGATGGTGTTCATTATTTTTAATAAATTGAATATTTCATATAAGTTCAATGATGCATTGAACATCTAGAATACATTTCCCGTGATATTCTATTGAAGTATCAGTTATGAATAGAATTTTGGAATATAAGGTAAATCTAGTTATGCAAAACATATAATTGAGGCTGGTCATGATATAAAAAATATAGAACATGAAAATGGGTATATTCAGGGGTTTTGCAGCTGAAGTGCCTTCTGTTCCCAGTCTACATCCTTTCCAATCAGTGGCATCTTCTTCTTTATGTCCCTTTGAAGAAATAGTCTTTAATCTTGGCCTTCCCCGAATACTTATTCTGGCTGGTGTCCATTGAAAGATTTTTTAACCATTGTTGTTGTTGCATCTCAGTAGATGTCCAAGACATTTTAACTCCCTCATTTCACTTCTCTCTGTTACATTTTCCTCTGCTTAAAATATAGAAAATATTGTTACGGTAATCCGAAGAGAGAAATATCACAAATATAAAGATACTGGAGGAGATAAAATATTAAATGAAGTTGACAGCAACAATATTTTAAATGAGAATACACCAGTAAGAACAAACTTTATAAGATTGTCAACAACAATGAATATATATTTCTATTATATATATTTCTATTATATTATATTTTGTAAAAAAAGGCTACAACACTGTGCACAATGACCAACATGGAAATTAGCATGTCAAAAACATTTTACCAGTACTTCTCACTAAGACATACAAGTAAATTCTTTAACATACCAATCAACAATACCCCAATAAGCAAATCCATTTGCACAAAATACTTAGGAGTCCATCTAGATAATAAACTGAATTGGGAGCATGATGTCAACAAGATTGAAGAAAAAAGTGAACAAAAACTCATACATACTGCAAAACACACAAAATCTTTGTGAAACCAATTATAACTTATGGAGCAGAAACAATAGTAACAGCTAAAGACACCACAATGAATAAACTAGAAATAATCCAGAATCGAATACTAAGATTAGTTACTGGAGCAGTAAAATCAGCTAACACTGCAACTATGAGAATGTTCACAGACAACCCCTCAATTCAAAATGAGATAGAAAAGAAATCCTGCATCATGCACACAAAATTAGCAGCCCTACCAAAAGCAATCCAACCTCAAAGCACAACACCCCAGATCTTGACGATTTTATTATTAATTTAACACTTCTCATTGAAGGATAAATTATATTTGAAGAGCAAAATTTTCGCCTAGACCGGGACTCGAACCCGGGACCCTTGGCTTTCCGGGCCAAGTGCTCTACCAACTGAGCTACCAACTGAGCTAAGAAGCCGCCATTTGCAAAGATAGAAGCTATGGTTTCAAGCATTTGGCGCGAGGGAATTACAACGTACATAAGAGAAAAATTTGTGTCTAGATCGTAACTCGCCTCGGTAGCTCAGTTGGTAGAGCACTTGGCCCGGAAAGCCAAGGGTCCCGGGTTCGAGTCCCGGTCTAGGTGAAAATTTTTCTCTTCAAATATAACCCCAGATCTTAATCACGCAACCTTCCTTTCTCCACAAAAGTAATAATCTTCTCCAAAAATATAAATTGGGTGCCAAATCTGAAACAATACCTCAAATGCCAAGCCCATTAGATTACCAACTGTACAATGCAACCCTCTCACTAGATGAAATAATAAAGAAAAATGATACAAACCCATCAGCAGCCAAACAAATGACCTTAGAAACTATAAGTACAGAGTTCCCAGAACCAGAGTGGCTAAGAGTCTTCACAGATGTTTCCAAAAGAAGAGTGAAAATGCTGGCGCAATAATCTACTCTCATCTGCTTAGCCAAATGTTACAGTAGGCACAAACAATACAACCTTCAATGGTGAAGTAAAAGCCATAGAAGTAGCACTCCAGAACCTCCTATTCTGAACGAAAATGTTCACACAAGCTGTTATTCTGGCAGACTCAAAGGCTGCTATACAAGCAATAACCTCCAACCAAACACCAGAAAATGAAACCTTCCTAGAATGCCGAAAATTTCTAAAATACCTCAACAACCAGAACAAATTAATAGCCTTCCAGAGGATATCCTTACACATTGGAATAGTTGGCAATGAATAGCTGATGGACTTGCCAAAAAGAGTACCAAAACACAGATAATAACCCACCCCTAATCAAACCTCCACAGAAAGATCGAAGAAATCAAGAGAGCATTCCAAATGGAAAACCTGAAAGGAAAACATTGCAAAAACTAGAGGGAAATCATGGGAAAAAATTTATGAACTATACACAGAAGTAAAACATAAAGGCCGCAAGGAAGCAGTAGTGAAATTTAGACTGATGTCGGGACATGACTGCCTGGCTCACCACCTCCACAGAATACACGTTTTCCAATCAGACATGTATCATATGCAAAGACCCGGACCTGATCATGGACAAACACCACCTTCTATTCTGTCCAGCTTTAAATCCAACTGCACAACACTCTAAAAGACCTTATGCGCTTGTACTGGGAAGTCAGAGAGAAAATGACTTAAGTGTCAAATCTTGCCATTAGAAGAAAACAAACAAACAATATTTCTGCTTATGATGGAGTATTAAAGTGCTTACAAAAATTTAACAGGTATTAAATTTTACAATTTCATATTATAAGATATTATAGTCCATTGCTGTGGTCTCAAGGTAGCATGCTTTCTTGTCATGCAGCGGGTCCGAGTTCAATTCCCAGTAGGGACAAGCTTCATTTTTTTTCGGGGTTTTTCCTCACCTGTAAGACAAATGTTAGGAAGCTTTGGAGCCCAAATGGTCCCAAAAATCATCTGGCCATTATCATCATCATCATCATCATCCACGGTGTGGAAAGCAACGAGGAGCTACCACACTTATAATTCCTAGTAAAGCTGCAAAGCATAGCATGAAAATGCCATGAAAGCAGTGAAAGATCTGCCCTAGGGCAGAACACCATAAAAAAAATGTTATATTAATGAACATATGTTGCAGGACTGTGTGTCATCTTTGCTGGATGCAATTCTTGAAGGAGCAGCAGGTGGTTTAGAAGATACTCCAGTGATTAATGACAGCTCTAAACTGCAGGGATTGTCAAGATCGGCAGCACTTTTTACAGAGACAGAGCTCCATGGTTTGGTAAATATATCCTCAAAATAACTAAGTCTATTTCACTAGCATTATCAAATCCAGAATTTCAGGTCATATGGATGTAAGCTCTCCATACATCTGTATCCAGAGCTAATGTTTCTAATCGTTCCCTTTATAATTTACCTCCCTCAATCATGATTAATGTTAAAAATGTTGTAGGTGGTCAGAAATACACTTAAACTCCATTAAATTGCTGTTTACTTCAGAAATGTTTTGGGAGATTTTGCTCTCATCATCCAAGTCCAACTGGTCATGAAAACCCCATTGTGTGATGAATTCACCTCTCTGAAGGTGATTTATATATTTAATTACCGAAGTATTTTTAGATGGAATCTCAAAATTCATATCACTATTTTTCTTTTCTTATAATAAACTTGTCCACCGCTGTGGTCTCGAGGTAGCGTGCTGCCTTGTCACGCAGTGGGCCCGGGTTCGATCCCCGGTCGGGGCAGTTTTTCTGGGTGAGGTTTTTATTGGGATTTTTTCTCACCTGTAAGACAAATGTCAGGAAAACTTTAAGGCCCAAATGGTCCCGAAATCATATGGCCATCATCATCATCATCCTTATTATCATCATCATCATCACAATCATCCTTCACCGGTGTGGAAAGCAACGGGAAGCTACCACACCTACACAATTCCTTAGTAAAGCTGCAAGGATAGCATGAAAATGCTATGATTGCAGCGAAGGACCTGCCTTCGGGCAGAATTACTGTGGATGGATAATAAACTTATACAGTATTTACCAAATTGTCAGTTCTCTAGAATTAAATATATGTTTAGTAATCAATTGAGTTGGTGTTTACTTGATGAAAATCTATATCTATTAATTAAATAAAAATAAAACTATGTTTTATTTTTATTTAATTAATATATATATGTTTAGTGTCTGCCACATTTGCTTAGGTAGTAATATGCCTGACAAGTGGGCCTGTTTTGATATTCTGTGGATTTGAAAATTTTAATTGTAAAATTTTCAATCTCAGGACCTGGAGAGGAGGTTGTGTACAATTTTTAATTGCTAAATTGTGCACCAGGCACCTGTATTAAATTACAAACCCCTCTGCAGTAGATGTTTTGATAGATAGCGATTCATCCATCAGATGAGGACATTAAGGGCAGTATTATGAAATTTTTTTTTCTCAATTATTTCCGTACTTTGGTTAGCAGTTTTTTTTTCATGAGTTACTGTACACTATATAAAAACACATAATTTATTTAAGAAAAATTGTATCACCTCACCTCATATCCTTCTTCTATTAAACCAGTTTCAGGACCTAATTAGGTTCCATCCTCAGTACTTTCATGACCATTGTTATGTCGTCTTGAAGAGCCGCTACCCTTAGATTATTTGTTTACATTTGGATAATTTCATTATACAACAATATATAATAATTAATAATTGAGTTAGAATCTAGCCTTTGTATGACGGCCTTTGTGCACTGTTTTGACCTACGACTTGTCACATGCTGCCGGCCTTAGTACGTGGTACTGATTCGAACGGCAAGTTCTTTATACTGCTATTGTGGCCAGAGTTTTTAAGATACAGTATTACCCCTCTTTTACACTTTTCAAGGTACCACGGGAAAATGGTGTAAAATAGGGGAAAGTGTAAATTGAGGGAAATGAAGATGAGCTCAAAAATGTTGTCCCCATACTCTGCATCCATTCCAGAACATGAAAGAAACAAGATGGGGATAATGTACTACAGTATTATCCCTCTTTTACACTTTTCAAGGAACCACAGGGAAAGTGGTGTAAATTGGGGGAAAGTGTAAATTATGGAAAACGAGGTGCAGCTAAAAAAAATGTTACCCTCATATTGAGTAACCGTTCTAGAACATGCAAAGAAGCAGTGACTGTACAATATTGGCTAAATAATGTAATGTTTCTTTTAATTTAAAATAAAGTTCTTTACACCTCACCTCATATCCTGTCTTTTATTTATTTAGAAGACTGGATACCAGGTGAGGTGTAAAGAATTTTATTTTAAATTAAACCTCACAGTGATTTTCCTATAATAGTTCAATGTAATGTGTGTTTTGAACTGCTGTAAACATAAAATTACTTTATTTCTTTTACTTTCACCATTTATAAAATAAATAACAAAGAGAGGTTCAGCAAGCAGCACTATGAATCTTTGTTGAAAGATTAAAAAAAATTGTTTTGCTATAGAAGTACATGGGTTGAATTTCAGAAATGTTTGAAAGTTCTGAGCCAACTTCGTTGGCTCGATGAACATGCTTTGCTCTTTATCGATTGTACAAAAGCCAGCTTCGTTGGCTCATTAAACTTGCTTGGCTCCTTATCGATTATATAGCAGCTGGCTTCATTGGCTCAATGAACATGCTCTGCTATATATCGATTGTACAGAAGCGAGATAATTGATCAAATAAATTGAATATCTTCGACCTTTAATGCTGAAGATCGACGTGATGTGACGTAAAATGCAGGAAAACAAAAATTTCAGACACGTAAAAGCGGGGTTTTTAATACATTGTGAATATAGGGAAACTGAAGGGACCTTTTAAAAATGTTGTAAAAGGCAGGAAAATGTAAAATGAGGGAACGTAAAAGTGGGGTAATACTGTATTTCAGTTTAACTAAAATGTCAATGCAGACAGGAAATGTAGCTCCCAGAATATATATATATATATATATATATATATATTAATGTTTGCATCTGCTAATTATTACTATTATTAGATTACTTATATTTTCCATTGGTGAAAACTAAATTTTGACTTGTATGTGTGGAGCAGTCTTCATTTTTCTCTGATAAAATGTGGAAAAAATACAAAATAAATATTTGTAAGTATTAATATATCTTCACTAATGTTTTGAGAAATGCATTTTGATTGACAAGATGTTGAATACAAACTTTTAAACTTTTATTGTATTAACCAACCACCGTGCAGTGACTACCTTGAACCTGTATCATGTATTGTGTGTAATACTATTACTAAAAAAATCAATCTCTCGAATAATATATAATGTGGTGATTTTTTTATCTCCTAGAAGACTTCCCATATATTTATATTTTATTTGGCGTCGCCTACTTTTAGTCATAAAATGCACTTAGTTTGAGTTACCATGGCAGCTGGAGGATTTAGATGTTTGAACGAAATAGTATTTTATATGAATGTAAAGTGTCTAATGAATCTGAAATTGAGGGAAATAAATCTAGAGATTCAAGTGGCATTGACCGATATTACTAATCTGATGAACAGGATACAAATTTTATATGGGGAAGTAAGGATAATTATATGGACACATTTTTTGTGGTGTTTCTGAACCCCAGAATGAAACTCAAAATTTCAGTGAAATTGTAGAATGCTTCGGATTATATTTGGGTAGAGACAATTATGCAAAATTTTTATTCCAATTCTGAATAAATAGTTCTCTGTGGAAAATTTCCGATCTTCATATGTACAAATAATAACCTAGTTGGGATGTTTCATACATAGAGTTCTTTTTTATTTTATTTATTTTTTATGCCGAAGGGGTGACTATCATCTGGCATCATCTACCTTCAGTCATAAAATGCGCTTTGTTTGAGTTTACCGTGATAGCTGGAGGATTTAGATGTTTGAACGAAATAGGATTTTATATGAATGTAAAGTGTGTAATGAATCTGAAAATGAGGGAAATAAATCTAGAGATTCAAGTGGCATTGACCGATATTGCTATTCGTGATCAATAGGATACAAATTTTATATGGGGAAATAAAGATAATTTTATAGACAAAAAAAATGTTTGTGGTGTTTCTGAATCCCAGAATGCCACTTTTGTATGGTGCGGTAAGAGGGGAGGGCGAGTTGCAGGTACTGCCAGCAACTACCCTCAGTTTAGAAAAAATAATAGTTACTACACGTTGAGTTTTCTTATTTACTTGTTCTGTGTTAGTGAATATTTTTGCTGTATAATAAGTTTAGAGTGCTCATTATAGAATAGCACTGTTTTATGACCATTTATTTTATCATTATTATTATTATTATTATTATTATTATTATCAGAAAGAAAACTTTTTTGCATGGCTACTAGTTCCCTCCCCCACTCGGCAATGCTCCCTCCTGCCACCCACCAAGACTGCTACAGTTATCAGAACTGGATTTTTTTTTCCTGTTATTAGCTTAATGAGTGAGAAGTATTGAGTCGAGAACATGTGTGCTAACTATGTCTCTGATTATAAAAGCAAATCACAAGGTCTGAGTCTGACTCAACAAAAGGCATTCACATATATCTTCAAACTTGTGATATAGTTCCTTGTCTCTGACCTTCAAACATGTGAATAACAAACACAGCAAAGTGTCAGCATTTTCAATAACAGGGCTGTGCAAATTGTTGAATTATGTAACTTGCTTAAAAATAATAGTAAAATTTTATTAAAAATACTAAAATTCCAATTTCTTCAAAACTGTACACTTTAGTATTAATGTGTTATGCATATTCCTTTTCTCTGTGTTTTTGTGCACAATTTAGTCCAAATTTCATCACAATCGTGCAATATTTAGCTGAGATGTGAGCATTTGAAAATAATCTGGTGAATAGAGCTTTAAGTTAATGTTTTATTTTAGGAAGTAATATTTTGAGGTTCTTTTAATTATATTATTAAGAGTCTGTTTATCTTACCTCAATATTAATGTTGATTTGTTCTTGAACATGTTTCGATTACTTCCTAAAATAAAACATTATCCAATCGAAACATGTTCAAGAACAAATCAACATTAACATTGAGGTAAGATAAACAGACTCTTAATAATATAATTAAAAGAACCTCAAAATATTACTTCCTAAAATAAAACATTAATTACAACTACTTAAGTTACAAGGAAGGAAAGAAAAACAGAAGTTGTGTTTGTGTTGTGAATAACGGAAAACAAGATGGTGTCCTCCAAACTCAATAACTTTAATAACTATTTTTCGGAAACTAAAGATGAAATTAAAAAGTTTTTAAAATTGAAGGAGAAGAAATTTAAATGATTAGCAACCAATGTTTAATATTAGAAGTGGTTTCCATGTTCATTAGAAAAACTGTCAGGAAAAACAATAACAACAAACAAAAAACAATTTTAGAAAACAAATTACTCAAGCTCGAAAATAATAAACACTACGAAATAATCAACAATCTGTATATTGAAATATATTTGTTACATATCAAACTATCTAAAATATTAGGTAACATCATTTGGGAAAACCTAGAAAATAATTTTTTCACCTATTTGAACCTAACCATGAAAAAGAAAATTGAGAGGCAAAAGAAAAAAAGAAAAAAATGTTAAATAAACCAAAGGAAAGGAAAAGGAAGAATATACCAAATGTAATCAAACATCAGAAAAAATCCAGAAAAGAAAAAAATCAGAATCCACCAGAAATTATGTTAAACATTTTTCAAAAGCAACCTTTAATGTAGAAGAGACAAAATTGTTAGAAAAGGGTCTAAAAACAGCAGTAAATTATTCCAACGGAATAGAAGAATACATAGTGGACATTGAAAATTCAATAGAAGGGTTAGTTACGGAGGAAAAAATGATAATCAGAAAAAAATGTGGAGGTTTTGGATAAAATAAAGAACACAAATAAAACCCCAATTTGCAAGAAAAATTTAAAAACACTCAAAGAAGTAAATAACAAAAATGTTACTTATTTTAGGAATTCTCACTATGAGGTATATTCATTAAGGTAGAATTTTTTTATCACTCACCTCATATTGTTCTTCTTATTTGACTATAAACTAATTTTGGAACATAGTTTATAGTCAAATAAGAAGAACAATATGAGGTGAGAGATAAAAAATTCTATCTTAACAAAATGTTGTATATACCAAATCAGAACAAAGGTTACCAAATCATAATTCTAGATAAAGAAGATTATCAAAACAGAATGGAAGAACTTTTGAAAGAAGAAGAGTACGAAAAATTTAAGACTGATCTCCTACCCAAAACCATCAAAAAAGTAGAAAACTGTCTTAAAAATGTTAAAATTCTAACCGGAAAAGAAAGAAAGTAAGCAACCCAAAAAACTGTAATATTCATGGACTACCCAAAATTCACAAACCTGGAAACAAAATGAGGCCAATAATTAACAATATTGGATCACCAACCTACAAAATTTCAAAATAGCTGAATAATGAATTTAAGAGAATTAATAATTTTGAAAGTCTACAGATTTAAAATTCACCAGAATTAGTTAAGGAATTAGAAAAAGTGGAAATCAAACCTACAGATACATTATTAAGTTATGTAGATAGAAAATAACACTATGAGGTTTTTTAATATTGTTTATTTTTTCTTTCACTCACCTCATACTTCATAACTCCTCGCAGACCTAGGTTTCATCATATCATTTGTGACATTCTCAATGCTGTGTCATGTTCACAACTGACGTCCAATAGTCTTCTATCCTGCAGATAGATAACGGTTTTCAAGAGAAGATGATACACAAGAAAATAAATAAATTTAAGGAACAAAAAAATGATTAATGAAAGTACTCTTCAGACAGATAAAAATATTGGTAAAAATTCAAGAAGTTCACATACCATCCTTTAGTATTTGACAAGTTTCAAAAAATCTTTAACAAATTCAACATTAAATTAGCACTGAAAAATTATTACAGCTTAGGTAATTTAACAAAAACCAACAAAAATGAAAAGATTGAAGACTGCAACAAATCGGGAGTTTATCAAATTAATTGTAAAGATTGTGAAAATATATACGTAGGAAAAACAAAAAGGAATCTAAATACAAGATTAAAGGAACACCTCAGAAATGTTAAAAATGGAGAAATGGAAAAATCTGCAATAGCTGCACATGCCTGATCAGAAAAACATAGAATAGAAACCAAATCAAAATTACTTAAACATTTGGAAAAACCGAAGGAACTCACAATTTGGGAAAAAATTTACATTTGCAAGAATGAAAACACTACTATGAATTTTGAAATATCCGGTTATAAGGAGAGGGGATTGATTTGGAAGTTCATCGGTCAGCCATCAGATGGTGCGGAGGTCAGTCTGCAGGATAGAAGACTGTTGGATGTCAGTTGTGAACATGACACAGTATTGAGAATGTCACAAATGATGTGATGAAACCTAGGTCTGCGAGGAGTTATGAAGTATGAGGTGAGTGAAAGAAAAAATAAACAAAACTACAGATACATTAGTTTCCTTTGATGTCGTTTCATTATTCACAAATGTACCGAAACAAAAAACTTTGGAGATATTGAACAACTGGTTAAATAAAACTACTTAGACAGAGAGATCAGATAAGATTATTTGAAATTAACCCTTTGCATGCCACGGATAAAATCTCTTGTGTTAGAGATTTAAACTGTATCTGCCGATGTGATCGGCTTTGCAAGTAGTTCAAATATAGCATATGGCAGGTAATGGACAGAAGCATCAGAGCCGATCTAATCAGCTCATGGCACCTAAAGGGTTAACTGAGTTATGTATTGACCAAATGTTTTTTACATTCATTGGGAGTTTCTATATACAAAAATCAGGGCTCTCAATGGGAAACCCATTATCGGCTTTCCTGACAAATTTATTTATGAGCAGTTTCGAATGTAAAATCTCTAAAGCACATCCCACAATGTTTAAATTTTGGAGCAGATATGTGGATGATATAATTTGTATTGTAAAAGAAAAACATGTATAAGATTCCCTAAACTGTTAAATTTACAGAGTAAAAACATCAAATTTACCAAAGAATAGAAGAAAATAAACACATACCTTTTTTGGATCTTAAATTGGTTAGAAATGAAGAAAAAAGAAAAAAAATGAATTTGGGATTCATAGGAAAGAAACTCAACGGAAAATTTTATTAAATCAACTGGGTTCAATCCAAATGGACATAAATTGGCAGCCTTTAATAGTTTAACTCATATATTGGTAAACTTACCCTTAAACGAAGATGATTTCAAACAGGAGAAAAAACACATAATCAGAGTAGCAAGAGAAAATGGGTTTGATGAAAAAATGGTACACAAAAGATAGAAAAGAATAACAAACAAAAAATGATCAACAAAAGTACTCTTGAAAAAAAAACCACCTATGAAAAAATGCAGGAAATTCACATATCACCCTTGGGCACACAATAAATTCCAAAAGATATTTGAGAAGTCTAATATTAAATTAGCACCGAAAAATAACCACAGTTTGAATAAACTAATAAAAACCAACAAAAATGAAAAAAAAACCTGATAAAAATAAAAAATCAGGAATATATTAAATTGAATGTACGGGTTGTAAAAAGATACATATAGGAAAAACAAAAAAAAAAACTTAAAAATTAGAACCAAAGAATACATAAGAAATATTAAAAATGGTGAAATGGAAAAATCTGCAGTTGCTGCTCATGTTTGGTCTGAAAAACATGATATAAATTCGGACACTAAATTGTTAAAACAGTTAGAAAATACAAAAGAGCTGACTATTTGGGTACAAATCTATATTCAGAAGAACAAAAACAGAGTTATGAATTTCGAAATACTGACGGAACGTGACCTCATTTGGAAGTTCTTTGGCCAACTACAGGAGGGAGCTGACATCGACATCCTAGGTTTACAACATATGATGAAGA
Organism: Diploptera punctata; assembly: GCA_030220185.1. Taxonomy (NCBI): domain Eukaryota; kingdom Metazoa; phylum Arthropoda; class Insecta; order Blattodea; family Blaberidae; genus Diploptera; species Diploptera punctata. The sequence continues at coordinate 3,069,774 of JASPKZ010007150.1, forward strand.
TGATTGATATCCAAACGAAACATGTTCAAGAACAAATCAACATTAATATTGAGGTAAGATAAACAGACTCTTAATAATATAATTAAGAGCATTAAATAATATTTAAATGTCCTCCACCCATAGCTGTGGGACTTGGTTTAAAGACAGTTGGCGCTAAAAGGTTAATACCTCACATCATAATTGCAGATTTCTCAAAGACATGTTTCATTAATGTAATCAATTTGGGAATTTGTCGTGAATTTGAGTTGTGAAAAGAGCTGAAGATGGGAATGATATGTTTCCTGATACTGCAGTCCTGTGTTAAAAAAACACGGATGTATGAGGTAAGAAGAATTCACGATTCATTTGATTCTTATACATGTTTCATTACTTCTGTGTATCATCTTCAGCTCCATCTATTGTCTCTCTGGTTTAACTTTACGAGAAATTTGTAGAATGAGACAACTGTACTCTCTTCTCTTACTCACACCAGGAAAACTGACAACAGGGTAGGTTTTTTCTTTTGTACCTGGACTAAATCGGTCAACGATCTACCCTTGTATCTCCATCTCTCTCTCTGACAAGTTAAGCCAGCTATACAATAATTGTTGAATTGGTGGTCGGTGATCCTATAGATTGCTTCTTACTCCCTCTGGTGCTCTGGTGGTTGACCAACGAATTTCCAAATTAAATATTTTATCCCAGGAATTTAAAAATTCATTAATTTTCTTTTATTTTTCTAGATGTGAATTTTCTCCCAAACTGTGAGATCCTTAAACTTATCTGTTTCAATAATTTGACCTTTGCTTCGATTCTGTATATTACTGACCATGCATGTGCAATTATTGCAGATTTATCTATTTTCCCCATTTTTAACATTTCTAAGGTGTTCTTTCAATCTTATGTTCAAGTTCCTTTTTTGTTAATATAATGAGTATGAGTAAGAAGAATTCACGATTCATTTGATTCTTATTCCTTTTTGTTCCTCATATGTATATTTTTTTCACAATCTCTGCAATCAGTTTGATAAATCCCTGTTTATGGAACTGAAGATGATACACATAAGTATTGAAACATGCTTTCGAGAAATTATGAGGTGGGGTGTTAAATTCTAACTCAGTTATTAATGAAAATAAACCTTATGTCACTTCCTTTAGATGTTAATGAAAATATTATATAATATTAGGAAAACTCTTCAAACACTCATGCAAATGCCTGAGACTAAAATGATGCATATAATTGAGATAAGTGGTAACATTACCTGTTTTCTGCATATATGTAGAGAAGCATCCATCCTGGCTGGTCTCTCAAATTTAGCAAAAAACTATCATGAAAAAAGAAGGAGAAGATTTATTATTATCAATCTCTAGAGTATTGGACTACTATTTCTGCCATTGCTACTACTACCATTATTATTATTGTTATTGTTATTATTATTATTATTATTATTATTATTATTATTATTACTATTATAAACTACACAACTGGGCGCATAGGAACGAACTAGAAGTTAACACAAGGAAAACTAAGATTATGAAATTTAGACGAAGAGGAAATGTAAACAGGGATGACAAATTCAAGTATGGAAATGCCCAACTAGAATTAGCCAACTGCTACAAGTATCTTGGTCTAACGTTGAAAGTCACAGGAAAATCATTCACCAAGCACATCCAGGAAAGATGCAACTCAGCAATAAAGGCCACATTTGACATTCGAAAACCTGTCAATTGAAACAGCTGTAAGACTATTTCTCATTAAGATATCACCAATAGCATGCTATGCAATCACCACATTCTGGACTCGGTTAACCATAGCAAATCTGAAAAGACTGGAAATGGTCAAAATTGCCTACCTCCGGAGTACTTAGGGTTTCAAGGTCAACTAGCTCCCGACTCATATATCATCTAACCAAGACTGACTTCTTCATCAGAGAAATAGCATTAAAATATAACCTGCCACACACCCTGGCCTACGAAGCACACATAAGAGAGAGAGAAGAAAAAGCAGAGGATATAGACCGCGGATTCTTCCTGACCCCAGCGATGAACACCGAAGAATGGAAGGAACCAAACTTCTCCCTAAGACATGTGTTCACGAGGACCGCCACACATGGATTCCACTACAGAGTATGTACCATAAAAGGGTTCCACCTCGCATCGAACCAGTGCCTCTGCAAGCTATGTGACCAAAAATGTCAACACCACCACCTTATTGACTGTATAGCAAGAAGAAGCCTCTAAAATTCTATGCAGACGATAATAACTTTCAGTAATTGTATTATAATGTACACAGTTAATAAATCTTTATATTATTATTATTATTATTATTATTAATGCTACATTTTCAGTATTATCTTATTACCCTGTAAAAGGAGAGAAATTAATCAAATCCAGTTTGATCTATTAACTGTGAATGTTTTTATGTTTGTATAGGTTGCTTTCCTACAAGCGATAGCAGCTGATGAGACTGAAAGTGAAGATATTAAAAAGCAGCTTACAGCTTTATTAGTTTCACTTCCTCTTGGAAACACTGCAGTTAATGGGAATTCCTCAAGTGGAGGTTTAAAACCTCAGAATCCAGCTACACCAAGTACACCTCGCAAAGGAGCAGGACTCTTAGGCAAAGGTTTGGAATACTTTATACTACAATGAGAAACCTGCTCAATATGGAATTTACTTGGTCCAGATATTATTTCCGTTTTGAACAGTTTTCATGTTCATATTTGAAGAGAAAAATTGTACGCTCAGACTTGGGCTTGAACCCAGGATCTTTGGTGCACAGGAATTAATAGCATATATAAGAGAAAAAATTTGCATTTAGATTGAAACTTGCTCAGGTAGCTCACTCGGTTAAAGCATTTGCATAGAATGTGGAAGGTCCTGTCTGAGCATATAATTTTTCTCTTCAAATATGATTTATCCATCATTGAGATGTATGAAATAAATAATAAAAACTTGAGAGTTTTCATGTTATTCAGGTATAGGGCCTGAGAAAAAAAAAATCATAATTTTAGGGAATGACCAATTCTGCAAACTACTTTAAATAATAAATAACGTGAATTTGCAGTCATCTTACCTCATAACTTGTTGTCGGCGCTGATTGTTGGTTCCCACTCTTTTGGCTGACAGAAAAACTTGTAAATCAAATCTTTTTTCCCTGGAATTTCAAAATTCATAGTCCTGTAATTTTGAAATTCCTGGGATAAAAGATTTGATTTACATGTTCTTGTGACACAGCATTGAGAATGTCACAAATGATGTGAAGAAACCCTGGGTCTGCTAGGAATTATGAAGTATGAGGTGAGTGAAATAATAAAAAATAAACAATAATTATCTGATTTTTATGTTTTAATGTATCGTAGATCTGAGTTTTTCCACATTTGAATTGGAGTATTATTTCTCGTACACTTAATTTCTTCTTTTCGTGTAGCTCTGTATTTTTACCTTATCACTTAATGCTAACACTATATTTTTGTGTGACATTCTTACAAAAGTGTGCAGACAATCTTGAACTGTACTGCAGCAATGCAAAAAAGTAACCAAGGGGTCGTTTATCTGCTGAAAGGGTAATAAAATTTATTACTACTGCCCCAGTGCAAGTCACCCCCATTACCATTGCTTGTAATTTAGAAGTGTTAACCTGTATGACCTAAATTTGCAGTTCCTTCATATTATAGAGCATGTCAAAACATAGTTGTCTGTTTCAGAGTGTTCTTCTATAGTCAGTTAAAAAATAATGTCCGCAATGAATTACAGTATTTTCGTCTTGATTATAGAACATATTTAACTATTAGTTTATGCTGATGATGTAGTACTATTGGGCGATAGCAAGGAGATACTGAAGGCCAAAACAAGCACACACTATTGAGTAACACTAAGAAATTGGGACTGGAAGTAAATATTGATAAAACTAAATATATGGTCACACATAGAAATACAGGGTGTTTCAAAAGTCTCGATTCATTTTACTGATACACTCATTTATTAAGGATCAAACCTACATATACCAGTCTCTAACATTGTTTACAAGAAACATCAATACAATTCAACATGCTCCCCCTGCATGTCTAGACACAACCCCCATCTTTCAACTGTAGCCCTGAAGACTCGCTCCAGCATGGCTGGCGTAATGCGTGCCACAGCAGCGAAGATGCGCTGTCTGAGGTGTTCGATGCTCTGGATTTTTACCCTGTACACCTCCGCCTTGATAAATCCCCAAGCAAAAAAGTCTAATGGCATCAGGTCCGGGGATCGTGGAGCCCACATCCTTACGGACCCCCATCCTATCCAGCGCCCTGGAAACACTTCATGAAGGTAGTCACGTACAATGCGAGCAAAATGCGGAGGTGCACCATCTTGTTGAAACACAACAGATCCTAGGATCCCATCGTCTTCCAACTGGGGCTGAAGAAACTGTTGCAACATGTCCAGATATGTTGTTCCTGTAATGGTATTCTCCATGAACATGAAGGGCCCATAAACTTTGTTTTTGGTCAACCCCAACCAGACGTTAATCTTTGGAGTGTTCCGCTCCCATTCCTGTGTTGCATGCGGCTGTTCGTCTGCCCATACGCGACTGTTATGTCTGTTGACATGTCCACAGGTGTGGAAGATGGCTTCATCACTAAACAACACGTGATCCATCAGGTTCTCACCTTCCACCTGGAGTAGGAGGTCATCACACATTGCCTCACGTGCTGCATAATCTTGTGTCTCAAGTTTCTGTACGACTTGCACTTGATATGCACGTTTCTTTAGCCTGTAACGCAGCACTCTCCAGACAGTTGTGTGGGCAACCTCTGACTCTCTGCTGAGACGACGCGTGGATGCACGAGGACTCCGTTCCACAGCTTCACGCAATTGTTGCACAGTTGCTTCAGGGGTGGTGGGTCGTCCTGATCGTCGCTCATCGAGGATACTGCCTGTTCGAAGGAATTTGTTAAGCAGCAGCCGAATGTTTGTTCGGGTAGGTGCGGCTTTCTGAAAACGTGCCTGGAACCGTTCTTGCACCTGAACATACGTAAGTCCTCTAAGTTTCAAGGATACGATGGCGATTCTTTCTTCCTTAGAGAACATATTTCAAAATATCTGCAACAGAAATGCACCAGACATCAGTAACGCGAAAATGAATCGAGACTTTTGAAACACTCTGTACAATACGGACAGCTAATGACAAATGAGGGAAATTTTGAGGAGGTGGCAGAATTCAAATACCTAGGAACAATAATCACAAATAGGAATGAGATACACAAAGAAATTAAACATAGGCTCAATTCTGGAAATGCGTGCTATTATGCATTACAGAGACTCTTTTGACTTCCCAACTCCTTTCAAAAAATGTTAAACTGAAAATATATAAAACTATTATTCAACCAGTTATATTATATAGATGCGAAACATGGACTCTTACTTTAAGGGAGGAAAGGAGATTACAAGTATTTGAGAATAAAGTACTTAGGAAAATTTTAGGACCAAAGAGAGATGAACAGACAGGTGATTTGAGAAGGCTACATAACAGTGTACTACATGGTCTTTATAGGAAGCCAGATATAATGAGAACAGTTATGTCTCGTAGACTGTGATGGGCAGGACATGTGGCACGAATGGGGAATGAAAGACGTGCATGGAAGCTTCTTGTAGGAAAACCAGAGGGAAAACGCCCAGTTGGTAGACCAAGAATGAGGTGGGAGAATAATATTAACTATGATTTGAGGGAAGTAGATTATACAGGGGATGACTGGAAAACATTGGCTCAGGATAGGGATATATGGAGAGCTTATGTCCGTGCAGCCATGAACCTATGGGTTCAATAGTGCCAGTGAGTTAGTTATAGAACATATTTGCTGAGTTGTACATCCATAAATTGTCACAGAAATGTCGTACAATCTCCGTTATCTCAGACTTTGGTGAAAACTCAATATATAATTTTCTTTTTCATTAAACACCGCCATGTTGTCATTTTGACATTCTGGTATTCTCTCCTGGCATGGCATTATTATAACCCACTTCTGAGGTTGGGGCACCTGGAAGGCGGAGTTATGCTGCCTCGATGATATATGATGGATGATGATGGTAGTGATTTGCCAGGAGAGGCCTTATTTCTAAAGTTAATGAATATGTTAATGATAAGATGACCGTTTGAGCCTTAAAGTTTCCTGACATTTGTCGTACAAGTGAGGAAAAACTTTGAAAAAAACCATCACTCAGGAAACTTGTTTTAACTGGGGATCGAACCCCGGCCCACTGCGTGACAAGGCAGCATGCTACTTTGAGACCACAGCTAATATATAGTATCTACACCCAAATTATAATATTTTGCAAAACTTACATCTAGTTTACATAAAAAAAATACCACTCAGCTCTTCAAGAATTATGAGTATATATTGGATTCTTGTCATCAGCTACCACGGGTTATACATAATGAAGAATGAAGTATAACTATGCAATGGACTCATGTCATCAGGTATGGTTGGATACACATATTTAAAGAATTAAGACATGCACTTTGCTATGGTAGTGAGGCATGTCCTTAGAGGAAAGGAGAGGAGAGCTGGATACCATCTAGTGAAATTAGATTCATGAGATATGCAGCAAGATACACCAAATGGGATTACAAATGCAATGATGATGTCTTGAAGGAATTACATTTAAAACCAGTCATTAAGTATATACATGAATACCAGAACAACTGGATGAATCATTTGCAACAAATTAATTCAGATAGAGTTCCCAAAGCCATGCTTCATTATTGTCCAACAGGAAAGAGATCTCTGCCTTAAACTATTTGACTGCAGTGCAGGACTGTAATACTTACATTTTTTTTTGCAGTTGGAAAAACTCGGGTAGCACGATCATCGTCATCTCCTGCATCCTCTACACATGGAGAAGGAACTGAGGAAAATCTAGGAGGAGATGAAGAGAACAATGAACAAGGGAGTCAGGATGTTCTTGTTATACCTTTTACTCCAAATGTGGGTGAAAACATTGGACTAATTGCAGAACAGAAGGTAAGTTTGAAGACTTCTTATTGTTTTTCAATAAAACTCCAGAAATTTAAATTTAAAATAAAATTCCTTTCATCTCACCTCATATCCTGTCTTCTAATTAGACCATTTTGGTAACCTTAGTGGTAACATTTCAGTAATTACACGACCAATGTTCTGTTATCCAGGAGCACTGCTTCTTATTCCATCTGTTGGTGAACCAATGAACCTCCCAATAAAATCAACTTTCCCAGGAATTTCAAAATTCATTAATTTTTCTTTCTTAGTTTTTTGAATGTGGATTTTTTCCCAAATAGTGAGCTCCGTAGGTTTTTTTCTATGTGTTTTATTAAACTAGCCTTTCTTTTAATTTGATGTTTTTCTGACCAAGCATGAGCAGTTACTGTTGATTTTTCAGATTTCTTTTTGTTTTCCCTATGTAAGTTTTATCACAATCTCCGCATTCAATCTGATAAATTCCTGATTTGTTTTCTTCTTCAGTTTTGTCATTTTTGTTGGTTTTAATTATCCCATTGAGGCTATATTTATTTCAATCTTGTGTTCAACTTTTTAATTTTTTTTTTAAATTTGTGCTGCTTCAATAGAGTGTAGATGAATTTCCTGAATTTTTTTAAAACCCCATAGTGATATTTCCTATAATAATTCAACTTCACAGATTTGTTTTATCTTCTCTTTTGGAGACCATTTCAAAGCAGCTAGATTTTTCAAATAGATTGAATTGTTTATTTATATCTCTCCTCATATTTTGGTTTCTCATCTGGACATGTTTTGAAGGACATTTCCTTCATTTTCATCAAGAAACAACTGTTGAAATAAATGTTGGAGCCTGGTGTTTGGGCAGATAGACCTTACAATCAAACCCTTGTTGTGGAAATTTCAAAATTCTTTATCTTGTCTCCCAAACTGAATTCTGTCAGTCTTTCAAGTTATTTTAGCAATTTTCATATCTTCTCAAATTATATGATTTTTTCCCCACATGAGTAGTTACTGCCAACTTATTATTTCTCCATATTTTTCATTTCTAAAGTTCTTTTTCACTCTGTGGTTCAGATTTCTTTACTTTTTCCTATGTATGTTTTTCACATCCTCCTCATTTTATCTGGTAAATTCCTGATTTTTTATAACCATTTATCTTTTCTATTTTGTTTGTTTTAATTAGTTTTCTGATACTGAAATCATTTTAAAAGTCTGTATAAGCTGAAGATGGGGTTCAGAAGCCTTGAAACATATGTTCAACAAAAACAACCATAAGAGGTAAGAATACACAGGCCAAATATCTCAATTACTGAAATCATTATTCAGTGCAAATTTAATATTGAGTTTGTCGTAGGCCAAAGGATAATATTGATTTGTTTTAGGCCTAAATTCAAAGTTTCTTCTCCCATGGGGACTCAAAGCAGTTCATGTCCCATTACTCGGTACTGAGGCATAATTCCTTAAACCACTTAGGAATGGCAGATATTGATGAAGAGTTCAGTATTCCAATGTTGCCAGTTGAAAAGTAGGAAGAATTTCCTTGAAACTGGTTTTGGAAAAGATAGAAAATATGAGGTGAGATGTAAAATCTGATTCATTTAATGATTGTTATATTTTATATGTTTATGACTCCCTTTTCAGGTTTGTATTTTTTTATGATTGTTTAGTAATTATTTAATTCAGATTTTAAAATGCTTTTTATAGATTTTATGCATGGAAGAGCATTCATCATGTGGAGAGGCTAGAGTGCGTGTCAGTCTGCCTGATTCTCGTGACGAGCGTGATGGAGTGGGAGGCAGTATAGGTGAAAGAGGTGAAAGCCATGAAAAACGCACTCGATTTTCATTGTCCCATGATGAAGGATCTATAGGTAAAGGCAATAAATAGACTAAATCTCAATATTTAACTTTCACAGGGAAAGAACACTATGAGGTTTAATTTAATAATTAAATTAATGTTTTTATTACCTCACCTCATATCCTTTTTCTTCTATACTGCAGTTTCGGAGCTTATCTCCATCGTCAGTAGCCTCTGGTCGACCGGTGTTATGTCGTTTCTTGGCGGTTTCCTTCTTACTTCTATTGGTGGACCGATGAACCTCTGGATCAGGTCAAAATTTGCGGGAGTTTCAAAATTCATGAGTTTGTCTTTTTTGTTTTTTTGGATATGGATTTTTTCCCAGACTGTGAGTTCCTTTAGTTTATCTGTTTGTTTGATTAGGCTAGCTTCTGTATCAATTAATATGTTTTTCAGACCAAGCATGGGCTGCTACTGCTGACTTGTCCACTTCACCCTTTTTTACATTTCTAAGGTGTTCCTTCAATCTAGTTTTTAAATTTCTTTTTGTTTTTCCTATATAGATTTTGTCGCAATCTTGACATTTGATCTGATATATTCCTGATTTATATTCTTCTCCAATTTTTTCATTTTTGTTGGTTTTAATTATCTTGTTTAGGCTGTATTCATTCTTTGGGGCCAATCGAATGTTAAACTTATTGCAAATTTTCTGGAACTTGTGGTGTTTTACAGGATGGTAAGTGAATTTTTTGAATCTTATGTTCTCTTCTGTTTGTTTTTTAAGTGTGCTTTCATTAATTAGTTTTTGCCTTTTAAACTTATTTATTTTCTTGTCTACCATGTTCTCTTCATAACCATTTTCTATTGCTACTTTAATTATGTATTCTTTTTCTTTTTCATATTTTTCACGGTTCAGGGGTACACACATAAAGATAACTACATTAAGGCATCAGGATTCAACCATTTCGCTCACAAAGAAGCTGTATTCAATAGCCTAACACACAGATTGGTGATGATAGCCTACACACAGATGTGAATGTACCCCTGAACCGTGAAAAATATGAAAAAGAAAAAGAATACATAATTAAAGTAGCAATAGAAAATGGTTATGAAGAGAACATGGGAGACAAGAAAAATAAGTTTAAAAGGCAAAAACTAATTAATGAAAGCACACTTAAAAAACAAACAGAAGAGAACATAAGATTCAAAAAATTCACTTACCATCCTGTAAAACACCACAAGTTCCAGAAAATTTGCAATAAGTTTAACATTTGATTGGCCCCAAAGAATGAATACAGCCTAAACAAGATAATTAAAACCAACAAAAATGAAAAAATTGGAGAAGAATATAAATCAGGAATATATCAGATCAAATGTCAAGATTGCGACAAAATCTATATAGGAAAAACAAAAAAAGAAATTTAAAAACTAGATTGAAGGAACACCTTAGAAATGTAAAAAAGGGTGAAGTGGACAAGTCAGCAGTAGCAGCCCATGCTTGGTCTGAAAAACATTTAATTGATACAGAAGCTAGCCTAATCAAACAAACAGATAAACTAAAGGAACTCACAGTCTGGGAAAAAATCCATATCCAAAAAAAAACAAAAAAGACAAACTCATGAATTTTGAAACTCCCGCAAATTTTGACCTGATCCAGAGGTTCATCGGTCCACCAATAGAAGTAAGAAGGAAACCGCCAAGAAACGACATAACACCGGTCGACCAGAGGCTACTGACGATGGAGATAAGCTCCGAAACTGCAGTATAGAAGAAAAAGGATATGAGGTGAGGTAATAAAAACATTAATTTAATTATTAAATCTCAATATATTGAACCGAAAATATACAATACACCTCTCCTCGTATCTTATTTTCTCAAGTGGACATGTTTGAGAGATCATCTTTTCCATCCTTAATTAGATTCAGACTGTGTCATTGACCATCTAATGTCTTGTATATTCTTTCTCTTCAGTAGTGTAAAGACGAAACTCAAATCAAATCCTTTTCCCTGGGAATTTCAAAATTCATTAATTTGCCCATATTCTTCTGGATATAAAGTTTTTAATATCGTGTGATCTTTTTTTTTTTAATGTAAATTAATAATGGGAAATAACATGAAGTTTTCAAGTTAATAACTAATAAACAGAGAGTCATGAAATCTCACCTCATTTTCCATGATCTTCAAGCACGGAACTGCAGTTTCGAGAGGCATCCCACCCATCTTCAACTATCTTTACGACTGTTGAATTTTGATCTACACATTCATTTTCGAAGTTGCCATCTGGTGTTGATTTGATGAACTTTGAGATCAATTCTTGTTCACTGGAAATTTCAAAATTCATGAATCTAAATTTGTTCTTCTCATAGTTCATCAAATCAATACCAGATGGCAACTTTGAAGATGAGAGGGATGCCTCTCGAAACTGCAGTTCTATGTTTGAAGATCATGGTGTATGAGGTCACTATTTATTAGTTATTAATTGTGAGATCTGTTCATTACCTTCTCCCCAGTTCTGTGATTTTTGGTGCATACTTGAGTGGTTACTACACATTTTTCTATTTCCACAATTTTATATATACAGTAAATGAATAGTGTATGCTTTCCAGTACCACCTAATGCACTTTTCATGTTTCAAGTTCCACACCAGATGACATTAATGTGTTCCGTGTTCAATTTAAGCACTGTGACAGATACATAGTTGATATTTGAGCCCTTAATATGGGCCATATCATTATATCAGATTTCAAGAAAAGTGTATTTTATTCTATATACTGTTTAAATCACATAAATAGTGAACTTTTATAGGAATAAATCACTATGATGTTTAATTTAAGAGAAATTAAAATGTTTCATACCTCTCCTCATAACCAATCTTCTAGGTAGATTGCGATTTCAAGGCCATTGCGACCCCATCCTCAGTACTGAGTCATCAAGATGGTACTGAGGATGGGGCCGCAATGGCCTTGAAATCGTGATCTACTTAGAAGATTGGTTCTGAGGAGAGGAAATTGGGAACAGAGAAGGAATGCCATTTGTAACAATCTGTAAGATAATAAATACAAATTTTCATTTTAACGAATAAACTTTTTGATGCAGGAAATACAAGTGACAACTTGGAAGCTGTATCAGAAGCTGCATCAAACCACAGTGTTGCATCATCATTGGAACTTGAGAATGATCAAAATGACAATCTCTCCGACATGGTGTCAGCTAATGTTTCAGGAAGAGGGACACCAAACATATCTGGTATGTCATATTCAATGTCAATTATTATTGTATTATCCATCTTTCACCTTTTGATGAATTTAATTCAATTTAATTTTCATATTTATCCAATATAAAATGACCTTTAATTTTTTTTTTTTCAATGCCACCAGGTTGTTTTATGACATTCTGATATTCTCTCCTAGCATGGTAGAATTGTAACTCACTTCTTAGATTCGGCATTTGGAAAGCTGAGTTACATTACCGTGATGATAGGTGATTAATGGGATCCATGAAATTCGCAAGTCGCGATAACATGAAATTCTCTAATTTTATCATTTTCTTGTACCATTTCTTAACTCCACTTCCCATAACCTCAAAAAAAGCATTTATGAATAGCGAAATCCTACGATAATGCAAAATAACACCGATGTTAAAAATTGTCAACGATTCCAGAGATTTTTTGTTCTATTTGCAAAATTTTCATAATGCATTTTTAAAACACGGTTTTCAGATTTCAGCCACATCGGATGGTGCCACATCTGCTTCCTCCATGCACTCTTGCAAAGGGAAATAGTTATAACACAGTTCATAACATAGAGGTAATATTTTTTGTCCTTCTCATGCTCAAATATGGTCTCTCCATAGATTTTAAGTTCTATAGCCAACATGAATTCCAAGAAATACGAATTATATTAACGTGTAAGATAAGTTTTTTCCCCCTAAATTTTTGCAGACATAATTATCGATTTTATATCAATCATCATTAAGTATTGAATGATATGTTCAAATCTGAAGAAAATATTTCTCATCTTTTTCTTAAAAGATAAATTTTGCTTACAAATTAGTGACTAGGATTAAAATTAATAAGATCATTTTGAGTCTGTTTATCTTACCTCAATATTAATGTTGATTTGTTCTTGAACATGTTTCGATTATATTAAACTAATGTTGGGAAGTAAACATTATGAGGTATAATCATTAAAATTCATCGGAGAACATTCTTCGTCAGTCGGAGTTATGGCTGAAGATGAACATGACTATGTTTGAAATCGCGATATCATGGAAGCATGAATCCTATGAGGTGAGTTGTTTAAACAATATGTTCTCCGATGAATTTTAATGTTTCGATTAGCTTCTAATCATCCTCGGCATCTTGGCCAGATTGGTTTTATGTTGTAAACCCTGGATGTCAATGTCAGCTCCCTCCAGCGGTTAGCCAAAGAACCTCCAAATGAGGTCACGTTCCATCGGTATTTCGAAATTCATAACTCTGTTTTTGTTCTTCTGAATATAGATTTTTTCCCAAATAGTCAGCTATTTTGTATTTTCTAACTAGGATTAAAATTGTATGCATTTTAGTCTATTAAAATCGATATCAATTGTACAAGCTAAAAGATATCTTAAACTATTGGATATAGTCCTCTTATCTTCAGCCGACATTATGACTACTGGATTTTTGTTGAAATCATCTATAATGTTGCCATCTGGTGTTGATCTGATGAACCTCGAGATTAGGCCCGTTAATCAGGAATTTCAAAATTCATGGATCTAAATTTGTTCTTCTGAATATACATCTTTTCTCAAAGTGTCAATACCAAAGGTTTTTCCAAATGTTTTAAAAGTTTAGCCTCTTTTTAAATTTTATGACTCTCCAGCAAACTATGTGCTGCAATAACTGATTTTTCAATTTCACCTTTTTCAAAATTTCTAGTGTTCTTTTGTGTGTGTGTGTGTCCAAATTCCTTTTTGTTTTTCCTATGTACACTTTATTGCAGTCTTTACAACTAATTTGATAAATTCCAGATTTTTTACTATCTGGAGTATTCACTTTCTTATTGGTTATTTATAGATTACCAAGGCTAAATTTATTTTTCAGTGCCAATTCTTGAAACTTTTTTTGAAATGTGTTACGTATTTCAGGATGATAAGTAATTTTCTTGAATTTTTTCCTTTCTTTGAATCAGATTGCAGGGTGGTGTATTCTTTTAATCTTTTTTGTTGTCTGAATTTCTTTAATTTATTTATAATTATTTCATTTCTAAAACCATTTAAATTAGCTATGTTTAAAATGTGATTGTATTCTTTCTTAAAATCTTCTTCATTTAGTGGAACATTTAATAACCTATGTATCAAACTGTTGAAAATTGCATGTTTATGCGCAATATGATTGAAACCTGAAGACTTTATATAATTACTTATTTTAGGAATTCACACTATGAGGTATATTCATTTAAGTAAAATTTGATCACTCACCTCATATTATTATTCTTACTTTACTATAAACTAGTTTCGGAACTTAGTTTCCGTTCCATCTTCAAGATGACAGAAGAACGATCGTGATGATACTAGTTTATAGTAAAATAAGAATAATAATATGAGGTGAGTGATCAAATTTTACCTAAGCTTTATATATGAGTATATTATTTTTTGGTCTAGACATCTTCCTCAATATTAATGTTGATTTGTTCTTGAACATGTTTCAAAACAATTCTGTTTTATCTTCAGCTTTCCCAGACTGGTTTTATTTATGTTGCATTATGTTGCACCACCTGGATGTCGATGTCAGCTCCATCCTGTGTTTGGCCAAAGAACCTCCAAACAAGGTCACCCTCCATCGGAATATCAAAATTCATAACTCTGTTTCTGTTCTTCTGAATATAAATTTTTTCCCAAATAGTCAGCTCGTTTGTATTTTCTAACTGTTTTAATAATTTAGTGTCTGAATTGATATTATGTTTTCAGACCAAACATGAGCAGCAACTGCAGATTTTTCAATTTCTCCATTTTTAATATTTCTTATGTGTTCTTTGGTTCTAATTTTTTAGGTTTCTTTTGTTTTCCCTATATATATTTTCACAACCCATGCATTCAATTTGATATATTCCTGACTTTTTATTTTATCAGTTTTTTCATTTTTGTTGGTTTTTATTAGTTTATTTAAACTGTAGTTATTTTTTGGTGCTAATTTAATATTAAACTTCTCAAATATATTTTGAAATTTATTATGTACCCAGGGGTGATATGTGAATTTCCTATATTTTTTCATAGGTGGTTCTTCTTTTTCAAGATTACTTCTGTTTATCATTTTTTGTTTTTTATACTTTTCTATCCTTTTATGTACCATTTTTTCATCAAACCCATTTTCTATTGCTACTTTGATTATGTGTTTTTTTCTCATGTTTGAAATCTTCTTCGTTTAAGGGTAAGTTTACCAATCTATGAGTTAAACTATTAAATGCTGCTAATTTATGTCCAATTGGATTGAACCCTGTTGATTTTATAAAATTTTCCGTATGAGTTTCTTTCCTATGAATCCTGAATTCAATTTTTCTTTTTTCTTCGTTTCTGACCAATTTAAGATCCAAAAAGATGTCTAGACCAAAAAATAATATAATTAAAATAACCTCAAAATATAACTTCCTAAAATTAAATATTTATATATGAGTATCCTTCCTATAAATATTGAATTTGATCCTTTGATGTAGTTCATTCCTTATTATGTACACGTCCAAAAACGGGGAATTGGTTATTTTCTAATTCAATAGCAAATTTTACAGATTCATCTTGAAGATTGAGTAATTTTAATGCATCTTCAATATATTTAGGATTTATCACAGAGAAAATATCATCCACATATCTATACCAACATTTAAAAATCCAGGGATAAGCATTGGTGATATGACACTCTAAATAACTCATAAATAAATTTGCCAAAAATGGTGAAAGTGGATTTCCCATAGCCAGATCTGAGATTTGTTTGTGAAATTTTCCATTGAAGGTGAAAAAAATATTGTCATACAAAGTTTTATAAGATTTAAATATTCTTCTATTATTTCTCTTTCTGGTTTCAAGGAATTTAGCCATTTTTTAAAAAAAAATTAACATCTTTCCAATTGGAATGCTTGGAAATAAAGAAATGTCATCAAAAGAAATCAACCAATCTGTCATTACAATCCAATGAATAATGTCATGTTGTCATATAGTCATAATGTCGGCTGAAGATAAGAGGGACTCTTCTTGAAAACTGCAGTTCCATGTTTGAAAAGACATAGAGTATGAGGTAAGAGTGACTCATTCTTTCATTGAATTAAAAACCTCATTCCATATTTAACCGTGAAATCCTTTGCTTGTTGGACTTCTTGATAATGATATGGCTGATGAATTGCAAAAACAGTACCAGAACCTAAATCACAATAAATACCAAACCATCCTTCCACAGAAAGATTGAAGAAAGCATTCCAATGGAACACATGCAAGATAACTTTGAAGCAACAAAAGGAAAGTCATGGGAGAAAATAGACAAACTTACAGCGGAAGTAAACAACAAATGGTACAAGGAGGTAGTGGGAAAATTTAGACTGATAACAAGACATGATTGTCTGATTCACCATTTGCACAGGATGGGCATAATCAGTCCAACAGATGTGTTTTGTGTAATAACCCGTATCACATTATGGACGCACATCAACTCCTGCAGTGACCAGCTTTAGCACAGCACAACAGTCCAAAGACTTCATCAGCTTGTACTGGGAGGCTCCACAGAAGATGACTAAAGTGTCAATTCTGACTATTGGAAAATAACACATTATAAACTTGGAAATATATAAAAATTAATATTATTATGTTGAAATTTAACATAACATAATAGCCGAGTGGTTAAGGCAAAAAGCCTTCATGCAGAGCTACGGAACTTGTGCTGGTTCGAGTCTCCATGGGGGAAGAAATTTTTCTCATGGAATTTCGGCCAGTATGGGACCGGTGCCCACCCAGCATCGTGAGGCATTTGGGTAGCTACATTAAGTAGCGACTCCAGGGGCTGGGGGATCCGACATGCTGACCACATGTCACCCCTACACTGGCCGATGATCGTCTATCTCTGTGATTAACACATGTGAATGTGAGGACAGCAGCTGGCTGGTCAGCCAAGGGCCTTCTAGGCCAGTTGCGCTTGGAGATTTTTTATAATAATATTAATTTCAACATATTTGTGGAACAATCAGACGAACACTGAGGAACAAAGTAAGAAAAAATACGCAGCTAAGATTTTACTCAACGATGGTACTACCAATGGTGATGTATGGAAGTGAGGCCTGGGTTCTGAAGGAAAAAAAGAAGTAACATTCAGGCAGCAGAAATGAGCTTTCTATGGGCTGTGAAAGGTTGTAAAAGAGAACAACATATTAGAAATGAGAATATTAGAGAGGAACTAAAAGTACAACCACTTCTTCAAAAAAATAAAAACACGAACAATTGGATAGAACATCTGCAAAGAATGACAGAGTATAGGATACCAAAGATGGCACTGATGTATAATCCTGGAAATTGAAGATCGATAGGAAGACCAAGAAAGTGCTGGGCTGAACAGATGTGAGATCTGAACAGGCAAAGACCTAATCCATGAAGGATGATGATGATGATATTATTATTATTATTGTTATTATTATTATTGTGTATTATTCATCTTATTTGCATTGATGATGCCACAAATACTTTCTATTTCCAATGGCTGTTAAAAAGCATTTATTTTAGGTCATCAGGATGACAATTTCATTCGGACCAGGTAGGAGTTTAATGCAAATTTTTATTTGTGTTTATCAGGTCGAGATACTCCATCATCTCAGATAACAGAAGGAGAAGAAGGACCTGGTGGTGTACTGAGAGGTTCTGCAGGAGAGCCACGTCAGCCTCTAGATTTCCCTCCTCCACCTCCAAACAAGCAGAGCCGTACTGATATTGATGACAAGTTTGGAAAATTTGAGATAAAAAAACTGTTAGAAGGTAGTATCATGAAGCTTAACAATAATAATTAGAAAGAACATATTTAGATTTATTGTAATTTCGTTTTTAATGGTCTGAACTACTAAAATGGTTAATATTGAAATATTTTGGATAAACAAATTGATAGCAGTCCAGTAGATAGCATCACACATCAATAATGACATGATATTATTCATTTCATACATCTCAATAATGGATAAATTATATTTGAAGAGAAAAATTAAACGCTCAGATTGAGGTTTGAACCTAGGACCTTTCACACTCTAGGTGAATGCTCTACCAAGTGAGCTATCTGAGAAACTCCAACCTAAACGCAAATTTCTCTCTTATATATACTGTTTATTCCCTCACACCAAATGCTATGAAGCCTTTGCTTCTATCTTACAAATGGTGGCTTCTTTATTAAGAAGACCTTTAATATGGAATTTTACATTACAATTTTTGTAATGTAATCGGGAATTTTACATTGCAATTTTTGTAATGTAAAATTCCCAATTAAAGGTCTCCTTAATAAAGAAGCCACCATTTGCAAGATAGAAGCAAAGGTTTCATAGCATTTGGTGTGTGGGAATTAACAGCAGTTTCTCAGATAGCTCACTTGGAAGAGCATTCGTCTAGAGTGTGAAAGGTCTTGGGTTCAAACCTCAATCTGAGTGTATAATTTTTCTCTTCAAATACCGTATTTATCAAATGTAAGTCACCTTTGAATTTAAGTTGCTCACCAATTTTGAAGAAGCTTTTTAAGAATTTTCTTGATTTACTTACCAGTACTATTCCATGTCATCAAACCAAAAATCATCTAAATACACCAACTGGGAAATTATGTTTTTATATAAATAATATGAATTAGAAAATACACAACTCGCCCCCATATTTGTAGTTTATTGAAGACCCAGGGTTCCAGCACTCTGTATGTCATTGTCAATTCTTTCTAAGAAAGATAATAAACTACAAATATGAGGTGAGTTGTGTATTTTCTAACTCATATTATTTAAAATAAATCTCATAGTGTCGCTTCATTTAAATACTTTTTATCTTGTAAATTAACGAGTCATTTTTTCACATCTTACCTCATATTTTATGTTTCTTTAAACGTGGGATCTAGTTTTCAATAGAAGGATCTCTCTCATTTTCAACCGACATTATGACTCAATGAGAGAGATCCTTCTCTTGAAAACTAGTTCCCGTGTTTATAGAAACATAAAATATGAGGTAAGATGTGAAAAAAATGACTCATTAATTTACGAATTAAGAACCTCATAATGTTATTTTCCATATTTAACTATGAACTTTTTATCTTCCATAGTAGACTACAAAGCTGCTGGTTGGTGAGGTCAATGTTTTTATGCTGTATAGTATATAGTTGCTCACTCAGAAATAATTGGAGATGCAACAATGGACAAATAATATGTGACTGATATTGAATATAACATAATAGCCAATAGGAAAACTAGAAAATATTGCTTTGGTAAAAAGAATATTAGCAATGAAATTAAAATATTGTAACAGTAGAGTAAAGTTTAGTGGAAAATTTTCTTATGGACTTTAAAATAAGTGTTAAAACTTAAAAAGTCAGATTATTGTATTTGAAGAGAAAAATTATATGCTCAGACTGGGATTTGAATCCAGGACCTTTCAAACCCCAGTCTGGGCGTATAATTTTTCTCTTCAAATATAATTTACCCATCATTGAGATGCATGAAATGAATAATAAAAACATTGAAGTCAGATTATGTTGAAAATGCTATAAGTTCACAGATTCCAACTGGTTCTCCGTGATGCTAATTTTAAGCTGCTGGTTATTAGGGAAGTAACTGTACAAGAGGGAGAAAATTTGATGCCCCTGAAGGTAATATTCATACATGCTGACAAATTAAAGAGAAATTGAGAAATGCTAATTCATCCCAAAAATTGTTTAATGAACCAAAGATGGGGAAATATCGCAATTGGAATGAAAAGTTATTGAGTATGTGCGAGAAAAAAGAAATTAAGGTTCCCCTATTGCACGAGAAGTGGGGGTTTATCTGAAACTAGAAGTCAAAATTTAAAAAATTGTTTTAGTGGCAGCTATTTTTTATTTTTCGCAATGAAATGTGGCATGTAATATTTGAATAAGAAAAGTAAGATACAGTTTATTAAAAAAAATACAGTAGGAAGTAACATTATGAGATTCTACTTAATAAATAAATTGAGCCTTTCTTTATCTTACCTCATATTTGTTGTTTTCTAGTAGGATATGTTTCAGAGCATATTTGCTCTATCTTCAGCTTGTACAGACTGAGTCTGTAAACAACAAATATGAGCTATGTAGGTAGGAAATAACACTATGAGGTTTATTTTAATTTTGTTTAGTTGTTTCTTGACTCCCCTCATACTTCTTAACTCCCACGCAGGCTCGAGTTTCTTCACAGCATTTGTGACATTCTCAATGCTGTATTATGTTCACAAATGATGTCCAATGGCCTCTTCTCCTGCAAACTGACAGATGGCGCGGAGGTCAGTCTGCAGGAGAGGAGGCCGTTGGACATCAGTTGTGAACATAATACAGCATTGAGAATGTCACAAATGCAGTGAAGAAACTCGAGTCTGCATGGGAGTTAAGAAGTATGAGATGAGTCAAGAAACAACTAAAAAAAAAGAGGTTGGGAGAAGAAAGACTCAACTTATTTATTAACACATTCAGTACCGTAAACCAGTTAAGGCGTTTAAAGAGACTATCGTGTATGTGGCCGTCAGTTAACTCGTTTTAGAGTGGGCACGAAGGAAACCGCATTTATATTCGGCGCCTAAATATTGTGTTGGCTTAGTATGTCTTGGAGATCATAGATGGCATGTAAATGTACATTTTATATTCCCGTTTGACCTTGGTGAATCCCCTTTTATTTTTAAAACAAACAACACATGGAATTCGTTCTCCCAAACTTGACTCCAGACTCCAATGCAGTCGTATATGTTTCTCGTTATCGCGCTGTTGTTTGTGCGTGAGTGAAACCATGGCGAAAGAAAAATATCTCACTCAAGAAGAGTTAGTGAATATTTTGTATAATGATGATTAAGGTGATGAACTGATTCCTGAATTAGAAGATTCACAAAGTGAAAGTGAAGATGAACTTCCACTTCCTGAAATTGATATGCCAATACCATGTGATGTCAATCACCCAAGTTATTTCACCATCAAATCCTACTAGGATATCTCCTTTAGGTATGTACAAAATTTGAATTTTCTAGGACTAATAGTTTGTGAATAATGGTCCATTTTCTGAAGTGCCACGAAAAGGGTAGCTGGGGTATTTAAATGGCTGGCCTGTGGGTTTAAATGCCCTGCTCAGTGCCTGGTACTGAATATGTTAAGATATGTTTTGTTAATCAGCAAATTCGAACCATTAGGAGTGGAGTGGTGGTTAACTTAAAAGTTGCAAATTTATATGTACATTTTCAATACTTCAGTGGCCATAATTTTTGTTTTCTCACTATATATGTCTAATTATCAAAACAAAGACATTCTGTAAACCAGCAAAACGGGACCATTAGAAGTGGAGATTTACCTGGAACAAGTTTTAAGATTGCTTCAGCAAAACCGGACCATTAGAAGTGGAGATTTACCTGGAACAAGTTTTAAAATTGCTTTAATACCCACAATTTCTCTTTCCTCCCAACTAAACTGGATACATACTTTTATTACCTCACCTCATATCCTTTTTTCTTCTAGACTGCAGTTTTGGAGCTATATCTCCATCATCAGTAGCCTCTCGTCGATCGGTGTTATGTTGTTTCTTGGTGGTTTTCTTCTTCCTTGTATCGGTGGACCGATCAAATCAAAATTTGTTTTTTCCCTGTGAAAGTTAAATGGATACATACTATTTAATTAAGAAGAGACAGATACATTCCTTAAATCAGAAAATCACATCTTAAATTTGATTTATTGAGAAATTTGTTTAGTTTATGCAGCTCCTGCCATGATGGACTTTTATTGTATGTCATTGAAATATTAATTTTGATGACTAATGAAATAAGATTGAGGATGAATGTGTATTCAATGGTAAAGAAAAACATTTTTTGCCTGAACCGGGAATCGAACCCTGAACCTTCAGCTTTCTGTGCTGACACACTAACCACTGAGCTAATTCAGGTTACATTCGCATCCAAGCATAAATCCTCCCTTTACCTTACTCTCTTAGTCCCACATTCAATGCAATGAATCATCATTCACAAATACACAATGAATGGCTTCTACATTAAGAAAACATGAAAGGTCTCCACTCAGCTATAGTATTATTCATTAATTTTAAAATGCAATAGGAAGTAACATTAAGAGGTTTGATTAATAATTAAAACATTTTGTCTGTTCATTCTTACCTCTTAGAGTTGTTTTTGTCGAACATATGTTTCAGATGTTTTTATTATTAATTTCATACATCTCAATGATGGATAAATCATATTTGAAGAGAAAAATTATACGCTCAGACCGGGACTTGAACCTGGGACCCTTGGTTCTCTAGACCAAGTGCTCTACCATCTGAGCTACCTGAGCAAGTACCGATCTAAACGCAAATTTTTCTCTATATACTTTGTAATTCCCGCCCACCAAATGCTATGAAACCTTTGCTTCTTCTTCTTCTTCCTTCCAAGTATTAGGCCAAGGCCTGTTACGATCCTATAGAAAATTTTCCCTCCAGCGTTTCATAGGACGGCCCAGTGATCTTCGTCCTCTTGGTATATAATTATAAACAGCTTTGGGGATCCGATTTGCTTCTATCTTTGCAAATGGCGGCTCCTATATTAAGAAGACATATTTGGGAATTATACATTACATTATAAATGCCAGTAAGGCTTTTTTGATGTTCTTATTATTAATTTCATACATCTCAATGATGGATAAATCATATTTGAAGAGAAAAATTATACGCTCAGACCAGGACTTGAACCCGGACCCTTGGTTCTCTAGACCAAGTGCTCTACCATCTGAGCTACCTGAGCAAGTACCAATCTAAACGCAAATTTTTCTCTATATACTTTGTAATTCCCGCCCACCAAATGCTATGAAGCCTTTGCTTCTATCTTTGCAAGGTAGCTCAGATGGTAGAGCACTTGGTCTAGAGAACCAAGGGTCCCGGGTTCAAGTTCCAGTCTGAGCGTATAATTTTTCTCTTCAAATATGATTTATCCATCATTGAGATGTATCAAATTAATAATAAAAACATCGAAAAAAGCCATACTGGCATTTATAATGTAATGTATAATTCCCAAATATGTCTTCTTAATATAGGAGCCGCCATTTGCAAAGATAGAAGCAAAGGCTTCATAGCATTTGGTGGGCGGGAATTACAAAGTATATAGAGAAAAATTTGCGTTTAGATCGGTACTTGCTCAGGTAGCTCAGATGGTAGAGCACTTGGTCTAGAGAACCAAGGGTCCCGGGTTCAAGTCCCGGTCTGAGCGTATAATTTTTCTCTTCAAATATGATATGTTTCAGAGCTTCTTAGCCCCATCATCAGCGTTTATAATATGTAATATGTAATAGCTGACGATGGGGCTAAGAAGTTCTGAAACATATGTTCAACAAAAACAACTCTAAGGGCCGCATGCAAATACATTAGTCTCTACTCAAATTACTTCCAATCACTGGTGAGCTGACTCATCGTGAGCAATTGCTGAGATCGAATTAACGGCCAACTTACCGGTCATGCGTGAAAGTTGACATTTTTGTAATATTGGCAACGAATTACCCAGAATTCTCAGCGATAAAACCACTTCTGTTATTTTCGTCTGCTATAGAGGAACGCATTTACGCTTGCATCCCGCAAATAATACCGTATACAACGACATCTGCATTGTGCAATATTACGCCGATTCTCCTGTTCTTCCAGTTGAATTCGTTGGTAAACTCTATCAAATTCCTCTTCTCCGCGTATACCGAAAACATGATCGAAGTCTTCAAGGTCCGACATCTTGGATAAAGCTGCAAAGGTTTCAAACTACATCGGTTCCCTTCGGGATTTTCACGATAAGTTTCTATCTTGAACTATGATCTTAAGTTACCTCGTCAGGTAGCTTACAATTATTATCGCATGAATAGATTTCTGAGTAAGCAAAATGTATTAGGATAAAACTTTCTCAGCAGAGAACGCCTTTTACGGTCTAATGCATTTATAAATTCGACCCTAAGAGGTAAGAATGAACAGACAAAATGTTTTAATTACTATTTATTAAATTAATATTGAGAAGCTGAAGCTGTTACTATGATAGAAATAAGTTAATTAATGTATACAACTAAATTATTGCAATCAGTGGTAAAGAGAAAAAAATGTTTGCCTGAACCGGGAATCGAACCCTGAATATTCAGCTTTCTGTGCTGATGCTCTGACCACTGAGCTAATTCAGGCTGCATTCCCATCCAAGCATAAATCCTTCCTTTACCTTACTCTCTTGGTCCCACATTCAATGCAATGAATGAATGTTTATTTTTGTGCAGGTGATGAAACCATATCAATGGTGAGTGACACATGGAGTACAGATGTACTGGCTAGTGACAGTGAGACAGTGGAGCAGAGCAGTGAACGTAACTTCCCTACCAGCACCACTGACAGTACAGTCACTCAACTGACAGAATCTACTCAGGTTAGTTATATGGAATAAAAAATACAGGACGGAATAGAACTCTACTAATAAACTTCCACAGGTTCATATATTAATGTTGGCAATTTTACATTATGAGTTTTTTCAATTAATAAAAATCAATACTGAATCATGAATATTCTTACCTCATATATATCTATGTTCTTTAACACAGAACTGCGGTGTCGAGAGCCATCGCTCCCATCCTCATCTTCTGTCACGATTGTCAATTCTTCATCATGTCAGTTATCTACACTTCTTGAATGAAACAGAAGGCCTTATGGCATTGACTCTGTCAGCTAAAATAAAGCATTATTATTATTATTATTATTATTATTATTAGGGCAATTTTTGGACCAAAGAGAGATGAACAGACAGGTGAATGGAGAATACTGCATAACAAAGAATTACATGGTCTTTATAGGAAGCCAGATATAATGAGAACAGTTAAGTCTCGTAGGCTGCGATGGGCAGGACATATGGCACGAATGAGGAATGAAAGACGTGCATGGAAGCTTCTTGTAGGAAAACCAGAGGGAAAACGCCCAGTTGGTAGACCAAGAATGAGGTGAGAGAATAATATTAACTATGATTTGAAGGAAGTGGATTATACAGGGAATGATTGGAAAACATTGGCTCAGGATAGGGATATATGGAGAGCTTATGTCCGTGCGGTCATGAACCTATGGGTTCGATAGTGCCAGTGAGTTGGTTATTAATATTATTATTATCATCATCATCTTCTTCTTCTAAACTGCTATCTAGCGTTGATTTGAAGAACTTTTGTAATGAAGTTTTGTTCGTCCTGAAACTCAAAATTCATGGATCTAACATGGTTTTCCTAAACTGTTGATTCTAAAGGCTTAGATAGATGTTTCAAAAGTTTAGCATCTATCTAAGCCTTTAAAATAAACATTTGAAACATCTATCTAAGCCCTTAGAATTAACAGTTTGGGAAAAGATATACATTTAGAAAAACCATGTTAGATTCATGAATTTTGAGTTTCCAGACGAACAAAACTTGATTACAAAGTTCTTCAAATCAACATTAGATAGCAGTTTAGATGATGACCGATATGATGAAGAATTGATGGTTATGACAGCAGCTGAGGATGGGAACGATGGCTCTCGATACTGCGGTTCTGTAATAAAGAACATAGATATATGAGGTAAGAATATTCACAATATTCAGTTTTGATTTCCACAGGATATTCAAGGATATTGGCTGCAGAGCTGGTCAAGTACATATTCACTCCCACTTGAATCTCGCTCCCCAGTCTTGTTGCTTCTATGGTGGCACTTAGCATATTTAGGAGAATGGGAGGAGAATGCCCAAATGCATGTGCAGGAGTATAATGCAAATGAGAGCAACCGATAGTTCCATTGGATCAGATTTCCTGTGAACAATGAACAGTCTTCATAAGCAAAATAATATATACAATGACAGAAAGGTAAAGAAAATGTATTAAATAAATTATCTGATGGAACCTACATTCTACAGGCATTAAGCTTTAAATATAAGTCTGTATTTTTTTTTTCTTTTTCATTTTTTTTCTTCTTTGGGATATGTTGGATCAGTCATTTCTCTGTGTGTTGTTCCTTTCTTAGTGTCCAGTATTTGTTCATTCTTTCTGATCTTCTTTTTCTCTCTTTTTCTGAGATAATAGGTTTGGATTTTTGTGCAGATTTATCTTGGAACCTTGTGTTTTCATCTTGAATAATTAATTTAGCTATATTTAATTAATGTTGGGAAGTAAACATTATGAGGTTATATTTTTTGGAAAAATGGTTGAGTTCTTTGGATTTAAAAAAAGAAGTAATAGAAAAATACGTCAACCTTACAAAATTTTTGTATTGAACATTCCTATTTTACTTTCAATGGTAAATTTTACAAACAAGTTTCGGATTTATCTATGGGAAATCCTCTTTCACCTTTTTTGGCTAATTTATACATTAGTTATTGTTTATTTTTTATCATTTCACTCACCTCATACTTCATAATTTATAGCAGACCCAGGGTTTCTTCACGTAATTCGTGACATTGTCAATGCTGCGTCATGTTCACATGAGTTGTGAACATGACGCAGCATTGACAATGTCACGAATTACGTGAAGAAACCCTGGGTCTGCTATAAATTATGAAGTATGAGGTGAGTGAAATGATAAAAAATAAACAATATTAAAGAACCTCATAGTGTTATTTCCTATCTACATAACTTTATACATTAGTTACTTTGAGTGCCATATCACCAAGGCTTACCCATGGATTTTCAAGAGTTGGTACAGATATGTAGATAATATTTTTTCGATAATAAATTTTAAACATGTTGATGATGCGTTGAAATTACTTAATCTACAAGATGTAACAATTAAATTTACCATAGAATCAGAAATTGAAAACCAAATTCCGTTTTTGGATTTATACATAATTATGAATGAAAAAACTCAAAAAATTGAATTTGATGTATATAGGAAGAGTACACATCTGATAATGATATAAAATCAACGGGTTTCAATCCTCCGGCACATAAACATGCAATATTTAATAGCCTCTTATATAGATTGATAAAGGTCCCACTAAAAGGAGAAAATTTTAAGAAAGAATATGAGAATATCCTAAATATAGCCAGATTAAATGGTTTCAATAAGAGTATAATATCTAACAAATTAAAGAAATTCAGAAAGATAAAACAACTTAAAGAATGCTCTACCCTACAAATTGTTAGTAAAGAAATGAAAAATTTCAAGAAAATTACTTACCATCCAATAGTACATGGGAAATTAAAAAAAATATTTGATAAATACAACATTACTTTGGCACGAATAAATAAATTTAGTCTGGAAAAACTTCTAAGTACAAATAAAAAAAATCAACATCCCAGACAGTAAGAAATCTGGAATTTATCAAATAAATTGTAATGATTGTAGCAAAGTATACATAGGAAAAACAAAAAGGAATTTGGAAACATGCACTAAAGAACATTTTAGAAATATTAAAAATTGTGAAATTGAAAAATCAGCAATTGCTGCACATAGTTTACTAGAACATCATAAAATTGAAAAAAGAGGCAAAACTTTTGAAACAATTGGATAAACCGTTGGAATTGACAATTTGGGAAATGATATTCATTCAGAAGAATAAGTATCGATCTATGAATTTCGATATTCCGATGGATAAAGATTTAATGGCTGATGATGAACATGACTATGTTTGAAATCGCGATATCATGGAAGCATGATTCCTATGAGGTGAGTTGTTTAAACAATATGTTCTCCGATGAATTTTAAAGATTTAATTACAAAGTTTATAATCCCAACGAAAGATGGCAGCACTAGAGGTGATGGCATTAGAGAAATCAACAACCACAGAATTTCATCAGTGGAAGCCATGACTGAAGAAGGACATGATATTGTCTGAAACCGTCGGTATCAAAGAAATTTGAAATCATATGAGGTGAGTCGATAAAAATATATTCTCCACTCACCATTAATTAATTTAGCTGTTCGATTGATTAGTGAATTTTCTGTAATCTTTAATTCTATTAGGTCTTTTCCAGTTTCTTTAAACCAGTTGAGTTTTGTTTTCCAATACAGAAAAAAATCAAAGATTTGTTTGGTTAATCTGTTATAGTTCATTCTGAGAAGATAATTGTAAAAAATTTATTCTCCTTTTTTTTGCATAGTATCTGAAAGTTTTTCAATTTTTTTGTAGAGAGATTTATTCTTGATGTATATTATTTTATTATCTTGAAATTTTGGTCCTATGATTTTCCTTAAAATTTTCCTATCTTTTAGTTCAAATTTCTCCATTTGCTCTTTGAAATTCATGGTTAATGATTCTGCTGCATACCGTGCTTCTGGCTTGATCACTGTCTTGTAATGTGTAATTTTGGATGCCCATGAAAGGGTTTTTTTGTTGTATATATGTCTTTTGTTAGTTGAAAAGCCAGTTCAAGTTTAATTTTTTTTCTCTTTATATTACATGTGAAAAAATAAATTAAATATATAGGCCTACTTTGTACTGTAAACAAAATGTACTCCGACAGCAATAAAATGTATTTACAATTACATAAATTTATTTCCTTGCAAAATTATTAAGAAAATCATAAATTTTAAGTTTCCTTTCATCTGCCAACAAATAAAAGTATCACACAATAGTTGGCCAGTATGGAATCACTTATTTTTAATTTATATAAAATGGTTAAATGGTTGGTTCCTGCTCCCTCTGTTGGCTGACTGATGAAGATTTAATTTGGAAGTTCATCAGTCAGCCAACAGAGTGAGCAGGAAGCAACTTACAGAATTGCTAATCACCAATTCAACAATTAGATAGAACTGAATGATACAAGGAAGTATCTAAACTAGTCTTTGAGAAATCTACAATTGTGAGGTGAGGTGTTAAATCTAACTCTATTTTCATTAATATTTAAAGGAAGTGACATTATACGGTTTATTTTAATTATGGTAATATATGTAGTTAGATTTAACACCTTATAATTGTAGGTTTCTTGAAGACTAGTTTCAACACATCATGATCAATTCCAACTAACCCTATTTATTAATTAAAATAAACCTCATAGTGTCATAGTTAAATATGGGAAATAACATTATGAGATTCTTAATTCAATGAATGAATGAGCCATTTCTAGAGATCCGTGAAATTCGCAAGTCGCGATAATGCAAAATGCTCTAATTTTGTCATTTTCTTGTACCATTTCTTAACTCCACTTCCCATAACCTCAACAAAAAAAAAAGCATTTATGAATTGCAAAATTCTACGATAATGTGAAATAACACCAAAATTTAAAAGATTTTTTTTGTTCTATTCGCGAAATTTTCATAATGCATTTTTAAACACTGTTTACGGATTCCATCTTCTTTTTTTAACTGCCATATCTGCTTCCTCCATGCAGTATTGCAAAGGGAAATGGTTGCAACAGTTCACAACATAGAGGTAATATTTTCTATCCTTCTCATGCTCAAATATGGTCTCTCCATAGATTTTAAGTTCTATAGCCAATATGAATTCCAAGAAATACGAATTATGTTAACATGTAAGACAAGTTTTTTTCCCCCTAAATTTTTGCAGACAAAATTATCAATTTTACATCAATCATTATTAAGTAATGGTATGTTCAAATCTGAAGAAAACATTTCTTTAAGTATAACCAGTAACCTGACAATAATGCAAGCACTGCCAAATTAGAATAAGCCAACAATGGACCATGAATAATTATTTCATATTGATAAATATTATTATTTCCAATTTAATTAAAACAGAATTTAATTACATAAACATATTGGATTACATATCTATAACATGGTTTTTAACAAAATGTAACAAAACAAATACTGACAGTTTGAACAACAATGATCACGTGCAATTTTAATTCCCCCTCTTTCTCCCTTAAAACTTTGTTTCAATCAACAGATACATTCAGTGAATGTGAAATGTATACCTTGGTCAGTTTGTGTTTTACTTAAGTCTAAAGTAATTTTCATTATCATATGTTTTTTAATAAATTAATGAGTCATTTTAACATCTTACCTCATATTTCATGTTTTTCAAACACGGTAACTATAGTTTTCAAATTATCTTGTCATTCATTTGAAAACTATAGTTACCATGTTTGAAAAACATGAAATATGAGGTAAGATGTTAAAATGACTCATTAATTTATTAATTAAGAACCTCATAATGTGTTTCCCAATTTTAACTTTGAATATGTTTTTTGTTTTTAATTTTCTATCTATTGTCATGCCAAAACCAAGTGTGTCAGCCACTTTTAAGAATGAGAATGCAGAGATACTCACCATGATTGCTTTTTCTTAAAAGGTAAATTTTGCTTACAAATTAGTGACTACGATTAAAATTTTATGCATTTTAGTGTATTAACATTGCTATCAATTGTACAAGCTAAAAGTTGACCTTACATTACTAGATATATCATTCTTATTGGGTTTAATATACCACACTAGGATTAAAGAGGCTCAAATTTACATTTTTTTTAGAATAACACCGAAGTCTTGAAATTTTAAAATGAGTTTTCCCTAAAAATAAAACCACTTTCACGGATCTCTAGCCATTTCTCACCAATAAATAAATTTAGCCTTGGTAATCTATTAATATCCAATAAGAAATTGAATATCCCGCATAGTGAAAATTCTGGAATTTGGACACTCGCACAAAAGAACACTTTAGCAATATTAAAAATGGTGAAATTGAAAAATCAGCTATTGCAGCACATAGTTTGTTGGAGAGTTATAAAATTGAAAAAGAGGCCAAACTTCTAAAACATTTGGAAAAACCTTTAGAATTGACGTTTGGGAGAAGATGTATATTCAGAACAAATTTAGATCCATGATTTTTTTAATTCTCGATGAACAGGACGTGATCTGAAAGTTCGTCAAATCAATACCAGATGGCAAGTTATAGATGGAGATTCCAATGAAAATCCGGTAGTCATAATATCGGTTTAAAATGGGAGGTATGTCCTCTTGAAAACTGCAGTTTCTATGTTTAAAAAAAACATAAACTATGAGGTAAGGTAAGAAATTACTTATTCATTCACTCATAGTGTCACTTCCTTTAAATATTAATGAAAATCTATTATCAAATTAAAAATTTTATAACACTAGGAATTCGAAGTCAGGTAAAAATTTTATATAACAATTACAAATGTAAACTATTCTGCATTCGTTAGGATATGAAAGCTATGTTCTGTCCTAGCTAATAACAAATTTAATTCTCACACAAACATTTTTAAATTTTATTGTAGCTTTTAGATGTGACAGAAACTGCATCAGAAGCCTGGAGTACAGATGTCCTTGCATCAGACTCAGAGCGACTGACAGAAGTGGATACTGACGATACAGGCAGTGTTGCTAGATCTGATGATACAGCACGTTCTGAAGTAGAAGCTGAAGGCCGTGGAGAACCAGAAGGTGGTGAAGATGCACCAACATCTAATGCACGTAAGCATTATATTCTTCTTAGTTTTGTCAGTCCCCTGAACTAGTGGTTACCATAAGAATCAAATGAATTTTGAATTTCTGAGCCACATCATCAGCGATTACAGACTGGTCTGAGTCTGTAATCGCTGACGATGGGGCTCAGAAGTCTTGAAACATATGTTCAACAAAAAACAACTATAAGAGGTAAGAATGTACAGACAAAATGTCTTAATTATTTCGCTTATATTATTGCTTATTTTCACTTTAGCAGTCATATCTGTTAAGACATTTAATAAAATTTTTAGTATGGAGATATTTAATCAAAATCAAAGTGGGAGGTATCACTATGAGGTATTTACATAAATAAATGAGTTGGAGAAAATGCTTCAACATCTCACCTCATAAAGTTGCGTGTCTTCACAATACCGGTTTCAAAAGTATAATTTTACTTCCATCTTCAGTCAAACTCACAATTTTAAGAGGTGAGATGTTAAAGCTTTTTCTCCAACTAATTCATTAATGGAGATATTTTATTTATGTTGTGATATAAAATGCTTCTCTTTTTTTAGTTTTTTCCATTATTAGATAACCTGAGATAAAATAAATCCTTGTTTGCAGAATTAGGAGCTGGTATGGGCTTCAGACCAATTCGTGAAGATCCAATTGGCAGAGCTTCCTTGTTGGCTCCTGCTTCACCAACAAGGGTGGATGGTGGAACGCATCCTTCTTGGAATGTTACAGGTCGAGGTGGTGGTAAAGCAGATTATCGTCGAAGAACTGTGGAATATGTAGATAACAGTGCCAATAATCCAACTGCTCATCGAGGACATATTCCTGGTAATGATTTTCTTTAAACTATAAATCTTTTTAAAAAAAATTCATTGCTCAGTAACTGCGTAAACTAAGCAAATTCCTCAGCAATTCAAATTTATGGCCTGATCTTGCTGGTTTATGGAATTTAATTATATTTTATTTGTTAAATTGGAGAAACTCAATTTCTGATGCCAACTTATTTAAAAGTGTTTGACTGCAGTGAAAACCAAATCATGCATAACTGTAAGAGTAACTATTGCATATTTAATTAATGTTGAGAAGTAAACATTATGAGGTATAATCATTAAAATTCATCGGAGAACATATTGTTTAAACAACTCACCTCATAGGATTCATGCTTCCATGATATCGCGATTTTAAACATAGTCATGTTCATCGTCAGTTATGATTCACCATTTTTAATATTAATAATTTAATAATTTAGTGTTCAAATTTATATTGTGTTTTTCAGACCAAACATAAGCAGCAACTGCAGATTTTTCTATTTTCCCATTTTTAACATTAATGGGGAATATAAAAATCTGCAATTGCTGCTCATGTTTGGTCCGAAAAACACAATATAAATTCGAACACTAAATTATTAAAACAGAAAATACAAAAGAACTCACCATTTGGGAAAAAAATTTACATTCAGAAGAACAAAAATAGAGTTATGAATTTCAAAATTTCTACTGAGCGTGACCTAGTTTGGAGGTTATTCAGCCAGCTGGAAGAGGGAGCTTATATCGACATCCAGGGTTCACAACATAAAACTCACCAGTCTTGGCAAGCTGAAGATGATATAGAAGATTTAATTGAAACATGTTCGAGAATAAATCAACATTAATTTGAGGTAAGATGTTTCCATCACAAAAAAAATTTGATTAATAGCATATACTGAGTAACTTTGCAAAATATCGAAAATTGCAACCATTAGAGTGATTTTTAAATGTCTTACACCTAATGGTTTTTTATTTTGCTGGTTAAAGAACTCGATCTTACTTTTTAATTTGATTGGTACATGCCAAGTTTGGTTCTGATAAAACAGAAATTGTGGTCACTAGAGCTTTAACGGACACACACACACACACATATATATAAATTTTGGTCATGATTATTTTCGGTTTCTACTAGGTTGGATCGGTGAAGATCTATAATTTTTTTTATTAAAATCTTTTCAAGAGAACAACCTCAATAGTTTCATTCCTTCAGAATTTACTAAGAAGATGGGGGGGGGGGAACTCTTATCTGATGTGAATAATTTCATGCAGAATCAGTCCATTTTGTTTTTATGAAATTAAAATTTTGTTACTTCCCAACATTAATTTAATATAATTAAAATTTTGTGTTATTGTCTATACAAAATAATATCTGCTCTTGATGTAAACATAGATTGAAGTACATTTAGAGTCGTAGTGTTTAATTTTCTTCCACTATACAATTTGTTTTTTTTATAAAGGAAACAATTGACATTGCCTTATTCCTTATTTAATACACAACAATGTCAATGAAAAAATGAAAGTTTATCATATCATCAGTAATAAATATTGATTTGACTGCTGTTTAGAGTATATATTTGTATTAAATTAAAAGATTCTTACCTCTCCTCACATTATTCTGTTAAGTAGATCGCGATTTCAGGCCTATAGCAGGCCCATCTTCAGTACACTGTTGTTGACCGGTGTTATGTCGCTCGGAAGAACCACTTCTTCTTCCCTCTGTTGGTGGACCGATGAACCTCTTGATAAGGTCAAAATTTGCGGGAACTTCGAAGTTCATAAGTTTTCCTTTGTTTTTCTGAATGTGGATCTTTTCCCAAACTGTAAGTTCCTTAGAAGTTCCCGCAAATTTTGACCTTATCAAGAGGTTCATCGGTCCACCAACAGAGGGAAGAAGAAGTGGTTCTTCCGAGCGACATAACACCGGTCAACAACAGTGTACTGAAGATGGGCCTGCTATAGGCCTGAAATCGCGATCTACTTAACAGAATAATGTGAGGAGAGGTAAGAATCTTTTAATTTAATATTGAATTGAACCTCACAGTGATAATTCCTATATATAAAAAAAGGTTATATATTTGTATTTATTAGTAAACAATATGATGAATTATTTTTTTTTGTGTAATGCCACCAGGTTGTCTTTTATGACATTTCTGGTTTTCTCCCCTAGCATTGGCGGAATTGTAATCCATTTCTTGGGTTGGGTATCTAGAAGGCAGAGTTACGTTACACCGATGATAAGATGGGTGATAAATGATAATGAAGCGCCAGGAGAGTTCTTAACCTAAATTCCAGATCATGGGCAACCACAGGAATAATTCCCTTTAAAGAAAAATTCCTATGATTTGACTGGGAATCAAACCCGGGACCGCATGAACTGTAGTCAGAAATGCTGACCACTAGCCCATGAGGCTGGTCATGATGAATAATATTACATTTGAGGAGTAAATTGATTAGAAAATGTAAATATGTCAAATTTCATTATACAAAAACATCCAAGTGTAAAACTCCTAGTGACACAAAACAAATAATTTTTTTAAGTTTTCTCCAAGTTGATTAAAATAAATCCAGAAATTTTAGTGAATGTGTAGTAGTAGTAATCATAATAGTAATCTATTGCCAAGGAACTAGATTGAACTCCATTCTCCTTCTTGCCTCCCAATAAAGCTTTGATGCTGAGTCCAGGTGTTCTGCAGTCATGATGGGACACTTATGCAGGTTATTGGAAAGTACATGTTTAGGTGATGGGTAGATGGAAATCCTATCGATATGTGCAGCCAGACAGTTATGTCCTGGGTCTTATTTGAAAATTGAACTGCTGATTATCTAGCAAAAAAATGGATGTAGTATTGTGCAACCTTCATCATATTTGCCATTCCTAACAGCTAAGAGATTAATCATTTTAGAATTTTAAAATTATAATGTCTACTTATTTTAATGAAGTTTCAAGAAATAAAAGATGGTAGTGCCTCAACACACAATTATTTTAATATCCAAGGAAAAAAGCTGTTACATCTATTGACCACGGCTCATGAGTGTTTGTCACTGCATTTACACAGAATTGGAATTATCTCTTTTCCACTCTGTCCCTAGGGCACTGTACAAGAAGTGATGATTCAGTACAATCTTAAGCAATGTCCAGACCTTTCATTCAAATCAAGTGTATCTAGAAAATATTGGAGAGCAAGAGAGCTGATGGCTGCATTGCCAAGTGCTTAGTATTAGCAAACAAACAAACAAACAAACAAAACTATTAAGTTATGTAGATAGGAAATAACACTATGAGGTTCTTTAATATTGTTTATTTTTTATTATTTCACTCACCTCATACTTCATAATTCATAGCAGACCCTGGGTTTCTTCACGTAATTTGTGACATTGTCAATGCTGTGTCACGTTCACAACTGATGTCCAACGGCCTTCTATCCTGCAGACTGACCTCTGCGCCATCTGGTGGCCGACCGAAGAATTTCCAAATCAGTCCTCTTTCTTTATAACCGGGTATTTCAAAATTCATAGTTGTATTTTCATTCTTGCATATGTAAATTTTTTCCCAAATTGTGAGTTCCTTCGGTTTTTCCAATTGTTTAAGTAATTTTGTTTTGGTTTCTATTCTATGTTTTTCTGACCAGGCATGTGCAGCTATTGCAGATTTTTCGGTTTCTCCATTTTTAACATTTCTGAGGTGTTCTTTTAATCTTGTATTTAGATTCCTTTTTGTTTTTCCTATGTATATCTTTTCACAATCTTTACAATTAATTTGATAAATTCCCGATTTTTTGCAGTCTTCAATTTTTTCATTTTTGTTGGTTTTTATTAAATTACCTAAGCTGTAATCATTTTTCGGTGCTAATTTAATGTTGAATTTGTTGAAAATTTTTTGAAACTTGTCAAATACGAAAGGATGGTATGTGAACTTCTTGAATTTTTTGCCTATATTTTTATCTGTCTGAAGAGTACTTTCATTGATGACTTTTTGTTCTTTGAATTTATTTATTTTCTTGTGTATCATTTTCTTGTGAAAACCATTATCCTTAGCAATTTGTATGATGTGTTCTTTCTCTTTATTGTAATTTTCTTTGCTCATGGGGACATTCACAAGTCTGTGTGTTAAACTATTAAATACTGCCTGTTTGTGTGAGAAATGGTTAAATCCAGTAGCTTTTATATAATTGTCAATGTGAGTTAAATGATTACAGCTTAGGTAATTTAATAAAAACCAAAAAAAATGAAAAAAATTGAAGACTGCAAAAAATCGGGAATTTATCAAATTAATTGTAAAGATTGTGAAAAGATATACATAGGAAAAACAAAAAGGAATCTAAATACAAGATTAAAAGAACACCTCAGAAATGTTAAAAATGGAGAAACCGAAAAATCTGCAATAGCTGCACATGCCTGGTCAGAAAAACATAGAATAGAAACCAAAACAAAATTACTTAAACAATTGGAAAAACCGAAGGAACTCACAATTTGGGAAAAAATTTACATATGCAAGAATGAAAATACAACTATGAATTTTTGAAATACCCGGTTATAAAGAAAGAGGACTGATTTGGAAATTCTTCGGTCGGCCACCAGATGGCGCGGAGGTCAGTCTGCAGGATAGAAGGCCGTTGGACGTCAGTTGTGAACGTGACGCAGCATTGACAATGTCACAAATTACGTGAAGAAACCCAGGGTCTGCTATGAATTATGAAGTATGAGGTGAGTGAAATAATAAAAAATAAACAAAACAAAACTATGTTTTTATTACTCATTTCATACATCTCAATGATGGAAAAATCTTATTTAAAGAGAAAAATTATACGCTCAAACTGGGACTCGAACCCAGGACCTTTGGCTTTTTAGGCCAATGCTCTACCGACTGAGCTGTCTGGGCAAGTTCCAATCTAAACGCAAACTTTTCTCTTATATATGCTATACATTTTCTCTTCAAATATGATTTAAAACAAAACTACAATTGAAGAGAAAAATTATAAGCTCAGACCGGGGTTTGAACCCAGGACCTTTGGCTTTCCAGGCCAATGTTCTACTGCTTTGCCGGTGTAAGCATATAATTTTTCTCTTCAAATGTAATTTGTTCTTCAGTGAGAAGTATTAAATTAATAATAAAAACATTGAAACAAAACTATATTTGAAGAGAAAAATATATTAATAAATTAATGAGTCATTTTAACATCTTACCTCATATTTCATGTTTTATCAAACACGGTAACTATAGTTTTCAAATGATCTTGTCATTCATTTGAAAACTATAGTTACCGTGTTTGATAAAACATGAAATATGAGGTAAGATGTTAAAATGACTCATTAATTTATTAATTAAGAACCTCATAATGTGTTTCCCAATTTTAACTTTGAAGAAAAATATATGTCTAGACTGGGGACCTCTAGTTTTATACACTAGTGCTCTGTCACGAGCTATCCTAACAAATTAATTAAGGTAGAATTTTTATCACTCACCTCATATTGTTCTTATTTGACTATAAACTAGTTTCGGAACATAATTTCTGTTCCATCCTCAGTATCGTCACGACTGTTGTTCTGTCGTCTTGAAGAGCTTTCCTTCACTCCTTCCATTGGCTGACTGAAAAACCTCGAAACCAGGTCATTCT
Organism: Diploptera punctata; assembly: GCA_030220185.1. Classification (NCBI taxonomy): domain Eukaryota; kingdom Metazoa; phylum Arthropoda; class Insecta; order Blattodea; family Blaberidae; genus Diploptera; species Diploptera punctata. The sequence continues at coordinate 3,107,513 of JASPKZ010007150.1, forward strand.
CACTGGGAATTTCAAAGTTCATCAATTTCTTCTTTTCGCTCTTTTGAATGTAGATCTTTTTCCAAACAGTAAGTTCTTTTGGTTTTTCTATTTGTTTTAATAATTTAGCTTCTTTCTCGATAAGATGTTTTTCAGACCATGCATGGGCAGCCACTGCAGGTTTTTCTACTTCCCTTTCTTGACATTCCTGAGATGTTCTTTCACTCTAGTTTTCAAATTTCTCTTAGTTTTTCCTATGTAGAATTTCTCACATTCTTCACATTTAATTTGATAAATCCCTGATTTGTTTTCTTCTTTTGTTTTCTCGTTCTCATTCCTAACAAAACTATGTAATTAAGTTTTTGGAATTAACACAATGAGGTATAATTTAATTCATGAAAAATTGTACCATCTCTCTTCATATCCTAGTTATTAGACTGGTTTTTGAGACCTTATTAGGTTTCATCCTTGGTACTTTCACAAATGTTATGTTCTTTTTTGAAGAACTGCCTCCTGCTCCCTCTGTTGGTAGCCTGATGAACCTCCAAATCAAATCAATTTCCCAGGAATTAAAAAATTCAGTTAGACAAGGGTGTAGTCTATCGCCCACTCTTTTTAATATATATATCGACGACATTATGAAACAATGGAAAAATTATAATGGAAAAGGCCTTAGATTGAACAGTAACTCAAGTATAAATAACTTACTTTTCGCCGATGATTTAGTGTTACTACACCATGATGATCTGTTACAATTGGCTGCTTACAAACTAAATGCAATATGTAGCGATTATAATTTTAAAATTTCAATAAGTAAAACAAAAGTAATGGCATTTTGTGGAAGAAATACTCTGCATGCAAAAATAGTAATTAGAGACAAAATTATTGAACAAGTATCCCACTTTAAATATTTAGGATGTGACATCAGCTATGGGTATGATAAAGATATTGAACACAAAACACATCAGTTTTAAAGCTATTTGTGGTACAATAAATAGAACATTGAATAATAAAGCCCATAAACAAACAAAATTAAAATTTTATAAAACAATGGCTGCCCCTGTCCTTTTGTATGGGAGTGAATCTTGGATTACCACTACCAAACAAGAAAGTAAAATCCAAGCAGCCGAGATGAAATTTTTAAGAAGAGTAAAAGGCTGCACTAGAATGGACCAGATAAGAAACGAGGATATCCGTGAAGAACTGCAGATCTACTCCATAAAAAGAAAAGATATTTAACAACAAGATACAGTGGAAAGAACATATAGAAAGAATGGAAGAAAGTAGATTACCAAATAAAATTTTCCAAGAGGAAGAAGAGATGTCGGACGTCCTCGGAAGAGATGGTCTTAGATCTATTAGTGAAGATGGAACAGGCAACTCTTGCCTAAACCAGGAAGTGAAAGAAGAAGAAGAAGAAGTTATTTCTCCTTCTCATTTTTTTGAATGTAGATTTTTTTTCAAAAACCATGAACTCTTTAGGTTTTCTGTTTGTTTTATTAATTTAATCTTTCTTTCAATTTGATGTTTTTCTGACTGTGCATGGGCTAGTGAACATCTCAGGAATATCAAAAATGCGGAAGTAGAAAAATCTGCAGTAGTCACCCACACTTGGTCAGAAAAACATTGAATTGAAAGAAATGCTAAATTAATAAAACAAACAGGAAAACCTGAAGAGATCACAGTTTGGGAAAAAATCTACGTTAAAAATAAATGAGAAGGAGAATTTTGAAATTTGGGGAAAGTGATTTGATTTGGAGGTTCATCAGTCTACCAACAGAGAGAACAGGAGGGGGTTCTTCAAGACATCATTACGTTGTGATGGTACTGAGGATGGAACCTAATAACTTCCCGAAACCTGTGTAATAAGGAGGATATGAGCTGAGGTGATACCATGTTTTTAAAATTAAAACTCTGTATTGTTCAATTTTGAAAATTTGTTTTTTTATTGCAGGGGCACAAAATTCTGGAGAGGAAACCAGACTTATTCATGTGATAGACAAAATAGATAAACCGCCAGATTTAAAACCAGCTGTGGTAGCTGCAAGCCAGGCAAGTGTGAGCATCGTACACATTCCAGGTTCTCTGACACTGCCTGCCCTACACAATGGTCCCATAGCACCAACACCAGCACCTGCAAACACTGTGCCCCTTGTGCACATTCAAGCCAATCACACGCCAGCACAGAGTGATGCAGCTGTCATTCACATTCCACGCCACAATCCTTCTGCTGTTGAAGCGGATTTGAAGTCTGAGGTATGTCTTTATTATTATTTTTATTCTTTTTTTTTTAAATATACAAAGGGTTTTTTTTTTTCAATGCTAGCAGATTATCTTATAACATTTGTGGGATTCTCTACCTCATAGTATTTTTTCCCACTGTAATTTTAATTAAATTCATATGTATTCTTTGAGTTCAACTAAAATCCCTCTTTATTACTCTCCATGTTTCAACTCCAAAAATTAATATAAGTTTAAAATGTTTTATGCATTTTTTTTTATTTTCTTTACTAAATGCAGGTGCAGGGGGAAGAAGAGACTGATAGAGACAGTGTGGGCGATGTTATACCAAGCATTGTTCGTCTCAGCTCAACAAGTCTTGCTTCAACGAGCAGCAGTGGTAGTGGTTCAGATCCGAGGCCAAAAACAGTGACACCAACTCCAGGTTTGTTAAATGTTTTTACAGTGAACGCTGCTTATGAAATCTCTCATACAAAACAGCACAGAATGGGGGAAAAAAAAGTGTTGAGAAAGGCAAAACATTCCAATGGAATTATATTTGAAGAGAAACATTTTTGCGTAGACCGAGACTCAAACCCAGGACCTTTGGCTTTCCGGGCCAAATGCTCTACCAACTGAGCTAACGAGGCGAGTTGCGATCTAGATGCAAATTTTTCTCTTTATATGTTGTAATTCCCTCGTGCCAAATGCTTTGAAACTGTTGCTTCTATCTTTGCATATGGCGGCCTCTTAGTTAAGAAGACATTAATTGGGAATTAACACTACTTTATAAAGCCAGTAGGGTTTCCAATGGAAGTTGTATAGACTGTCAAAGAATATATATCCATCCATAGTAATTCTGCCAGAGGGCAGCCCTTCACTGCAATCATAGCATTTTCATGCTATGCTTTGCAGCTTTACTAGGGAATTTTAGGTATGGTGGCTTCCTGTTGCTTTCCACACAGGTGAAGGAGATTGATGGTGATGATGATGGCCATATGATTTCGGGAACCGTTTGGGCCTTAAAGTTTTCCTGACATTTGTCTTACAGGTGAGGAAAAACCCCGATAAAAACCTCACCCAGAAAAACTGTCCCGACCGGGGATCGAACCCGGGCCCGCTGCGTGACAAGGCAGCACGCTACCTCGAGACCACAGTGGTGGACAGAATATATATACATACATATATCAATCCAAACATATAATTTTTCTCTTCGAATATGATTTATCCATCATTGAGATATATGAAATGAATAATAAAAACATTGAAAGAAGCCTTACTGGCTTTATATTGTAATATAAAATTCCCAAATAAAGTCTTCTTAATAAAGAAGTCACCATTTGAAAAGATAGAAGCAAAGGTTTCATAGCATTTGGTGCATGGGAATTGACACCGTATATAAGAGAAAAGATTTGCATTTAGATTGGAACTCACCCAGATAGCTCAGTTGGTAGAGCATTGGTCTAGAAAGCCAAATGTCCTGGGATCGAGTCCCAGTCTGAGCATATAATTTTTCCCTTCAAATACTAATCACTTCATCATTTGATGAACTGTTTTTGTTACAATACATAACTAAATAATATTTTTTTAGGAAGTAATACTATGAGATTTTATTTAATAATTATTAAAGAATCAGAAATTAACACCTTACCTCATGATTTGTTGATTCTTGAGAACATGTTTTCTTAATGAATAAGTTTGGTCTATATACTTATTAAGTTAAACCTCAAAATGTTAGTTACTTCCTATTGTATTTTCAAATATTTCAGAAGGGTTCTCTTCTATCTTCAGCTCATATCCTACTTTGGTGGTTGGTGATCTTGTAGGTTGCTTCCTCTTCCCTCTTTAGATTGATCATTGAACTTACAAATCAAATACTTTTCCCCAGGAATCCCAAAATTCATAACTTTATCCTGAACTCACAGTTTGAGAGATCTATGTCCAAAAATATAAGAATAAAGTTGTGATTATTATGAGTTAGTTATTTTGACTCACCTCATATATTTTTTTAATATTCTGCAGACCATAGTTTCGTTGCATGTATGCAACATTGTCAATGCATTGTAACTCAACAGAATGCATCGACAGTGTCGCATAGATGCAATGAAAATATAAAAAATATGTGAGGTGAGTCAAAATAACTAACTCATAATAATTAAAAGAAACCTCATAATGTTATTTCCCAAAAATAAAGTTATGAATTTCGATATTCCTGCAGAAAAGAAATTGATTTGGAAGTTCCTTGGTGGGAACTAAAGAGGCAAGAGGAAACAACCTACAAGATTGCTAACCACCAATTCTGCATCGGATATGAGCTTGTAGATAGAAGGGAATCTTTCTCAAACATGTTTTAGAATCAGCAAATTTTGAGGTGAGGTGTTAAGTTCCGATTATTTAATGATTATTATACAACTGTAATTTTTTACCAAAAAACTTTATCTTCTGACTCTTAAAATGCTTTTGTATGAAGAGAATGACCTTTTCATGCCATGTGAAGTCACAGAACAATGTCACAAAGTGGCTATGTTACGTGCTGAATAAGAACAAGTTCCTATCCATTGAGAATGTAAGATTCCCATCAGTTGACTGTTAAAGCTGGATTTGTCCTGCATTATATCTGTTAAAAGATGAGTTCTAATTTATATTGATATAATTGTTGAAAGCACACTCTGAAATATGTTTACAAAAATTAAATAAAAGAGAAGGTTTAGAATGGATTCCTTCCTTATTGGATGGTTTTGAGTGGGGTATATACACTGCTCAAAACAATTAGAGGAACACTTGTAATAAATTGAATAAGTAATTGTTTTTTAAAGCTGTGATGCTGAAAGTTGGACAATATGTAAATTGAATTATTAATTTTATCATTGGATACAAATTTTAAAGATCCATGGTCTAAATACAGAGAAATTACCTCAAATAACAAACATAGAGATTTTTTTTATTTTGGAAGGCACTGGCCACTTCTAATTGGTAAGCTTCCTGATGTTGCTACAGTGACGAATGTTGATTATTGCCTTGTTTACTGAAGTCTCTGACAAAATGAGGCATTTAAATGAGTTTGAAGTGTATCATGCTCTACATCTTCTACGACAAGGTCAATCTCTGCGACAAGTGGCTAGAGAGCTTGGGGTTTCTCCTTCCGTGGTGTCCAGGTTACGCAACAGGCACAGAGAGACAGGTCAGTATTGTAGAAGACGTGGCCAGGGCCGTAAATTTGAAACAAGCCCCCAGGATGACAGATACGTTGTTATTTCTGCTCTTCGACAGCGTACAAAAACTGCAAAAGACCTGCAGAATGACCTTCATGGCTTCCGGAATCCGGGTTTCAGACCAAACCATAAGGAACAGATTAAGGAAAGAGAATATTCGTCCAAAAAGGCCCGTTAAAAAAACCACGCTTAACAAATGGGCTTAAGGCAGCAAGACGTACGTATGCTGAAAACCATGGTGATTGGAACCTGAACCAGTGGAAGTCTGTGCTCTTCTCGGACGAATCCAGGTATCGTCTTACACGTTGTGATGGTCGTTTGAGGGTGTGGGGACGGCCAGGAGAAAGATTTTCTGCAGAGGCTGTACAGGAAATTGATAGATTCGGAGGAGGTTCCATAATGATGTGGGCCGGAGTTATGTACAACAATCGTATGGACCTTGTACTTGTTCCCCAGCGACTGAATGCTGTCCGGTATATCGAGCACGTTCTGGAAGAGCATGTAGTACCTGCTGCCATTGGAGTAGGCCCTGGATTTCTGTTTATGCAGGATAATGCCAGGGCACATTCTGCGGCTGTCACCAGGGATTTCCTGAGGAGGAATGAAATTGAGGTAATGGAGTGGCCAGCGGTCAGCCCAGACCTCAACCCTATTGAACACTTGTGGGATCTTCTAGACAGGAAGGTCAGGAACCAACATCAAGCTCCACAAACTCTGCAGCACTTGGAGATGCTCTGAAGGAAGAATGGGAGAATATCCCACAAGAGGAAATCCAGAATCTTATTGGGAGCATGCCACGAAGGTGCCAAAGTGTCATCGAATGTCGTGGAGGCCATACACGATACTAACTCTATGTAACGAGTGTTTAACTTTGAAAAATAAGCACAAGATTCAATTGCTTACATAGCGGAATTATTTGAAAAGTTAATTGTCAGCGTTATTTGTTTTTACTGACATGAGCAATAAATAAATAACCACAAATAATGTACTTTATTAATTTCGTGTTTGTACCTTTATCCAATGAAAAAATATTTGCATATTTCATAGTGTTCCTCTAATTGTTTTGAGCAGTGTATTTTAATCAAACATTTAATCTCAAAATTCATATAATTGGCACCAGATGACAGTTCAAATGTTGGTAACAGCAGAATTTCAATAGTCAAGAGTTTTGGCTGACGATGGAGGTGAAGACCTTTGAACTGGTCCCATGAAAACATGGAGTTTTATGAGGTGAAGTGAAAAAACAGTTCTTTGATCCAATTTATGGTTGGTTGGTATCTAATGTCGAGCTCTTGATAATGAAATCATTCACTCTCTTGCACTCCAATATTTAGCAAAAAGGTTGATCTCTTATACAAAAGCTGGACAACAGAAGAGACGATTTCTTTCCATATCTTCATTTAAATTGCAAAAAGGGCATTTAGACAAATCTGTTATGCCAAGTCTGTGTAGGTGTTTATTCAGGCAGTCATCTCCCGTTAGCAGTCTGAATATTGCTACTGCAGATTTTCTTTTTTCTTTGTAATGTAGTAATGTCATAAGCTTGTAGATTTTCCCATTCCTTTCCAGATGTTTTGGTGGTGTATTCTTCTCTAAGTTTATTGATATATTTATTTGAGATAATTCTTTTGATAGAGTGAAAGGAAACTGGAGTAGAAGTTGGGTTTGAAACAATTTTGCTTCCTTCTTGGCCAGAAAATTGGCTATTTCATTGCTTGTCACTCCACAATGGGCCAGAATCCATTGAAGTACAACTTTTTTATGTGGATGGGATAACTGTTTTATTATTTTGTGACATTCAATAATTTTGATGCTTTTGGGTGTTGTGTCTCATGTTATAGCAAGAATGGCTTATAGCAAGAATGGCTGCTTTGGAGTCACATAGAATTACAACTTCTGTAAATTTTTGGATGTGATATAAAAGATTTTGTAAACTTAAGAAAATTGCTAGAATTTAGCCATCAAAGTTTGTTGAATTTGTGTTTAGTTTACGATAAAAGGAAAAAAAAGTGGGCATACTGCACCAGTGCCACCCTCATTTGGTAGGCTGGAGCCATCTGTAAAAATGTGTATCCATTCAGGAGCAGGGTATCTTAAATTTATTATTTCCAGTGACATTTGTTTTAAAATATATGGGGTAGTTTCAGATTTCTTGATGTCTTCTGTTAAATTAAGGTTATATTCAATTTCCAAAAATTCTAGAGGATTGTTTCTTATCTGCATATTTTCTTTTGAATGTGGAAGTTGCAATTTCTGTTTGATTTCTGTTATAAAAAGGGGTATGACATACTGACTTTTAAGTATGTAATGAACAAACTTTGCAAAAGAATGCGAGTCAAAGCAATCTGGTACAGTACAGTACAAAAGATCACAAGAGCAAACGTGATAACGTAAACAAGCTATGATTACTAGGGAAAGGGTTTTAAGGTACAAATTTTGGTCGTAAAAGGGGGGAAAAGTTCTGAAAATACATACAAAAAGGTGAAAAAAAGGTATTGCTGAAACATTGACGATTTTTATTATTAATTTAACACTTCTCATAGAAGGATAAATTATATTTGAAGAGAAAAATTTTCGCCTAGACCGGGACTCAAACCCGGGACCCTTGAAGCCAAGGGTCCCGGGTTCGAGTCCCGGTCTAGGCGAAAATTTTTCTCTTCAAATATAATTGCTGCAACAATTGAATTCAGTTATATTATTTTTGGTCTGGACATCTTACCTCAATATTAATGTTGATTTGTTCTTGGACATGTTTCAAAACAATTCTGTTTTATCGTCAGCTTTCCCAGAGAGGTAAGATGTCCAGACCAAAAATAATATAATTAAAATAACCTCAAAATATAACTTCCTAAAATTAAATATTAATTGAATTCAGGTTTAAACCAGTTACATGAACTCAGTTTATATAATATGCATATAATTTTGCAGTAACTTTTTATTCTTTATAGAGTTCATGTGAGGTAATTCATAGTTCTTTAGTTTATTGCAATATTTACTTCGCAGATGGAACATTGAAGAATGAAAAAATCAGTTTCGATAAATTGTGTTTTGAATTCTAAAAGTGCGTACAACTTACCCTTCTTAACATTACCATGTTATTGTTGTGAAAACCCAGTTGTAATACTATTTTGCACAAATTCTGTAACCACTGACAATGGAGCAACAACTTTGAAACATATGTCTGACAAAACTACCACATGAGGTAAGAATGTTTAAAAAATACAAACTAGGTTATTAAATTAAACCTCGCAATGTTATTTCCTAATAATTTTAAAATTGTTTTAAACTGTTACAGCAACACTGTTGAAATTTAAATTTGACTTCACAGCTGCAGATTGGTCATTTTTGGTGGGATATAAATTACTGGTGTTTTACATAAATTATATTTTAATATTTATTATTTTCTATTGTTGACTTAACACTTCAGATTGACCATTGTTTCTGGGGTATATATTACATAAATTATATTTTTATATTTTTTTAATACTGTTTACTTCTGATTGAGATTTTAAAAAGCTGTTCAAGAAGAAAAAAAAATGGATTTTTCTGTCCTATCTTTTAAAAATGCAGGGAAGAGTGGAGGAAAATATGCTGAAGCATAAAAAAGGGGGGAAAATGGGTGAAATGTAGTAATCTCATGAAAAGGTGCAACAAGTGTGTTCCTTTTGCTTCATTTGATCCCCATCCCCCCAAATACATATATTGAACTATTGGTATGAAAACAGCTATATTTTTGGAAAGGTGCCACATGTCAAAATCCTTTCCCTAGTGATCACATTAAACAGAATTTTTCTGTGTTTCAGTATTACGTCCTATTTGGGACATAATAAAGTAATAATGTAACCTGCCTGGTAACATTATTTATGATTACTATAAGTGGAGTTCACTGTATAAAGTTTGAAAATTGTAAATAGTATTTAGCGAAGAATGAATACTATTTGTCCATGTTTTCAGATCTGCCCCTTGCTCCCACAGCCCTGGTATTGAATGGCCATGCTGTGATGGCAGATGGAGAAGTGCCTGCAGTGAAACAAGTAACTTTATCACAGTCTGCAAGTACTTCCACAGGGGCTATTCCCAAGAGCATCAGTTTTGATAAGACTGCTGAGAGAGGAGATAAGGTTGGTTTAGTTTTCATCACCACCTCTGGTATTATGGTCCTTCAAGTTTTCCTTCCCTTAACCTCCCTCACAAGAACACACCATTCTGACCTATCCTTAATTTTCTGTTTCCAATTTTTTGATTCCAACTCTTCTTAAACCCTCTTCCATGTCATTTATCCATCTTGTCTTGGGTCTTCCAATTCTTCACTTATTCAGCTTTGAGTTTAATACTACTCTGGGCATTGATAAATTTTTATTCTCTCATAGCTATGATAAAAGGTTTATATTTTCTTTTTATTTGAAGATTTATCACATTTTAAAGACATGCCTAAAGTTAGTATTTTATTTAACATCACTCTTTAACATCTCAGATCATTAGTGATACAATTCAAATCTGGGCATGAAAGGGAAGACAAATTTTGCTCAGAGGTCTCTCTTTTCAGGCATGAGGTTCTTTTAGGTGCCTTAAATCTATGGCACAGGACCCTTACATAGCTTTATTTTTCTTTCAAAAGATTTTTCTCCCTTAAAAATTTATCAACCTCAGTGAGATTTGAACCTGCATATCTTGGAACCAGAGACGAGCATAGTAACCACTAATTCATCAGAACAGACAATGGATGTAAAGATTTAGTTTCCTCTGATAGATGTAAACTCAGAAGAAATTAACTTAGATATGTACTATGATTGAAATACAGGAGATTATTGCGAGCTCCTGAAATTAGACTACTATTATATATCTTAATCATAAGTAATGCCACGGGTGATTTCCAAATTATCGATAAATTCACAACTCACGAAGTGAGGAGTGAATTTATCTAGAGAATTTGGAAATCAAGAGTGGCGTTTGTTAGGACTATTTAACGAATAAAATTATGCTGTTTACTCACAAATCATTATTTAACTATAGTTATTTTTAAATATTTATATATTTAATGTAAACGGCGATGTTTGAAAACAAATGAGAAACGATTGGTACGCTTCATTTCCTTCCTTTGTTCATCACTGCAACCAGATCATAATATTATTTATTGCCAAAGGATCGCAATATTGTAAGAATGCACCCTAGTGGAGAAATTTATAACCAACGTTATAGGTTTCTGATGTCCTATGATGTAAATATGTCAATTATATTTTTCTGCAATGTTATTTCCTGGAAAATAATTTGTTTAAGAAAGTACAAACAGTGTTTTCTTTTTTTTTGTGGTATAATCAATTGTTACAAATGTTTTAATATTATCTTTCACATGCGCTTTCTGTAGACATTCATGTACTATATATACAATCTGGTAGCCGTATATTTCTTAGAGAGTCAGTCACTGCAAAATAATGCTATGACCTATTCAGAATGTTAAAAAGGAGGTGCTTTCTTTATTATGATAAACTTTAGTTGGTAAATTCTAGGTGAAACACGACTGTGATAGGTTGTAAATCAAAAATCATTGTAACGTGATTGGTCATTGACTCCCATTTGGGCCATGAGTTAAATAGACTTAATAAAGTACGAGGGTCATACTGAAAGTCATGAGCAACATTTTTTTAAACAATCATAATATTTATTTTAGACAAACCAAGTACACCATGTTAATCTACAAACCTTTGTGCTACTTTTCAACATAGTCTCCATTTCTTTGCACACATTTTGTCCAGCGTTCTACAAGCTTGAAAATTCCCTTATGATAGAAGTCCGTTCCAGCTGCTCGAAGACACTGACACACTGCTTTCCGAATATCCTCCAGCGTCTCGTAGCATTGGCCTCTCATCTGCTCCTTCACAGAACCGAAAAGTTGGTAGTCGGAGGGTGCCAAATCGGGACTATAGGGAGGATGTGGAAGAGTTTCCCACCCAAATGTCCTGATCTTCTCCACAGTGGCACGAGCAGTGTGAGGACGCATGTTATCATGTTGCAGAATGATCTTCCTTCCAGGGCGTTTGTCATGCAATGCACGATGGAGCTTCACAAGTGTCAGGATGTAGCGGGCAGCATTTATGGTTTGTCCAGGTTCAAGAAATTCAACCAGAATGCAACCTTGCACATCCCAGAAGACGCTGCCCATAACTTTCCCAACAGATTGCACTGTCTTCACTTTTTTCTTTGATGGCGAATTCAAGTGGTGCCATTCCATACTCTGGCGTTTTGTTTCAGGCTCGTAGCGATGAAACCAGCTTTCGTCACCTGTCACAATACTCGTCAAAAAATCATCACCTTCATTTCGAAATCTCTGAAGAAGGTTATGGGTGATGGTTCTTCTCTGAAGTTTGTGGTCTTCACTCAATAAATGTGGAACCCAACGGGCACTAACTTTTCGGTAACCTAAGCTGTCAATCATTTCTAACACTGCACTGTGTCCTACTGCAAGTTTTGTAGCGATTTCATTCACTGTGATACGCCTGTCGTCTCTAATGAGCGCATCAACTCTTTCCTCGTTGCAATCCATGGAGGGCAGAGCATGGGCGACCGCTACAAGGCTCATCTTTGGTACTCGTGTTCCCATCTTTAAAATGTTTCACCCATCTCCTAATACTGCTGGCACCCATGCAGGCATCTCCGTAAGCACATTGAAGTCTTTGGTGGATATCAACAGCAGATTGTTCCTCTTTAACAAGGAATTCAATGACTGCGCGCTGTCGAAACGAAACATTGATGTCTGCCATTTTGGAAACACTGCGTGTGGTCACATAATAGAAGCTATGACGCCATAAAACGGCAATGTTGTGGTATAAAGTCTGTATACGATCCTGCAGTTGTTTTTGTTACATTGTTGAAATTTGAATTTTAACAATGGGTTGCTCACGACTATCAGTATGACCCTCGTATTTGGTAAAGTGATCCAGTACTGACCTTAGTAGACCCTTGGAGTAATAGGAGGTTAGACAATTGGCACAAGATATCAGCCCTGTAATAAAGTATTTAACAGGCATTAATTACGTAATTACATTTTAATTTAGTGTTATAAATTCATACCCCATTTACCTGTTTTCCCCTAAATGGATTTAATAATTTCTATAATTAGGTGACATTTTTATTTTATTATAAATGGAAATTCACTTCCAATTTATAGTTATGTAAAAACATAAAAAGTAGGATAGCATTTAAATTGGCAAGAGATTGCTGAAACCATGGTCTGCAAGAAAATCATAAATATGAGGTGAGTCAGAAAAAAAACTCATAATACTTAAAATAATTCTACCACTGTGGTCTCTAGATAACATGCTGCCTTGTCACACAGCAGGCCTGGGTTCGATCCCCAGTTGGGACAAGTTTCCTGGGTGAAGTTTTTTTTTCGGGGTTTTTCCTCACTTGTAAGACAAATGTCAGGAAACTTTAAGGCCCAAAAGATCCCCAAACACCATCTGGCCATCGTTATCATCAATATCATATTCATTTAATTAGCTTAAATTTATATTTGAAGAGAAAAATTATACGCTCAGACCGGGACTTGAACCCGGGACCCTTGGTTTTCTAGTCCAAGTGCTCTACCATTTGAGCTACCTGAGCAAGTACCGATCTAAACGCAAATCTTTCTCTAAATACGTTGTAATTCCCGCCCACCAAATGCTTTGAAGCCTTTGCTTCTATCTTTGCAAATGGCGGCTCCTTTATTAAGAAGACATATTTGGGAATTATACATTACATTATAAATGCCAGTACGGCTTTTTTCGAAGTTTTTATTATTAATTTCATACATCTCAATGATGGATAAATCATATTTGAAGAGAAAAATTATACGCTCAGACCGGGACTTGAACCCGGGACCCTTGGTTTTCTAGTCCAAGTGCTCTACCATTTGAGCTACCTGAGCAAGTACCGATCTAAACGCAAATCTTTCTCTAAATATGTTGTAATTCCCGCCCACGAAATGCTTTGAAGCCTTTGCTTCTATCTTTGCAAATGGCGGCTCCTTTATTAAGAAGACATATTTGGGAATTATACATTACATTATAAATGCCAGTACGGCTTTTTTCAAAGTTTTTATTATTAATTTCATACATCTCAATGATGGATAAATCATATTTGAAGAGAAAAATTATACGCTCAGACCGGGACTTGAACCCGGGACCCTTGGTTTTCTAGTCCAAGTGCTCTACCATTTGAGCTACCTGAGCAAGTACCGATCTAAATGCAAATCTTTCTCTAAATACGTTGTAATTCCCGCCCACGAAATGCTTTGAAGCCTTTGCTTCTATCTTTGCAAATGGCGGCTCCTTTATTAAGAAGACATATTTGGGAACTATACATTACATTATAAATGCCAATTTAGTTCAAGGCCTCTCCTTGTGCATCATTACCAACATCATCAACTCTCATGTCATCGGGGCAGCGTAACCCTGCCTTCCAGGCGCCCCAATCTTAGAAGTAGGTTACAAGTATGCCATGCCAGGATAGAATACCAGAAATGTCATTGGGGCATTTGGAAAGAAAAAAAAAAGGTAAACATCATAGTGTTACTTCCTTTAAATATTAAACATAAAAATGTTTCTTCCTTTCCAGGACATCTATGATGATGATCAAAAACATAAACGAGGTTTTTTCAAGAATTTTAAGTTGCCTTTCAAGAGTCGTCGAATGAAGTCATTAAGGGGATCTGATGAATTTGGAAACCGGTATGCTTGTCTAATTTCAACTTTATTTAATAATACAGTGTGCTTATAAAGTCCCAATATATTTTGTGGATAATCTAGTTAAAATACAACACAAACTCTAAATTAGTATCTAGTATCAAGTTAGTGTTCCACATGGCCTCCATCAATCTCAAAATATGTTTCCCAACAATGCACCATCACCTCACCCAACATGGCCACTGCAATCATTTCACTTGCTTGACGCATGTGGTTTTTCAACATTGCAGATTAGGAACTTTGATTCTGTATACTTATTGTTTGACAAAAAAAAAATTCCGAGGTGTGATAACGAACTGTGAATAAGTTTATCATTTTCAGCTTATTGTTTTAAAACTTAATTTTTTTTTTTTTTTGAGAATGGCTGTGGACAAATGGTGCCCAGATACGAGGCGATCATCAGTTTAGAAATACGGACGGTTGTTTCTGATCTCTGATAACGATTTGCCAAGTAGATTGTGACGTTGGAGTGTGAGTCATCAGGACAGGAGTGTGCGAGGTGATCAAACCAGTCAGTGTGCTGCTTTTGTTACACTCGCACGCGTGTTGCTCTCATAATGCCTAACCAGATAGACCCGTTTTGGGATGGGTACATTACTGCCCTTTCCGACGCTAATCATAGTTATTCTGCGATTATTGAGGCTTGCAAAAACGTAATTTTATGGTGTCAAAGTGTGGAATTAGCTCAGTGCTTAATAAAAAGAGAAAGGGTCGCTTGGGATTAATTCCAAAAGGGAAAAAAGGGCAAATCCACGACCTGCTAATACCCGCACCCCAGATGTAATCAGAAAGGTCAAGGTCCTTATCTCTGGTGGTAACCCTGCCACACGAAGGGTGATTGCGAACAGATTGGGAATATCACTTAAAACTGTAAACACCATAATAAACAAATATTTAAACATGGAGAAGCGTCACAAAAGCAGGGTTCATAAATTGTTGCCACGTCACATTGCCGAATGCCGCACCAACAGCAGGAAACTATGAAAAGCACCTGGCAGGAGAAAAATGAAAATTTTTGGTCACACTTGATGAAGCATATGTGTATCTAGGAGATTGCAACAAACCCCGGGCAATTTACTATAGAGAAAGGGGTGAAAAAAATTTTCAAAAGTGGTATGCCGAATGCAGAGAAAGTTTCTTCAATGGCTTTATGGTTATCGCGGGATATTGTTACAATGAAAAACTGACCATTCATAGAGTAGCTAAAAAGGCCAAAATCAACTCCCAGTACTACTAGGAAAAAGTTCTCACCCCAATTTGTCCGACTGAAATCCCAGCTCTCTATGGTACAGACAAAAACCAAGTCTGGGTTCACGAAGACAAGGCCTCCAGTCACACTTCGAGTTCAACCCTGACATTCCTGGAGAAATGGAGCAGGAAACTGGAATACATGCTATTCCATTCAGCAACATCCCAGTGAAGTCTCCTGATGTATCACCGATGGACTTTGTGTCTTTAGACTCTTCAAAAGGGCACTGGGAAACAGGCGTCTTCGAACAATAGACGGTCTCTGGAAAGCATATAAAGAAGAGTGGGAACTTCTAGACATGGCTGTGCTGCGTAAGAGTCTTCTGCAGCGGAAACTCCGATGCCGAACCATAGCTCGGGTGAAGAGCCATCAATTAGAGCATGCTCGATGGTGGAGACATGGCTTTTCTTAAGGTAAAACTTAAAAATCATTTGTTATCAGAGATCAGAAACAACCCTCCATATCTTATGTAAATATTCATGCAAAGTCAGAGTAATATTTGATCTTGCTCTATCTTAAACATGCAGGAACAATCTCTATCTGCTGCTCAATGCTCTTTCCAACACTTATAACAAAAAATGTGATAAGTAAATTATTTCTTTAAAATATCGTCATCATCATCATCCATGCAAGTATTAGGCCATGTGGCCTGTTATGGTCTCAAAGAGGAATTTTCCATCCAGCGCTTTTTTGGACGTCCCATTCTTTAAAATATACTGGGACTTTATAAGCACACTGTATTATTGAGATTAATGTATGTACATATGAATGATATAGTAGTAATACAGGGCTATTCAGAAAGAAGGAACATAATTCAAACATTTATTTCTTCCAAACTACAGAAAATAGAAACACAATTCCAATGTTCCTGGAAAGAGAAAAGTTTAAAGTTCACTATTTTATGCATTCAATACGAGAATCATGTGTTACACGACAAATATCAAAACAGTGGCTCATTTCTTGTCACACACGAATCACCTGGTCTCTAGTTATCAAATTCACAGCTTCAACAATTTGATGTCGCAGATTTTAAAGAGTGTCAAGCGTAGGGGGGGATAAGAACACTGTCTTTTACATATTTCCACATATAAAAATCACATGGGGTTAGGTCTAGTGACCTGGGAAGCCACCGGCGATGAAGTTGATTTTCTGCTCATCCTCTTCCAGTCCATTGTCCTATTGTGTCACTATTTTGATACAAACAATCAACAGACAAGCAACAGCGCCAATGCGGCTGTGATCGGAACTTCAAAATTTTCTCTTTCTAAAAACATTGAAATTGTGTTTCTATTTTTTGTAGTTTGGAAGAAATAAACGTTTGAAGTCTATTCCTTCTTTCTGAATAGCCCTATATTTTATTTAATGATATTTTAACATCTCAAGACATTAGCATTACAATTTGAAGTTATTTCAGGGTGGGGATTAATTTTTGTGCAACTGTATGACACAGGACCTTTCCAGAAAAAAAAGTTAATAGTGAAGAGTTTTTAGGCTCTGAAAAAGTTCTTCTGTCGCATTCAGGCAACCATTGGAGATAATAAATCATGGGGACTAATGTAATGGTATTATATCAGGTTAAATAACTACATATCAAACATCCTACTGTCCTATATCTAATCAAGAAGAATTATTTTATCCACAAAAAGTTTATCAATGTTATTTTTCTTTCTAAAATAAAACTATGTCCAATTCTGGAAAGTGTTAATTTAAAAATATAACATCAAAACAGTTCATTAATGTTATATTGTTTATATCAACTGGCTTTAATATTCTTAAAACTGTCAGTCATAGAGTATTAAGTTATGTATAATATTCACTACTTTATAAAATACTATAGTGCTGACGTACAAAATCATAAAACAGGGTTCAGTATTTGGAAAGTCTTCTTCTTTTTAATTAGGGATTGGCCTGTTTACCATACAGGATAAGACAGATTTAAGGATATTAGCCCTTTCCATCAGTTTTTGAATTGGTCAATGTCTCTTCAGCTTCTTGGATATAAATCTCAAACTGTTCTAATTTAAGATAAAATCAAATGTTTCATACCTCTCCTCATATTAATCTTCTAAATAGATCGCGATTTCAAGACCATAGTGGTCCCATCTTCAGTACCATCTTGACGACTAATGTTATGTCGATTGGCATACCATCAGTCGTCAACATAGTTCTGAAGATGGGACCGCTATGATCTTGAAATCACGATCTACTTAGAAGATTAATATGAGGAGAGATATGAAACATTTGATTTTATCTTAAATTAAACCTCATTGTAATTTATTTCTATAAAAGTTCAATGTTCTAATTAACCTTGAATGCTACACAGGTCTAAAAAAAATTAATATTTTCCTTGCTTTTCATATATATATATTAAGTTATGTAGGTAGGAAATAACACTTTGAGGTTTATTTAAGTTGAGTTGTTTTTGACTCACCTTATACTTCTTAACTCCCTTGCAGACTCGAGTTTCTTCACTGCATTTGTGACATTCTCAATGCTGTATCACGTTCACAACTGATATCCAATGGCCTCCTCTCCTGCAGACTGACCTCCGCTCCATCTGATGGCTGACTGACGAACTTCCAAATCAGTCCCCTCTCCTTATCACTGGATATTTCAAAATTCATATTATGTTTTTATTCTTGCATATGTAAATTTTTTCCCAAATTGTGAGTTCCTTCGGTTTTTCCAATTATTTAAGTAATTTTGTTTTGGTTTCTATTCTGTGTTTTTCTGACCAGGCATGTGCAGCTATTGCAGATTTTTCTGTTTCTCCATTTTTAACATTTCTGAGGTGTTCCTTTAATCTTGTATTTAAATTCCTTTTTGTTTTTCCTATGTATATCCTTTTACAATCTTTACAATTAATTTGATAAATTCCCGATTTTTTGCAGTCTTCATTCTTTTCATTTTTGTTGGTTTTTATTAAATTACCCAAACTGTAATCATTTCTTCTTCTTCTTCACTTCCTGGTTTAGGCAAGAGTTGACTGTTCCATCTTCACTAATAGATCTAAGACCATCTCTTCCGAGGACGTCCGACATCTCTTCTTCCTGTTGGAAAATAATGGAAGATTTTATTTGGTAAATTCTTCACAATGGAAAAACTGTAATCATTTTTCGGTGCTAATTTAATGTTGAATTTGTTGAAGATTTTTTGAAGCTTGTTAAATACTAAGGGGTGGTATGGGAATTTCCTGAATTTTTTACCAATTTCTTTATCTGTCTGAAGAGTACTTTCATTAATCATTTTTTGTTCCTTGAATTTATTTATTTTCTTGTGTATCATCTTTTCTTGAAATCCATTATCCTTTGCAATTTTGATCATGTGTTTTTTCTCTTTATTGAAAATTTCTTTGCTCATGGGAACGTTCACAAGTCACTATTAAATACTGTTTGTGTGAAAAATGGCTAAATCCTGTTGCTTTTATATAATTATCACTGTGAGTTTCTTTTTTGTATATTCCAAATTCTATTTTCTTCATTCCTGATCATTGGTCTATCTACTGACACTTTACCTCTGACTTTCCTACCAAGAAGTTTCACAGCCCCTTTTTCATTTCACATTCATGCCACATGTTCTGCTCATTGCAGTCTACAGGGATTACTTGTGCAGAAACTAGAAAATCATAAAATCCAAGAGATCAAAATTGCTAAAACAACTGGAAAGATCAACATAACTCACACTTTGGGAGAAGATCTACATCCAAAAATGGAGACAAATTAATTAATTTTGAATTCCCAGTGAAAAGGGTTTAATTGTAAGCTTTGTTTGTCCACCACATAGGGAGAGAAAATATAAGAGATCTAATGGTCAACACAACAGTCAGATTCTGTTGATAATGGCAAAGATGTTTGGCAAAACATTCCAGATGAAAAAGCAAAATGTGAGGTGAGGTATATATTGCTGAATGTCATATCGTATCTAGAAACTTTTGTGTTTCCTGTAAGCTGTGTGTTTCTAATTTGTGTCTTATTTTTATGTGTAGAAAATTGCTGATTTATTTTTTAATGATACTTTAAAATTGTGAATATGATGAAATGAATCATGTTATTCCATCCAACATTTGCTATGACATCTGAGGAAAATTTTCAAAAATCTCAGTCAGATTGAACTTGGGACATCCAGTATACATATCTCAAATGCTTCTGTTTGAGCCAACTCATTCTTATATTTTTCTTTCCAGATTTGAACTGCCTTCTGAAACCTGTATTATACTCTACCACTAGTTTAATGCAATATGCTTTTAATAAATTGTAATAGGAAGTGACATGATAAGCTTCTTCTTAGGAAGTAGGTGAATCTCCTCATCTTGTGTCATAAATTCTTGATGTTTCATTTGACAACATATCAAAAAATGTCAAATGAAACATCAAGAATGTATGAGGTAACAAGACTACATTCACCTTATTTAAAACATATTATTTTTAAAAAATGGCATTTCTTTTCCTATTTTATAATTGATTGTTTTCAGATTTGAATCTGCTATAACTTCAAGTGATGGAGACGTACCTCATCTGAGGCTCAGGAGGGGCATGTCAGAAGAGGCTCGTCCAACACACAATTGTAATGGTAAATATATAATTGTTTTCTGCTGTTATATTAATTATAAATGGATAGTGTTTAGCAATAGTGATTCAATGCCAAAATGCAAATATTGAGTTAATTGGCTCAAGATTTTCTATAAATATGGGATTTATGAAAATGATATTCATATTATAACCATGATGCATTAAACTTGAATCCTCAAGGTACAAGGAAGATTGGCAGACCAAGGAATTGGGTGTGATAGATGAAAGTTGGAACCAGGCAAAGGCTTTGGCAAGAAGTAGAACCAAATGGAAGAGCTTCATTAAGGTCCTATGCTCCATTTAAGAACAAAAGGATATGATGATGATGAGTTTTATAGCAGTTACCGTTTGTTCCTAATTGTCACCTCTTTTGGTCAAATGTATTCTTTTCTTCAATTACCCTACCATTCATTGATTCTCTGAAGTTCTGTATCTACTTTTTTGATGGACTTCCACATACTCCTTTTCCTAGTGGTGATCATTGGAAGTTTATTTTTTGGGGCAACATTGTTGAGACATTCTCATTACATGTTCAAAATATTTTAATATATTTTATTCAATCCATTCTGTCCTTGTCACATCTGCATTCATTCATCTTATTTCAATTCTTTTCTTTCTTGATATCCTTTCACTTCTTTCTAGATTATGTATTTGTATCGCTAAAAAACTTTCTTTTGCAGTCAGGTTCATTATTAAAACATAGTCTCAAGGCAATTTACCTATATGTAATTTTGTCTTTCTGGATATATTTTTATACATCATACTGAGTCTCGGGCTTCAATTTACTGAGTCTAGGGCTTCAATTATATTTAGTGGGTATTAAATTCTTATATTTGAAGAGAAAAATTATATGCTCAGATCGGGACTTGAACCCGGGACCCTTGGTTCTCTAGACCAAGTGCTCTACCATTTGAGCTACCTGAGCAAGTATCGATCTAAACGCAAATTTTTCTCTATATACTTTGGAATTCCCGCCCACCAAATGCTATGAAGCCTTTGCTTCTATCTTTGCAAATGGCGGCTCCTTTATTAAGAAGTCCCGGTCTGAGCATATAATTTTTCTCTTCAAATATGATTTATCCATCATTGAGATGTATGAAATTAATAATAAAAACATCAATTAAATTCTTACTTTCATCAAACCAATTCACTCTTTAGTAACAATGATTTGCTTTTCTGTTGAGTGATTTTTCATCAATCGAAGCTGAGCAAAACATTTCTTCCACTTACTTGTGTTTTGCACTCTTTTAACTTTACTATCTAACTTCTCTTGGTTAACTCTTGTTTTTTCGACCCCGACGCTATTAGGGCATCCGAGGGCTAGGGAGTCTTTCCTTTCTTCCATTTCTTCTTTCCTTTATTTTCTTTTCTTCTCCAGAAAAGCCTGACCAGAGGCTATAAGATGGCAGCCCCATCACTGGTCTTGCCTTCCTTTGGCCAGCAACCAATCGAAGGGACTATTATTATGCTTTCAAGTTTATACGAGAATTTCCTGGAAGGATCAAAACGCTGGAGGGAAAATTTTCTATAGGATCGTAACAGGCCTTGGCCTAATACTTGGAAGGAAGAAGAAGAAGAAGAGATTTGAATTTTTTAAATATATATTTAACAGTCAAATACTCTGTCTTATTGATACTGATTGTGAATTCCAATAAAAAGGTTAGTGTGATTTACAAGATAAATAATTTTCATAATAATCTTCATAACACTTTTTATCAATAATTCTGTCTAGAATTGTTATAAGTTAATTAAATATGGATTTTCATCAAGTAAACACCAACTCAATTGATTATTGTTATAAGTCTTCATTATGTTGTTTATACAGTCTCTTAAGCATACATTCTAAATTATTTGCATTCTGTGCAAGAAATATTTGATGAAAAGCAATATCCTATATGTAGAGATCCGTGAAAGTGGTTTTATTTTTAGGGAAAATTTGTTTTAAAATTTCAAGATTTTGATGTTATTGGGAATTTGGTGGTGTTATTCTAAAGAAATATAAATTTGACTCTTTTTAATCCTAGTTTGGTATATTAAACCTAATAAGAATGATATATCTAGTAGTGTAAGGTCAACTTTTAGCTTGTACAATTGATATAGATTTTAATGCATAAAATTTTAATCCTAGTCACTAATTTGTAAGCAAAATTTACATTTAAAAAAAAAGCAATGATGGTGAGTATCTCCGAATTCTCAGGTTTTAATCTCCGCGTTCAATCATTCACCACAACACCATACTGAGAAATAGATCTTTCTGAGTCCACATTTGAAGTTGGATACCAGATGCCTTCAAGATATGTCTTGACAAACTCGGTATACTCTTCCCTAAAAGAGCAAATCATTTTGCAAATGTCTGCTTGGGTACACTATGGTCATTTCAGCTCTTCTTTTATGAGGCCTTGGAAGACAACATAGCCTTTGTAGAATTTAGAAGATTCAATGGCACTTGCATATGACAATTTCTAATTCCACTATGTCACTGTCAGCACTGAGAATTTGATTACTAAGTGTCCTGGGGTCAAATAATTTACTAACTGCTGCAAACACCTATTTTGAAGGATCTTTCACAATCAAGTTTTTCAGCTTCGTAAGACTCTTTTGTGCAGTAGTTTTCAAATGGTTCACCACTTCAGCTTTCCTGAGAGCTTTTATCTCTTGCAAAAAAGTTGTGAGTTGTGCCGAGAATACCTCTTTTGTTAATAAATCAAGCATGTTCTCCATAACCTTTAGTTTGGAATGAAGAACACAAGTTGTGGTTTAACTGTTACCTTCCAAGAAGGTAATGAAATTAACAAATCAGTTGCAGTTATCAGCAAAAAATTGAGCCTGAACTTTCATGATGGCTAAGAATTGGGGACTTACATCTTTAAGAAATTCACACCACTGTTTTCTTCACCCAGCTGCTCCATAAATTCCAATATGTCCTCAAGATATTCATGTATATACTTTGCAGCTTCTAACCATGTGTTCCATCTAGTTTGTACTGGCATGGGAAAATGCCTAACTTTTCCAGAGTCATTCTCATATTTCTCATGAAGAAAACCAAGATACAAATGCTTCCTTTTTCTTGTATTGAGAAGTGCAGCTTTTGTTTTATGAATAGTTATGTTCAATTCATCTAGGCTGCATTGGCAAATCTGACCCACCAAGTTGAATTTGTGGGCCCAGCATTGAACATGGGCAAGTTTCTCCCTACTAAGCCTTTTAGAGTATTGGCACATAAAGTCGTGTACCATGCTGAGTCAGTAATATTCTCTAGCACATTGTCATATCATTTATTTAAAGTGTCCACAATACTTTGAGTGCACGTTGAACTGGTGGCTTTGTCAAGCACAGCACTGGCAGCCAAGTAAACTCCTTGCAGATCCATGGCCTCCAAAAGACGAAACAGAATATTAAATATGCAGTTCCCAGACTTGTCAGTTGTTTCATCACACATGATCAAAAGTTTTTTTGTCCTCTATCATTTGTTTCAATTCCTCCACTTTTTTTGTCCCAATAATTGGTATGTAATGTTGCTGAATTCTATCTGCAGAAGGCAAGTCACAACTGTCCTTTATATATTTGCCCAACCATTTCATCTTGGGATGATCTAACTTTTCCATAGAAATTTCTGCACTCAAAAATGCCTCCATAGTGTCAACAATTAACTCTGTTTTGTCATCTTATGATTTTTAGCCTGTAAAAAGGACCCTTCAACAAATAATTGGCACTTCATTGATGTCTTCTTATTCTTAGTGTTTTTGTGAATTTCATTGGCTATATGTTCTAGCAATGTATCCTTTCTTTCATATGGGAATAATAATATTTATAAATATGCCGTAACAGTTCTTCTAGGACTAATACCTGGCAGGATGATGATGATAAATATGATACAATTACTCATGATCCATTGTTGGTTTATTCAAATTTGGCAGTGCTTGCATTATTGTCGGGTTACTGCTTATACTTAAAGAAATGTTTTCTTCAGATTTGAACATACCATTACTTAATAATGATTGATATAAAATTGATAATTATGTCTGCAAAAATTTAGGGGGAAAAAACTTATCGTACACGTTAATATAATTTGTATTTCTTGGAATTCACATTGGCCATAGAACTTAAAATCTATGGAGAGACCATATTTGAGCATGAAAAGAACAGAAAATATTACCTCTATGTTGTGAACTGTGTTGCAACCATTTCCCTTTGCAAGAGTTCGTGGAGGAAGCAGATATGGCAGTCAAAAAGAAGATGGTATCCGAAAACAGTGTTTAAAAATGCATTATGAAAATTTTGCAAATAGAACAAAAAAATGTCTGGAATTCGTTGAAAATGTTTAATTTCAGTGTTATTTTGCATTATCGTACGATTTCACATTATTTCGCGATTCATAAATGTTTTTTTTCGAGGTTATGGGAAATGGAGTTAAATGATACAAGAAAATGACAAAATTAGAGCATTTTGCATTATTGCGACTTGCGAATTTCACAGATCTCTACCTATATGAAGAGGTAATCTTCATCCTCTTGTATGCAGCTCCTCTTTCCATTGTTGTAGAACTTTCTCTAAATGTATATTAAATAGTAACAAATATCAATTTAGAAGGAATTCCATTGAAAGGGGTTGATTCATTTTCTAACTTTGGCAGAATTATTACCAGAAATGGAAAAATTCAAAATGAAATAAATGAAAATTAAAGAAGCATCAAATTTTTATTTTTTAGTCAAGGGTATTAAAAATACTTCTAAAACTGATGTCTATAAAATCTATTTTGAGATAATTTTGTTTTATGAAGCAAATATGTGAACAAAAACAAAAAGGAGGATATTACAATTTAAGGTGTGAAAATGACATTTTTGAGAGGATAGTTGGGAAAAACAAGAAAATATAAAATTAGAAACACAATGATAAGAGATGAATTAAGAGTAGAGGAAATTAAAAAGACATAGAAACAAGTAGATTAAAATGGTATGTGAATTTTAGTAGAACAAATACAAAAAAAAATGCTCCTGATGAAACCAAGAGGGAAAGACCAAGGGGAAGACCCAGAACCAGATGGCTAGACCCTATTCAGGAAGATATTGAAGTTAGAGGACAGACATGAACAGAGATACGCACAACTAATACTTGGAAGGACTGAGATAGCTGGAGATCTCTTTGGAATAGTCGACCCAATCAATTGGAAATTAAAGTACAATGGGAAGTAACATTATAAGGTTGTTAAACTTAATAAATAAATTGAGTCCGCCGTCATCTTACCTCTGTACCAACTCTCAATCTACATAAATGATTTGCCAACTGTACTAAAGCACTGCCGTTATCACCTCTATGCTGATGATCTCCAAATTTACCTACATTCACCAGCTCATTCTCTCTATAACAGCTTGATGAAAATGAATGACGATCTCATATCCATCTTTAACTGGTCTTCAAGTATCGGTCTAAATCTAAATCCTAACAAGTCACAAGTAATTCTAATGGGACAACAAAGACTGCTTACAACCTTTGACATATCTACTTCCAAACATTACTATAAATAATATAATTATCCCTTATTCTTCTTCAGTAATAGATCTTGGACTACATCTAGACGCAAATTTAACCTGGCAAACACAAGTGAAACACATATGTAAAAAGACTTTCTCCATCTTACATTATCTTAGACGTTTAAAGAATTTTCTCCCAGTTTCGTTAAAACAAATCCTAGTGCAGAATCTTGTGTTACCACACTTCGATTATTGTGACATTATATATAATGATCTAAACTATGCCTTGTCGCAGAGACTGCAGCGTGTTCATAATGCTTGCATTCGATTCATTTTCAATATCCGCCGTTATGACCATATTTCCGAACACTTTAATAACCTCTCTTGGCTCCGTCTTACTGACAGACGTAAATTGCACTCTCTTTTCGCTACTTTTCAAGCTTCTGAATTCCTACATTCCTACTTACCTGGCGTCCAGATTTGAGAAGTTATCCTCCTACCACAATATTGACACTAGGTCACAAGATAGCAGTCTGCTAACAATTCCTCTTCATAGCACTTCCTCCTATTCTACTTCCTTCACAGTAGCCTCCGTCCGCTCCTGGAATCTCCTTCCTCAAGATATCAGGGGTTGCCGCACACTTGGCACCTTTAAGTCACGCTTATACAGTTACCTGTTGTCTAATAATTAATTTTTCTCTATTTATTTAATTTTATACTATGTCATTAATCTTTTCCTCGTTTTTTTATATATCTTGTACATATTATATATTTAATTCGTTAAATTTAGAGTAAATCAAAATACATTATAAATATTAATTGTATTGTATTCATAACTTGTAATCGTTTATATATATATTGTAATTTAGATTTAAGACTTTTCTTTTGTATTTTTTTTTTAAACCTGGTTGAGTGGTAGACAAGGCCTTAAGGCCTTAACTCTGCCAGGTAAAATAAAGCTATTATTATTATTATTATTATTATTATTATTATTATTATTATTATTATTATTATTATGATGGAGCAGAGATGCTTTGGAACATGTCTTACAAGAAACAACAAAATATGAGGTAAGATGATAGTGGACTCAACTTATTTATTGGTTGGAAATGACTTAAGGATGGAAGAAGAAGTAACAGTGATAGGCTGCAACTTTGTCATAGTCCTTTGCTAGTATAAATAGGATCTAATATATATATTTAGATCTCATAAATTATGGTGGAAGTTTGTAGAATTGAGTTGCTCACTGGAAAAGAGGCACATGCCACAAATCTGCCGATTGTGAGTTTTTGTTATGGTTAAGTAGATCCTGCTATCTTGCATCAATTCTAATAACTATTTGCATGGTGGTATGTGTCTATTCTTTAACAAAGAGCATAATAAAACTTGAAGATTCTGAATTATAGAAATAGCTAGTGGAAAAAAGGCACATGCCATCTTCTTTCTCTTTTATCTCAAGTGGTTACAGTCAATGTCCCTGATAGGTTGGCAGAAATGAAACTAACCAATCAGAATATAGTCCCACTGCCCTCTGGATCTATAATATTATAGATCCAAAGGGCAGTAGTAGTTCTCAAATTACCTACAACATTTCCAATCTGTCTTACATAGATGTTGAGGTTTAATGAGTTTTCTGAAGAAAAAAGGCAAGTTAATAGTAAAAGAAGGACTCATCATGAAAATAAGTGAAAGGATAATGAAAGAAAAGTCTGAGAAATAGTGTATAACAATAAGAAGATTGTGCCAGCAAAGGAGTTTGTAAATAGTGAAACTCCATGTTGCAAACTAATATCATATGATTTCACTCCACTAATGATTAGTGAAGGTAAGAGAGGTTATGCAAAGAAGAGAAATGATGAAACATAAGTCAAAGTAAGGTTTCATTCAGATACTATGTCCATGTAACTAATAATAGTGAACTTGAAGGCTGTAGAAATGCATTTCTAGCAGTCCACAGAATATCAGTAAAATGTTTAAGAACTGTTCGGAAAAGTTAAGAATGTGTTAGGGAAGTTTCTGATGATGAAGAAGACAGTCAATCAACATCAGAAATTTGTGTCCATACACCCACTGAAGATAGAAGAGGCATTATGTGGGGCATATGCCACTACTTAATTTGCACAAATTACCTGTCCTATTACATAAAAACACTTAATACTAGGAATATTTCAACTAATATTTAATAAGATATTCAATGCATCGTCTAATTCAAGATCCTGGTTAAAAAATTAAAACATAGTGTCCATATTCCACAGATAAACAACTTTTAGAAATTCCTTGTTTCTGTAAAATAGTTTTCTTGTGGCATGTGCCTCTATTCCACTGGGCAACTCAATTGTATTATATGTAGCTTATTATATTATTGCAGACACTACTGAAGATATTCTTGCTAAATATCGACGAAAACCAAGTGCAGGTGGTGACTCTACAGCTTCTGAACCTGGTACAGAGTTGAAACCTCCACAACTAATTGGAGAAGTAGAAGATGAGAGGTTGAGCATGGATCCAGACAACATCGAAGCTTCATATGCCTTTGTTGATGCCAAACGCAAATTACGTATGGTACTGAGCACAGCAGATCTACAGCATGTGCCTTGGGTTCCAGAAGCAGCTTTACATATGGTGAGGCAATTTTTCATACATATGTCATTCTTTCATTGCTGAGCATTTAATGTTCTCAAGTGGAAAGTATAACACAATTAACTAACTAAATTATAATGAACAAATTATATAAGCCTAGACTGGGTTTGAACCCAGGACGTTTGACTCTCTATGTCAATGCTCCTTCCAAGTGAGCTACCTAGGCCTCCAATCTAAATGCGTATTTTTCTCTTATACATAATTTCCTAACCCAAATGCTACGAGCCATTGTTACGATATTTGCAAATGGCGGCTTCTTTATTAAGAAGACTTTTTATTGGGAATTTGAACATTACTTACAAAACCAGTAGTGCTTCTTTCAGTGTTTTTATTATTTGTTTTTAAACATCTTACTGCCTTTGTAAGTAATGTTCAAATTCCCAATAAAAGTTTTCTTAATAAAGAAGCTGCCATTTGCAAATATCGTAGCAACAGCTTATAGTATTTGGGGTTAGGGAATTAACTATGTATAAGAGAAAAATGCGCGTTTAGATTGGGGCCTAGTTAGCTCACTTGGAAAGAGCATTGACATAGAGAGTCAAAGGACCCCAGTCTAGGCATATATTTTTTTTTTCAAATATAATTTGTCCATCATTAAAATTTTTAAAAACGAATAATTAAAAACATTAAATTAGTATGGTTGAATTTCTCCCCTATGCGGGAGAAAACCTAAGTCTTGTTGAGAGACACAAGGGCTTACAAGCAGAGAATGAAGTTCTGCCTAAACTGGGATTTGAACTCCAGACCTCCAATTTTATAGGGTTCAAATTCATGTTCAGGCTGAAAATTTTCCTTTTAGCTGTTTTTACCACTGACTACAGACAGTTGTCTGTACATGTTAATTTACATGTTACAAGAAAAGTATAATCCTGAACTTACAAAAGATGTTTAATATTGAAAGATTACATGGACCCTCAAACTTTGTACATTGTAAGGATGTAGGTGGATAGTAATTTAGAATACAAATATGAATTGGAAGCTTTACATCTCACCTCATAAAATATGATTCTCCCACCTGGACATGTTTCAGAGATCATTATCTCCATCACCAACTAAACTCCAGTGTCCGAAATGAGCCATTAATATCAGCTTTTCTCGTTCTATCTGATTGAGGTAGAATTGTCTTTAAGATTAAATCTTGCTCTTCAGGAACATTAAAATCCATGGTTCTAAACAACATTAAAATCCATGGTTCTAAACACATTGGCGGTGAAGAGAATGAAGTATTGTGAAAACTTACTTGTATATTTGTTTACTTGATGGCTCCAGCTCTGATTATTATCCAAATAAAATCCAAGATATTTAATTTTAGGAAGTTATATTTTGAGGTTATTTTAATTATATTATTTTTAGTCTGGACATCTTACCTCAATATTAATGTTGATTTGTTCTTGGACATGTTTCAAAACAATTCTGTTTTATCGTCAGCTTTCCCAGACTGGTTTTATTTATGTTGCACAACCTGGATGTCGATGTCAGCTCCATCCTGTGGTTGGCCAAAGAACCTCCAAACAATGTCACGCTCCATCGGAATATCAAAATTCATAACTCTGTTTCTGTTCTTCTGAATATAAATTTTTTCCCAAATAGTCAGCTCTTTTGTATTTTCTAACTGTTTTAATAATTTAGTGTCTGAATTAATATGTTTTTCAGACCAAACATGAGCAGCAACTGCAGATTTTTCAATTTCTCCATTTTTAATATTTCTTATGTGTTCTTTGGTTCTAATTTTTAGGTTTCTTTTTGTTTTCCCTACATATATCTTTTCACAACCCATGCATTCAATTTGATATATTCCTGACTTTTTATTTTTATCAGTTTTTTCATTTTTGTTGGTTTTCATTAGTTTATTTAAACTGTAGTTATTTTTGGATTTTAATATTAAATTAGCACCAAAAAATAACTACAGTTTAAATAAACTAATGAAAACCAACAAAAATGAAAAAACTGATAAAAATAAAAAGTCAGGAATTTATCAAATTGAATGCATGGGTTGTGAAAAGATATATGTAGGGAAAACAAAAAGAAACCTAAAAATTAGAACCAATGAACACATAAGAAATATTAAAAATGGAGAAATTGAAAAATCTGCAATTGCTGCTCATGTTTGGTCTGAAAAACATAATATAAATTCAGACTTATTAAATTAATATTAAGAAGCTAAAGCTGTTACTATGATTGAAATAAGTATATTAAAGTACACAACTAAATTATTGTAATCAAATGGTAAAGAGAAAAATTTATGCCTGAACCGGGAATCGAACCCCGAACCTTCAGCTTTCCGTGCTGATGCTCTAACCATTGAGCTAATCCAGGCTTCCTTCCCATCCAAGCATAGATCCTTCCTTTAGCTATAGCTATAGCTATGTGGAGTCCCTTCATGTCTTCTTCAGGTAGAAGCCATTCATTGTGTATTTGTGAATGATGATTCATAGCATTTGAATGTGGGACCAAGACAGTAAGGTAAAGGAAGGATCTATGCTTGGATGGGAAGGAAGCCTGGATTAGCTCAATGGTTAGAGCATCAGCACGGAAAGCTGAAGGTTCGGGGTTCGATTCCCGGTTCAGGCATAAATTTTTCTCTTTACCATTTGATTACAATAAATTCAGACACTAAATTATTAAAACAGTTAGAAAATACAAAAGAGCTGACTATTTGGGAAAAAATTTATATTCAGAAGAACAGAAACAGAGTTATGAATTTTGATATTCCAATGGAGGGTGACCTTGTTTGGAGGTTCTTTGGCCAACCACAGGATGGAGCTGACATCGACATCCAGGTTGTGCAACATAATGCAACATAAATAAAACCAGTCTGGGAAAGCTGATGATAAAACAGAATTGTTTTGAAACATGTCCAAGAACAAATCAACATTAATATTGAGGTAAGATGTCCAGACTAAAAATAATATAAATAAAATCCAAGATTTTCATTTCAAGAGGAGATGTGATAAAAATTGTACTTTTTTCTTTCTTTTCATTTACCACTATATGGAAACATGGCAACAGATTTGACTGTGGGCCAATAACAGTTGTTCTTGCTACCAAAGCTGTGCAACATAACCAAAAATCATTAAAATCTGTCAAATGTTTTTAATGACCACACAATTGTAAAAAACCAGTTATCTTGTTTTATTTTCCTCTCAATATTTCTTTAAAAAAATCATCTCTTCTTCTCTCAATCTACATAAATCTGTCTTACTCAAATCCCAAGTTTGTGCTGGTGTAATATGCAGAGAGCTGCAAAGAAGTAGCCATCAAACATTCAGTGTACTTGGCTTGCAGCTCTCTCACTCGCTGTACAATACAGATGGCAGGAGGGCAGTTGGAAACAAATTAGTCATACAGTCTAGCATCAAGTTTCACACAATCCTTCAACAAGTCTTGGCAGATGACCACTTCCTTCCAGTGACGGTCGAATTGAATATTTGATAATACCTTCTATGAAGCTTTCTGTATTATGCTCTTATAAAATAATTTTATTTTTCAGAGAGAAAGTTGGTCGCAGAAGGAAAATGAACTGGTTTCATTCCTACAGCTACAGTTAGCAGAGGCAATAAATTTGCAGGATCGGTCACTTATTGCACATTTACATGAAACTCTTCGTTGTATTCGACTGTTTGATGATGCAGGGTTAGTATATTTTACATAATTTTTAATCTTTGTAAGAAGAAATATTTAATTTAGTAGAAAGATTAAGGTGGGTGGGAATTACAACGTATATAGAGAAAAATTTGCATTTAGATCGGTACTTGCTCAGGTAGCTCAGATGGTAGAGCACTTGGACTAGAAAACCAAGGGTCCCGGGTTCAAGTCCCTGTCTGAGCGTATAATTTTTCTCTTCAAATATGATTTATCAATTATTATTATATTTGAAGAGAAAAATATTGAGATGTATGAAATGTATAATAAAAACATTGAATTATTGTCTAATGCTTGGCATTTAGCAGTGAAGCCATTAGCTCTTGTGCACTCCAGTATATCTCTATGATGGATCCAGCAGGTAATGCTTGGAAGTTATATGATGTTCTACAGTCATTTCTTTTTCTTTGGTGTATAGAAGACAATTTGGATTGATGTAAATTCCCAATTTACTTAAATATTTTACTAAATAGTCTTTGGAGTTCGGACAAAGATGATAATAGAAAATAAACCAATAGAACAAGTGGTAAGATATAACTTCCTAGGTTGCGAAATATCATACACAGCAGAAAATAAATAAATAACAAACTAAATAAGTTTATTTATATAACAGGAACACTAAAAAGAACTTTGAAAAATAAAGCCAGGAAAGACTCTATAATGAAATTTTACAAGACAATGGCAGTGCCTATTATTACTTATGTATCCGAAACATGGACAGTGACAACACAACAATCTGCCAGAATACAAGCTACTGAAATGAGATTCCTCAGACGAAAAGCAGGATATCAAAGAACAGACAAAATACATAACACAGAAATAAGACAACAAGTAAAAGTAGAGGAATTAAACACAACAATAGAAAAATACAGAACAAACTGGAATGAACACTTGGCAAGGATGACTGAGAATAGAATACCAAAAGCAGCATACAGCTATTTACCACGAGGAAGAAGAAGTTTGGGAAGACCAAAGAAAAGATGGAAAGAGCAGCAATTTGGAACCGGAGCAGGCTAGTAAATAAACCTAAACCGTGAAGAATAAGAAGACTAAATAGTCATAAAATGATCTGCTGCTGTGGTCTAATTGTAATGACATTGTCTCAGATGCAGTGGGCTTTGGTTCAATCTCTGGTCAGGAAAAGTTTCAGGGTGAAACTTTTTCAAGTTTTTCTTCACATCTAAAATAAATGTCAGGAAACTTTCATGCAACTTCATGGCATGACAGGCTAGTTCTGACTTCACATCTACATATGTTAAAACTGAGGTAGACTACTATCTAACCAATAATATTTTTTTATGTTTCAGGTGTCAAAAATTATTTAAATCTCTCAAGGAGGATTATCAGAAGCGATCACCATACATAGCTTATTTAGTACGTTGTCGTCAGGGATTACTTTCAACATTGGCACATTTGGAAAGGTATGTTTAACTTACAGGTTTAAAAGCTTATTTGTAATTAAAAATGTTTGTTTTTATTATTATTACTATTATTATTATTATTATTCTAATTATAATTCAAGACTATGCCAATTTTGGAATATATTAAACAGTACCAACTAATGTTAATATTATTCGTTTTTAAACATCTTAACGATGGACAAATTATATTTGAAAAGAAAAATATACGCCTAGACTGGGGTTTGAACCCAGAACCTTTGACTTTCTATGTCAATGCATTGACATAGAAAGTCAAAGGTCCTGGGTTCAAACCCCAGTCTAGGCGTATATTTTTCTTTTCAAATATAAGTACCAACTAAATTGGAAACACCATCTTGAAAGAATGAGTTCAAATCGGATCCCCAAAGCTGTTTATAATTATATACCAAGAGGACAAAGATCTCTGGACCGTCCTATGAAACACTGGAGGGAAAATTTTCTATAGGATCGTAACAGGCCTTGGGCTAATACGTACTTGGAAGGAAGAAGAAGATTATTATTATTATTGTCATCATCATCCATCATATTCTGTCAAGGATTTGGCCTTCTGGCCTGTTCTGCCCCAGGTGAGCTGGTCTCTCCATTGTTTTTTCGGCCTTCCAACATCTCTCTTTCCATTAGATCTGTAGGCAAACAGTCTTTGAGGCATTGCAATTTTTATTAGGAAAAATCACTAAGAGGTTTAAATTTAGATTTAAATTAAAATTATTTATACCTCACTCACATCCAGTCTTCTAATTAAACCAGTTTTGAAACCTAGGTGGTTTCATCTTCAGTAATATCTTGACTTATATTATGTTATGGTGTATTATGTTGTTCAGGAGAATTGTTTTTTACTCCATCTGTTGGTGGATCGATAAACCTCTGAATCAAATCAGATTCTCGGGAATTTCAAAATTGATAAGTTTTTCTTTCTTGTTTTTTTGAATGTGGATTTTTCCCAGACCATGAGCTCTTTTTGTTTTTCTATTTTTGTAATTAAACTAGCCTTTATTTCAATTAGATGTTTTTCATACCATGCATGAGTAGTTTAATTAAATGACTTGATATGAGGGTAGGTATAAATCATTTTATAATGACGGCTGACATTGGGAAAGCAACGAACGGGACCACGCTGGTAATGTATGCGGACGACATGGCCATTGGGGCAGAAAACAAAGAAGAATTGCAAAAAGGCATAGATGGGATACAACGATGGGCTATGGAAAATGAGTTCAAGATAAACAGCAACAAGACCGTACAAATGGTTTTCAAGAAAGGAGGAAGAACAGCGGCAAGTGATAATCTAAAACTAGGAGAAGAACCGATAAGAATGGTCAACAAATTCAGATATTTAGGCATAACACTGCAGCCAACAACAAAGTCTTTCAGCGCACATGTGCAGGAGAGAGCAGCAGCAGCTATAAGAGCTATGTGCAGCATCAAAGACATCACATCGTTAAAATTAGTCACAGCCATGAAATTATTCGCATCAGTGATCACCCCGATCGTCACCTACGGGATAGAACTGATATGGGAGAAACTATCGACCAGCGATATGGAGAGGTTAGAAAAAGTAAAACCAAGATTCATCAAAAAGGCATTAGGTGCAAGCAAATACACACCAAATAGAATGGCCTATATGCTAGCCAGAGAAACCTTCTTCCTAGAGGACCTGAGGCAAAGGATACTACTGCCAGCAACGGAGCCATATAAGAAAGTCATCGAAAAAAAGAAACAGAGAGAAAAAAGAGATCGACGAAGATTTCTACGCCTCAGATGCCATGGTAAACAGAGAGTGGACTGGAAGTAACCAAACACAAAGGCACAAAATCATAGGTTTAGCAACACACGGATATCATCACAAAATGTGCAAAAATGCAAAATTCCACCAACCGAGTGATTCGTGTGAATGCAAGATATGCGACCAAAAGTGTGAGCGATACCATTACAAACAATGCAGAATATGGACAGGATCACTGAACGAACTCATAAAAGACAAATCATAAATTTATAACTTAATGCTCTTTCGAGTGCCTCTTACCAATTTATTATTATTATTATTATAAATCATTTTAATTTAAATCTTAGTTTTGAGGTAGCCTGTCACTGGACATCCATGATATGTGCTCATACTAGTTTTTCAGTAAATGTTTATAGTTTCAATGATAGCTTTGATGTTTAATTCTTCTTGGATATCAACATTCTGTTTATAATCAAGAAAAGGGTCTTAGCAGTCTCATTGCAGTCGTTTCTATGCTTTAGATTCATATAATAATATTGTTACTCATGTTATTGTTTTTGTTATTATTTTATTATTTTGAAGGTACATTTCGATATGATCTTCTTGATAGTTCCCCCCGTTAGCATTAAAAAATCCATTAAACCAGAAATAAATTTTGATTTATCAGATCTGGAGAGGTTACAAAATGACAGATGTGTACTATGCATCTATCTAAATAACATAATTGATTTAACTTTTATAGGAATTAATCACTATGAGGTTTAATTTATGGTGAAATTAAATGTTTTTTACCTCTCCTCATATAAATCTTCTAAGTGGATCGCGATTTTGAGACCATAACGGTCTCGTCTTCAGTACTTTTTTTGGCGACTGATGTTATGTCGATCGGAAGAAACTCTTCTTCTTCCCTCTGTTGGTGGACTTCGAAATTCCCGCAAATTTTGACCTAATCCAGAGGTTCATTGGTCCACCAACAGAGGGAAGAAGAAGAGTTTCTTCCGATCGACATAACATCAGTCACCAAAAAAGTACTCTAGATGAGACCGTTATGGTCTCGAAATCGCGATCTGCTTAGAAGTTTTATATGAGGAGAGGTAAGAAACATTTAATTTCACCATAACATCATTGATACTCAACATTGCCTAGTGCTAAACAACGATGCACAACTGCCTATATTGGGAAGCCATAAAGAAGGTGAACTGCCATCAATCTATACCACTGCAAACATAATGTCGCTAGTTCTAATGTCATGGGAAATAGGTCGAATTTCTTTATTCTACATTAATGAGTCATTTTTTTACATGTTACCCTCATATTTTATGTTTCTTTAAACACGGGAACTAGTTTTCAAGAGAACCATCTCTCTCATTTTCAACATTCTCTTGAAAACTAGTTCCCGTGTTTAAAGAAACATAAAATATGAGGTAAGATGTAAAAATGACTCATTAATTTATGAATTAAGAACCTCATAATGTTATTTCCCATATTTAACTATGAATGAATTTCTTTAACTTTGTAACCTTTTACACAAAAATTCCAAATCTTCTTTATTTCTTTCACAATAATTCACTTTATACGCATGAATAATTTTCTGTTATAAGTCTCCTACATACAGTTTATCTTACGGTTCAGTTGTTCACACTTGTACCAGTTCTAACTTACAAAACTTTCTTCCTTGGAGATCAGAATTCACTTGTCACCTTTTAAGTAATGATTGGCTCTCATGATTCACTTGTGACTGATTTGTGAGACTACTTACATCTCTTTTATATGAGAGGGACAGACAATCTAGAAACGCAGTCTCGACTTCTCACAAATATAAACTTCAAGGGACTGATCTTTCCAGAAAGCAGATAAAAGACACATCTGAAAGTTCCCAATGGGCCCCAGCGACTCATGAATCACTAGCTCACAAATCCTCTTTTACCATATAAGGCAAATTGATTCCTGCTGCCATCTGCAAATTTCAAAAGCCAGCCCATCAATGTGTCACAATAATAAATATTGAATTTATGAATTGAGTCAGATAAAATGTTTTTTGATCTCACCTCATAAAGTTCCATGGTTTCATGAACTGATTTTAAAGATCATCAAAGGTTTTGTGAAAACACAGAACTTTATGAGAAGATGAAAAAACATTTTATCCTACTTAGTTTATAAATTGTAAATTACCTCATAGTGTTACTTCCCACTCTAATTTTGATATTGAACTGTCCTGCACTGTAGCCGAATGGTTAAGGTAAGCTGCCTTGGCACAGAGCTACAGGACTTGCACTGGTTCAAGTCTTTATGGGGGAAGAAATTTTCTCATGGAATTTTGGCCAGTATAGGACCGATGCTCACCCAAGCATCATGAGGCATTTGCGTAGCTACAATAAATAGCGTCTCCAGGTTGAGAAAACCAGCTATAACATTGGGGACCCGACAAGTCTGTAGGGTGGCCATTTGTTGTGCCAGCTGGTCAATGAGTTTGCTCAGTTCACTGATTTCACTGTTGTCGGATCTGGATTGTACTGCATGAACGGCCGAGTGGAGGGGCGTTGGTGTTGTTACTTCTAGAATCTTATCAGTCATTATAGCGACTCTGTCCAGTGAAAGCTCGGCCTATATTTGAAGTTGCTGTGGGAGGGGTTGTAACCACAAGTTGAATCTGATTGGCGCCGGCCAATGATCGGAGGTGTCGGAGGAAATGTGAGGGTTTCCTATCGCCAAGCTCTTCTTCCATTAAGAGTTGCCTCATTCGTTATTCCTCGAATATGGAGAGACAGCGGATCAGTTCTGATTTTAGAAACTGGTAGGCCCCATGCGCTGGAGGGTTGATAATTATGCCTTCTACCTCGGAGCATCATGAGGCATTTGGGTAGCTACAATAAGTAGCTGCTTCAGATTGAAAAAAACCAGCTATAATGTATGTGGACCCGACATGCTGACCACATGTCACCTCTACACTGGCTGGATGATCGTTTAAAACTGTAATGAACATGTGGATGTGAGGCCAGCAGTAGGATGGTGGCCAAGGGCCTCCTAGGCCTATTGTGTTATGGAGATTAAAATAGAAATATTGATAAAATTAATGAGTAATTTTTACATCTTACCTCATAAACACGGAAACTGCAGTTTTCAAAAGGTCAATCCCTTTCTTTTTCAACCGCCATTATGACTCAATCAAAATGAAAGGGATTGACCTTTTGAAAACTGCAGTTTCCATGTTTAAGAAAACATAAACTATGAGGTAAGATGTAAAAATGACTCATTAATTTATGAATTAAAAACCTCATAATGTTATTTCCCATATTTAACTTTGAATAGAAATATTGAACTTGTATTTACAGATAAACTACAATAAGAAGTAACATTATGAGGTTCTTTTTAATAAAGAAAGTGAATCTGGAGTCATCTTACCTCATAACTTGTTGTGTTCTATTTAAACATGTTTCGATATGCCATGCATACCATCATCAGCTTTTCCACACTGTTGAATTTTATATTGCTGGTCCTGGATGTCTGCTTCCACTCCATCTTTTGGCTGACCAAAGAACTTGTAAATCAAATATTTTACTCCGGGAATTTCAAAATTCATAATCCTGTTTTTATTCTTCTGGATGTAGATCTTCACTGAAACAGTGAGTTCTTATGTATTTTTCAATGTTTTAATAATTTTGTGTTTACATTGATTTTATACTTTTCTGAACAAATGTGAGCAGCCCCTGCAGATTTTTCTACTTCTCCATTTTTTGCATTTCTAATGTGTTCTTTCATTCTAATGGAAAAGCTGATTTGGTATGCATGACATACAAATCCCTAATCAAACTCTTTTTTATTTTGCTGAAGGTGAATCAGAACTGGTATCTGGATTTAATGTCGAATACTATAAAGGAGGATTTGCATTAATTTTTTTGGCTGAAGTTATGATGTAAGATGACTCTGGATTTACTTTATTTACTGTATTTACAGGTTAATAGAGAGACTGAAGTGTGATCGACAAGTGTGCAGCAGGTTCCTCGTAGCAGTGTGTGTTACAATGTTTCTAGAGAAGAGAGAACAGATGCTCAGCAACTTCACAGCAGAATTCCAGCAGCTCACACTTGCTGATGAAAAGACTTACTTACTAGATAATTTCTTGCATACTCTTTCACTTGAAATGGATCGTGATTCAACATGGCAAGGTATATTGAACTTTTATATGAAAAAATCACTATGAGGTTTAATTTAAGATTTAAATTAAAATGTTTTATACCTCACCTCATATCCAGTCTTCTTCTAATTATACCAGTTTCAAAGCTTAGACAACTTCATCTTCAGTAATTTCTAGTCGATTGATGTTATGTTGATCAGGAGAACTGCTTCTTCCTTCCTCTGTTTGTGGACCGATGAGCCTCCAGATCAAATCAGAATCCTCAGGAATTTCGAAGTTCATAAGTTTTTCTTTCTTGTATTTTTAAATATGGATTTTTTCCCAAACCGTGAGTTCTTTTTGTTTTTCTATTTGTTTAATTAGACTAGCTTTTGTATCAATTAGATGTTTTTCAGACCAAGCATGGTGAAGTGGAAAAGTCAGCAGTAGCTGCTCATGCTTGGTCTGAAAAACATTAATTAATACAAAAGTTAGTCTAATTAAACAAAAGAACTCATGCTTTGGGAAAAAAATCCACATAAAAAAAAAAGAAAGAAAGAAAAATTTAACGAACTTAGAAATTCCCGGGGATTCTGATTTGATCCAGAGATTCATTGGTCCATCAACAGAGGGAGGAAGAAGCAGTTCTCCTGATAGACATAACATCAGTTGACAAGAAATTACTGAAGATGAAGCTGCCTAAGTATTGAAACTGGTATAATTAGAAGACTGGAGATAAGGTGGGGTATAAAACATTTTAATTTAAATGGCAAGATATTTTTTTATTATTAATTTAATACTGAAAGACAAATTATATTTGAAGAGAAAAATATATACTCAGACTGGGGTTTGAACCTAGATCTTTTGGCCATGTTGGACCATTGGCATAGAAAGCTAAAGATCCTGGTTTCAAATCCCAGTCTGAGTGTATATTTTTCTCTTCAAATATACGGCAAGGTGTGTTAATTTCTTACCTT
The DNA here is from genome assembly GCA_030220185.1 of Diploptera punctata. Taxonomy (NCBI): domain Eukaryota; kingdom Metazoa; phylum Arthropoda; class Insecta; order Blattodea; family Blaberidae; genus Diploptera; species Diploptera punctata. Next base: position 3,147,470 of record JASPKZ010007150.1, read on the forward strand.
ATATTGTTTATTTTTTATTATTTCACTCACCTCATACTTCATAAATTATGAAGTATGAGGTGAGTGAAATAATAAAAAATAAACAATATTAAAGAACCTCATAGTGTTATTTCCTATCTACATAACTTAATAAAGTTGGCTATCAAGTCATAGGAAAACAAGAATAACGTAAACAACTGGAACAAGATGGCGGCTTCAAAAATACAACATTTCAACGAACATTTTTCGAAAACTAAGATAGAAATTAAAAGATATTTGAAATTAAAAGAACTTAGAAATAAAAGAGCTGCAGATATCAAATTCATTAATAAATGTTTAGAATATGAAGTATGAGGTGAGTGAAATAATAAAAAATAAACAATATTAAAGAACCTCATAGTGTTATTTCCTATCTACATAACTTCTTACCTTATGTTTTACTCGACTGTCCATATTTGTGAATGGGCGAAGAACTTCCTCCTGCATATGTAGTTTGGCTTTGAGATCTATTTATTCAGTCCTGGAGCCTATTTCATTAAAGTTCTACTTTTAGTAGTTACTTATTAGCAGTGTAAAATTTAATGTTTTATTTTAGGAAGTAATATTTTGAGGTTCTTTTAATTAAATTATTTTGAGTCTGTTATATCTTACCTCAATATTTAAGATATAGTAGACTCAAAATAATTTAAGTGTAAAATTTACTAGTTAGCAGTCTGGTAAAGCCTGTTTCGTAACACATACCTACACTAATTTTAGCAGTTAGCAGTGTGATTTCATGTAAAGAGTATACAACATAAAAAACAATAATTACTCTCTCTCTCTGCTGAATTTCAAGGCCTTCTCTATGGATTGTATTTGCACATGAACTCCAAAATATATTAACTCTGTTGCATTGTTGTTTTGTAATGTTATTATTTAGCAAAGTTATAAAAATGTCAAAATCATTTAAAAAAAGAACAAAATTAATAAGCCTGAAAACTTTTTAAGGAAAAAAAAGGTACCAAAATGCAGATAACAATCCACCCCAAATCAAACCTCCACAGAAAGATCAAAGAAATCAAGGAAGCATTCAAAATAGAAAATATTGCCACAGCCAGAGGGAAATCATACAAAAAAAAATTGATGAACTGTACACAGAAGTAAAACATAAAGGCCGCAAGGAAGGAGTAGCGAATTATTACGAGTTGATTATTTTGACTCACCTCATATTTCTTGTTTAAATATCTTTTAATTTCTGTCTTAGTTTCCAAAAAATTGATGTTAAATTCTTGAATTTTTTATACTGCCATCTTGTTAACAGTTGTTCATACAGTTCACATTTTATTTGTTTTCCTTACGACTTGAATAGTCAACTTTATTTAATATATGCAAGAAATTTCGCTACTGTGTTTTTTAATGTATGTAGGAAATAACACCATGAGGTTTCTTTTAATTATTATGAGCTGGTTATTTTGACTCACCTCATATTTCTTGAAATATTTCAAGGAAATAACACCATGAGGTTTCTTTTAATTATTCTGAGCTGGTTATTTTGACTCACCTCATATTTCTTGAAATATTTCAAGAAATATGATGTGAGTCAAAATAATCAACTCTTAATAATTAAAAGAAACCTCATGGTATTATTTCCTACATATATTAAAGAAAGCAGTAGCGAAATTCAGACTAATATTGGGATATGGCTTCCTGGCTCACCATCTCCACAGGATACATCTTTTACAATCAGACAGATGTGTCATATGCAAAGACCCAGACCTAATCATGGACGAACACCACCTTCTAGTCTGTCCAGTTTTAAATTCAACTGCACAACACTCTAAGGACCTTGTTCGCTTGTACTGGGAAGCCAGAGAGAAATGACTGAAGAGTGAAATCTCACCATTAGAAAACTTTTTAAGGAAAATTTTAGAGAATTATTTTCAAGATAAATTTGTTGTTGTATTACTAATAAAATTAAAATGAGTCATACATCATCTCACCTCACACACTTCATGTTTTTCACAGCACAGGACTGCTGTTTCAAGAACAGTCATTCCTATCTTCAGCCATCTTTTTGACTGTTGAATTTTTGCCTTCACTATCATCAGAATCAGAGATAGAATAATTATGAGTTACTTCTTTTCTCCTCTTCACAGTCCATTCCTTTAAAGTTTTTTTTTTCTTGCCTTTAAGGCAAAGGTCAGCAAACATTAAGATTCATTTGAAACACTACTAGTTACCATGCTCACCTCTAGTTCCAAGGATCGCAGGTACAAACTGGGCTCAGTGGTCAATATATTTTTCAGGAAGGGAACTAAATTTGTGAGTTCCCTTTTCTATATATATGACTCATAATAGAATCTCATCTCTGAAAATAAAATGGCTCTGACAAAATTTGTAGGCCCATTCTTCCCCTGTTTTGATTTTCACACTTCTAACTGCTAGAAGTAGTTTAGCAAATTTAGAAGTGTAGGTTCTCAGGGGTCCTCATCTAGGGGATATGTGGATGGCGACCACAAGGTGCCCAAGCTGTGCAAAACATTTCTTCCACTTACTTGTGTTTTGCACTCTTTTAACTTTTGGTTAACTCTTGTTTTTTCGACGCCGACGCTATTAGGGCATCCGAGGGCTAGGGAGTATTTCCTTTCTTCCATTTCTTCTTTTCTTTATTTTCTTTCCTTCTCCAGAAAAGCCTGACCAGAGGCTATAAGATGGCAGCCCCATCACTGGTCTTGCCTTCCTTTGGCCAGCAACCAATCGAAGGGACTATTATGCTTTCAAGTCTTATACGAGAATTTCCCTCAAACGCTGGAGGGAAAATTTTCTATAGGATCGTAACAGGCCTTGGCCTAATACTTGGAAGGAAGAAGAAGAAGAAGAAGTGTAGGTTTCTCTTTATGAAACAGAATTTACCAGGCTGCTAACTAGTAAATTATTTTCTATATTTAAATTAATATTGGGAAGTAAACATTATGAGGTTATATCATTAATAGTGAGTGTAGAATATATTTTTAACGACTCACCTCATATGATTTCAAATTTCTTTGATACCGGCGGTTTCAGACAATATCTTGTCCCTCTGAAGCAGCCATGACTGAAGAAGGACAAGATATTGTCTGAAACTGCCGGTATCAAAGAAATTTGAAATCATATGAGGTGAGTCATTAAAAATATATTCTACAATCACTATTAAATTATTTTCTGCTAATAAGTAACTACTGAAATTAGTAATTTTATGATGAAGGCCCCCTCAGTACATAGAATCAGGTTGTTTGAGATATCATCTGACAGGATTTCGTCATATTAGCTAGAATTTATGAGCTACACTGACATTCTTGGAACTTTTGGATAGCACCTCATATATATAGGTAAATGTCTTAGGTTGTCACATTTTACAGTAGTATTTATGATCTGCCAGTAGTATTTTTGGCAGTGTGTGTCACATCTTATGTATAAATGTTTATAAAACATATTTTGTTTTAGCTGCAAGCAGTGCTCAGTTAGAACAGGCCCATACAGCAGTGGAAAGAGCAGTAATCAGTCGAGTGTATACACATGCTCTGTATCCCAATGGAGATGGAGATGTATCAAGGGACCAGTAAGTATATAATTTTTTTTATGCCTGAAAATCTGTAGTTTGAATAAATCAATAAATAAGGAGCCAGTGATTGCCTCTAGGACTCACAATCTTGGTTGTATTTTTTGTGACCTTCAGGCCAGCTCAAAAAATAACTTTTATCAATCATGGAAGCGTGATGTAAAACATTTTACCCCACTGTACACCAGTACATCTATGTCAACAGACATTCGGATTCTGGGGAGACTGAAACATTACATAAAGACAAATCAGAGTGTCTTGGTATTTCTTCCAATAAACAAGAGGTAAATTTGATGTTTTTGTTTTATTTTATACATCTCAATGATGGATAAATCATATTTGAAGAGACCGGGGCTCGAACCCAGGACCTTTGGCTGTCCAGGCCAATACTCGAAAAATAGAAATGAAGGTTTCATAGCATTTGATGCTTGGGAATTAACAGTGTATATTATCATCATCCGGTATCATAGCAGCTGCCGCTGTCTTCCGGAAACCAAATGCCGTTCCTCTCTGTCTATCCATTGATCTCCCTCCAATCATCTGATATTCATAGCTGCTTGTACCGCTTCTATCCAAGTTTTCTTCGGTCTTCCTCTCTTCCTCCTTTCTATTGGGATCCATTCCATAACAATTTTAGGCAATCTTTGCTCTGGCATTCTTTTGACATGGCCATACCACTGTAATCTTTTCTTTTCTATAATGTCTATGATGTCTGGCTTCTCTTGTACACCCGTAATTTCCCTTATTTCTAACAATGTATGTAAGAGAAAAATTTGCATTTAGATCAGAACTCACTCAGGTAGCTCAGTCGGTAGAGTATTGGCCCGTAAAGCCAAAGGTCCTGGGTTCAATCCCCAGTCTGAACGTATAATTTTCTCTTCAAATATGATTTATCCATCATTGAGATGTATGGAATGAATAATAAAAACATCAAAAGAAGCTGTACTGGCATTATAATGTAATATAAAAATTCCCAAATAAATGTCTTCTTAATAAAGAAGCTGCCATTTGCAAAGATAGAAACGAAGGTTTCATAGCATTTGTTGCATGGGAATTAACAACATATATAAGAGAAACATTTGCATTTAGATTGGAACTCACTCAGGTAGCTCAGTTGGTAGAGTATTGGCCCAGAAAGCTGTCTGAGCGTATAATTTTTCTTTTCAAATATGAAGAGTAAAATCAGTAATTCAAGATGAAAACATAAGGTACCAAGATTATATCTAAACAAAAATCCAAACTTTTATCTTGGAAGAAGAAATGAAAAGAAGATCAGAAAGAATGAAAAAAGTACTGGTCACTAAGAAAGGAACCACACACAGAGAAATGATTGATCCAACGTACCCCAAAGAGGGTGAAGAAAAAAAAAAACAATGAAAATTTGATCAAGTAAGCTATGAAATGTACTGCCTTTATCGTGATAGAAAATTTCAGTTTAGTCAACTTTCAAGAGAGAGAGAGAGAGCTGTTTTGAGGTGAAGTGTAAAGAACCGATTCAGTTTTCTATACTATAGCAACATCTACAAAAAAAACCCACTCACACTGACAGGCATCTTTATAAAACCTCGAATCATCATCCTAAACAAAAATTTGGAATCATCAAATCATTGAGAGATCAAGCCAAGAAACTTTGTCATTCTGATTTATTAAAAACGGAACTTCAACACCTCCATATGGTATTCACAGCCAATGGATACATCAAGAAAGAAATCAACCGAGCCATTCATCCCAGATGATATAACAACAACAGTGGCAAGGGATCAGAAGAGAAAACTTCAACCAGGGCATTTTTACTGTTCATTAAGAATGTAATAGACCACATTGGAAAACTACTAAGGAAAGAAGACATAAAGACAATATACAGGCCTATCAAGAAAATCAAGACCCTTCTCAGACCTATAAAGGATCAACTCCATCCCCATCAAACAGCAGGCATATACAGGATACCATGCAGTTGTGGAAAAGTGTATATAGGCACCACCAAACGCAGCATTGCAACCAGACTTAAGGAGCATGAAAGATACAGTCGTCTTAAACAAATGGATAAGTCGGCAGTAGCAGAACACTCTTTACTTGATGGCCACATAGTACAATACCAGAATACAAACATATTATCTAACTACACACACTATTTTACCCGTCTACAACAAGAAGCCATCGAAATATTCAAACATAAAAACAGTTTCAATAGAAAAGAAGAATCATTTAAAGTCAACAGAATATGGATACCGGTTCTAAAAAATGCAGAATGCAAACCTCTACAAGAACAGTCTACTAGACTATCAAACAGCAACCTCATTGGAGCAATGGAAGTCCCTCCGCTGACCAATCAGAAGGCATATATAACCTATGCACACATCGTGGCGAACGGTATAAATAGGACAGACGTGGACAAATTGCCAGTCTCAAGACAACCCTTGAGGATGCCAGATGCAGTCTCTGGCAAAACGTCAGGGAACTTCAAGCCTCGGGACCACGGCCTACAGCCCTGAAATCTCCTTCAAGATCATCATAGTTTTATGAAATGTTACAAATCCCTGACTATACATTCTTAACTGTGATTTTATGTATGTAATTGATTAATATTTTGTTGGTACTCATTTTGAATACTTCCATTTTAATTTATCTTGAAATTTTCCTTATAATAAAGAGGGCATGTCTGTAGCATACTTGGTTACGGCAATATGCTACAAACCGGAAGTGGGGTCAGAATTTTTAAACTGACCCACACCTTCTTGTGGCACTATAGCCCTGTGGTCAACTCAGCCTCTAACTAAAATGAATCCCAGATGCTTGTTCTGAGGGTAAAGGTTGCCATCACGCAGGGCTGACAACCCAGCTGACATCAAGTGCTGATTGTCTAGGAAAAGTGGGAGCCATAACCTCCTACTACACCAAGGATCTCCCATGGCCTGTAGTGGGATCACTTTACCACTTATAAATTCTTATATATTCAACAACTGATAGAAAAGTATGGTCAGAATGAACTGGAACACAAATTAAACACTGCCATCTAAATCATAACTACAAATTAAAACCAATAATATTGTGATGCATTATCGGTCTGGCTTTTGAAATTCACGGGCTACTGTGAGAATTGATTCTCGCTTTGTATGGTAGAGAGGAATTTATGAGCTGATGACTCACGAGTTGGTGGGCCTGCTGGGAGCTTCTAGATGTGTGTCTGGTTTGCTTTCTGGAAGCTTCACTCTTGCAACAGCTCTGGTTGCAGCTGGTGTGGGCTGTTCATGGTTCTATGAAAAAATCTATACTAATAATTCATGATTCAGGAACTTCTTTAAGTTAAATTATTTTTAGTGTGATCATCTTACCTCAATATTAATGTTGATTTGTTCTTGAACATGTTTCAACTGAGTCTGGGCAAGATGATGATGGTTATGATATAATTGAAACATGTTCAAGAACAAATCAACATTAATATTGAGGTAAGATGATCAGACTAAAAATAATTTAATTAAAATAACCTCAAAATATCACTTCCTAAAATGAAATATGAACTTCATTGTTAAAGTATCTTTTAATAAGAATGAGTTTAAAAAGAGAGAGAGAGAGAGATAAAGTAATATTTCAGACTTTGTGTTCTATTCTATGATCCAACTTCTGGTAATTAAATTCACTGAATATTCAATTTGTTTCAGGGTTCTGCATGAACACATGAAGAAGCTCTCTAATGTAATTACACCAAATCATAAAGATCTACGCATTCCAAAGGTAATATTAAATTTATTTTTTTTAATTAAAAAATTAAATTTTACTTAAGTACGTAATATTAAATAATAATTATTATTTCTCATGACAGATTTGATATTTATATGTCAATAGAATGTTCCATATTGTTACGAAAATCTTCAGGAAAAGATCTTTGAGTTGGCCTTTGAAGAGATTGAATGAAACTGTAACAGGCCACTGATAATTTCTTATGTCCTTAGTTATGGGGGGCATGAGAAATTTATCTACAATTTGGATATTTGTTTGTTTGGTTAATAAACATAAAAATGATGGTATTACTTTTACATCAAATATATCAATAAACTTGGAGAAGAATACACTATCAAAACATCTTGAAAGGAATGGGAAAATTTACAAACTTGCACATTACTACATTACGTCCGCTGCTGTGGTCTCATGATAGTGTACTACTTTGTCAAGCAGCAAGCCCGGGTTCGATCCCCGGCCTGGACAAGTTTCAGGGTGAGTTTTTTTGGGGTCTTTCCTTACCTGTAAGATAAACCTCAGGAAACTTTAAGGCCCAAATGGTCCCCGAACACCATCTGGCCATCATTATCATCAATATCATATTCACCTCATTAGATTAAGTTTACGATGTTTTTATTATTAATTTCATACATCTCAATGATGGATAAATCATATTTAAAGAGAAAAATTATACGCTCAGACCGGGACTTGAACCCGGGACCCTTGTTTTTCTAGTCCAAGTGCTCTACCATTTGAGCGAGCGGGTTCAAGTCCCGGTCTGAGCGTGTAATTTTTCTCTTTAAATAAGATTAAGTTTAGTTTAAAGCCTCTCCTGGCGCATCATTACCAACTCTCATATTATCGGGCAATGTAACCCCGCCTTCAATGTGCCCCAACCTCAGAAGTGGGTTACAAGATTAGTATGCCATGCCAGGAGAGAACACCAGAAATGTCGAAATGACAACCTGGGGCATTGAGGGGGAAAAAAAAAACAACTTTACTGCATTACAAAAAAAAATCTGCAGTAGCAACATTCAGACCACTAACAGGACACAAATGTCAAATAAACACCTACACAGATTTGGCATAGCAAATTCATCAAAATGTCCTTTTTGCAATTTAAATCAAGATATGGAACAAAACCATCTCCTCCATTGTCCAGCTTTTGTAGAAGAAATACTGGAGCGCAAGAGAGCAAATGATTTCATTGTCAAGTGCTCAACATTAGATACCAACCATCCAACCTGTACATCATATCAGGGTTGATAAAATTCCATTTATTTACTTATTTAGAAAAAGTCCATAACAGTGGGAAAAAGAGGTTTTTACCAAATAAAAAAGTTCTACTGGCATAAAGTTACAAAATATTCTAATATTCACAAATTGTCAAATGTTTAAAAATATTACAATTAGTAGCTGTTGTCAGCGAAATGACAGAATCTGCTTGCTAACAGTTCACAGGTTGCAAACTATATGGCCACGTGTTGTAAACTATCTCAAATGCTATTGATTATTTAGATGAGGTAGGACGTTTGTGGTACTTTTTTGGTAGTGCAACAACAAATCACACCTTTCATTACTATGTACTACATTGATCTCTTGATTGAACAACCTTATTCATACTATTAAAACGTAAATTATAAAAAAAAAGACTTAATAAGAATCAAATGAATCGTGAATTCTTCTTATCTCATACATCTATGTTTTTAATGCAGAACTGCAGTATCAGGGAACATATCATTTTCCATCTTCAGCTGTTTTCACGTATTTTCGTGAAAATAACACTATGAATTTTCTTTTAATTATTATGAGTTAGGTATTTTGACTCAGGGATTTTAAATCAGGGATTTATCAAATTGATTCTAAAGATTGTGAAAAAGTATACATAGGAAAAAACAAAAAGGAATTTGAATACAGGATTAAAAGAATTCTTTAGAAATGTTAAATGTAGAGAAATAGAAAAGTCTTTAATAGCTGCACATACATGGTCAGAAAAACACAGAAACAAAACAAAGGCCAAATTACTGAAACAGATAAATTTAAGGAAATCACAATTTGGGATAAAATTTACATCCACAAGAATAAGGAGAAAACTATGAAGGATAAATCATATTTAAAGAGAAAAACTATACGCTCAGACCGGGACTTGAACCCAGGTATAGTTTTTCTCTTTAAATATGATTTATCCATCATTGAGATGTATGAAATTAATAATAAAAAACATAGAAAACTATGAATTTTGAAATTCCCAGGGAAAGGGAAAATAATTTCATTTGGAAGTTCATCGGTCAGCCAACAGAGGGAGTAGAAATCAACCGCAAATAACAGTTAGAATGCATTGATAATGTTGCATATATGCGACCAAAATATTAAAAAAATAAGGTGAGTCGAAATAACTAACTCATAATAATGTCTTCCTTTTTATCATTATCATCATCATCCATGCAAGTATTAGGTCATGTGGCCTGTTACGGTCTCAAAGAGGAATTTTTCATCCAGCGTTTTTTTTTTTGGCCTTTCCTTTTTTACTGGGTGACATATGTCACCCTCTGTAAATGGTACAAGTGTGTGTGAGCCCAGCAGCTGACTGGTACGCCAAAGGCCTTCTAAGCCTAATGCATCATTGTGTGTAGTTTATGTATAAATGTAATTGAAGGGTTTATAATGAGTACATTTCTGCATTTCAGATGTTCCATTATGAATGTCCTTGGCCATCAGCACAGGCAGAAGTATCAGCAATGGCTGCATACAAAACACCTTGTGATAAGCTTCAATGTGTGTTCCGTTGTGCTACAACTATCATGAATCTCCTGTCTTTAGCTTGTGAACGAGGAGTGCCAGCCGCCGATGACTTTGTGCCTGTACTAGTCTATGTCCTCATTAAGGTATCTCATTATTTTATCTTCTTCAACTGTTTCCTTTCAGCATTGGGTTTGCAAACCTTTTCTATACTCATTCCCATTTTTTTGCAAGCTACCTGACTTGCTATACAGACTTTCCCTTCTTCTATTACACTCTGTAATATACCGAATCCATTCTTCATAAGACACCTTCTTCTTTGAGTACCTTTGGATCTAGCCAAAAACACCTGCTTAATCTTCCTATCCTCACTCATTCTTACATTGTGCCCATACCATGTTAAAGTTTGCCTTTGAAAAGATTTTTACTAGAGAATCTATAATATAAGAATTAAATTAATATTTTTATTACCTCACCTCATTCCTTTTTCTTCTAGACTGTAGTTTCGGAGCTTATCTCCATCTTCAGTAGCCTCTGGTCGACCGGTGTTATGTCATTTCTTGGTGGTTTTCTTTTTACTTCTATCGGTGGACTGATGAACCTCTGGATCAGGTCAAAATTTGCGGGAGTTTCAAAATTCATGAGTTTATCTTTCTTGTTTTTTTGGATGTGAATTTTTTCCCAGACTGTGAGTTCTTTTTGTTTATCTGTCTGTTTGATTAGGCTAGCTTTTGTATTGATTAATTGTTTTTTCAGACCAAGCATGGGCTGCTACAGTTGACTTGTCCACTTCACCCTTTTTTACATTTCTAAGGTGTTCTTTCAGTCTAGTTTTAAATTTCTTTTTGTTTTTCCTATATAGATTTTGTCATAATCCTTACATTTGATCTGATATATTCCTGATTTGTATGCTTCTTAAATTTTTTTCATTTTTGTTGGTTTTAATACAGCCTAAACAAGATGATTAAAACCAAGAAAAATGAAAAAAAATTTAAGAAGAATACAAATCAGGAATATATCAGATCAAATGTAAGGATTGTGATAAAATCTACATAGAAAAAACAAAAAGAAATTTAAGAACTAAATTGAAAGAACACCTTAGAAATGTAAAAAAGGGTGAAGTGGACAAGTCAGCTGTAGCAGCCCATGCTTTGTCTGAGAAACATTTAATTGATACAAAAGCTAGTCTAATCAAACACATAGATAAACAGAAAGAACTCGTCTGGGAAAAAATCCACATCCAAAAAAACAAGAAAGATAAACTCATGAATTTTGAAACTCCCGCAAATTTTGACCTGATCCAGAGGCTCATCGGTCCATCGATAGAAGTAAGAAGAAAACTGCCAAGAAACGACATAACACCGGTCGACCAGAGGCTACTGAAGATGGAGATAAGCTCCAAAACTGCAGTCTAGAAGAAAAAGGATATGAGGTGAGGTAATAAAAACATTAATTTAATTCTTAAATTAAACCTCATAGTGTTCTTTCCCTGTGAAAGTTAAATCAATCTATAATATGTTATAAGAGAGCAGCCATATGAGGAGATGCTTCATCATTGATATAGAGTTCAATTTTTCACTCCTGTACACTTGGTTGATCGTGGTCAACTATCAAATAATAGCCTGCCATGTTTATGATGTTTTTAAAGAACTATATTATTGAAAAGCAAGATTAATATGTTATAATATTAGATTTAAAATAAAATTCTTTACATCTCACATGAGTGTAAAAAATTTTAATTTAAATCTGAAATTAAAGCTCATAGTGATATTTCCTATAAAAGTTCAATGTTATAGTATTTTAATCAAAATTACGGTCAAAACTAACACTATGATGAATTAAATAAAGAAGTAGTAGAAGAATACATCAACCTTACAAAATGTTGTATTGAAAATTCCTATTTTACTTTCAATGGTAAATTTTACAAACAAGTTTCGGGTTTATCTATGGGAAATCCTCTTTCACCTTTTTTGGCTAATTTATACATGAGTTACTTCAAGTGTCATATCACCAAGGCTTACCCATGGATTTTCAAGACTTGGTACAGATATGTTGATGATATTTTTTCGATAATAAATCTTAAACATGTTGATGCATTGAAATTACTTAATCTACGAGATGTATCAATTAAATTTACCATAGAATCAGAAATTGAAAACAAAATTCCGTTTCTGGATTTATACATAATTAGGAATGAAAAACATCAAAAAATGAATTTGATGTATATAGGGAAGGGTACATATACTGATTAATTATTAAAATCAACAGGTTTCAATCCTTTGGCACATAAACATGCAATATTTAATAGCCTCTTTATAGATAGATAAAAGGGTCCCATTAAAAGGAGGAAAGAAGAATTTTAAGAAAGAATAGCGGAGAATGATCTTAGAATAATAGCCAGATTAAATGGTTTTAATAAGAGTATAATATCTAACAAATTAAAGAAATTCAGAAAGATAAAACAACTTAAAGAATGCTCTACCTACAAATTGTTAGTAAAGAAAAGAAGAGAATTTCAAGAAAAATTTGACTTAGCCATCCAATAGTAATGAGAAATTAAAAAAAAAAATATTTGACAAATACCACATTACTTTGGCACCAATAATAAATTTAGTCTGGGAAAAACTTCTAAAATACAATAAAAAATCAACATTCCAGACCGTAAGAAATATGGAATTTATCAAATAATTGTAATGATTGTAGCAAAAGTATACATAGGAAAAACAAAAAGGAATTTGGAAACACAGCACTAAAAGAACATTTTAGAAATATTAAAAATTGTGTGAAATGAAAAATCAGCAATTGCTGCACATAGTTTACTAGAACATCATAAAATTGAAAAAGAAGCGAAACTTTTGAAACAATTGGATAAACCGTTGGAATTGACAATTTAGGAAATGATATTCATTCAGAAGAATAAATATCAATCTATGAATTTCGATATTCCGGTGGATAAAAATTTATTTACAAAGTTTATAATCCCAACGAAAGATGGCAGCACAAGAAGTGATGTCACTAAAGAAATCAACAATCACGGAATTTCATCAGTGGAAGCCATGACTGAAGAAGGACATGATATATCTGAAACCATCGGTATCAAAGAAGTTTGAAAATGTATGAGGTGAGTCAATTAAAATATGTTCTCCACTCACTATGATGAAGTTGAAAAATCAGCAGTTGCAGCTCATAGTTTGCTAGGGAATCACATAATTGGAAGAGACACTAAACTTTTGAAACATTTAGAGAAGTGACGATTTTATTATTAATTTAACACTTCTCATTGAAGGATAAATTATATTTGAAGAGAAAAATTTTTTTCGCCTAGACCGGGACTCGAACCCGGGACCCTTGGCTTTCCGGGCCAAGTGCTCTACCAACTGAGCTACCGAGGCGAGTTACGATCTAGACGCAAATTTTTCTCTTATGTACGTTGTAATTCCCTTGCGCCAAATGCTTGAAACCATAGCTTCTATCTTTGCAAAATGGCGGCTTCTTAGTTAGAAGACATTTATTGGGAAATTAACACTACTTTATAGCCAGTAGGGCTTCTATTGACGATTTTATTATTAATTTAACACTTCTCATTGAAGGATAAATTATATTTGAAGAGAAAAATTTTCGCCTAGACCGGGACTCGAACCCGGGACCCTTGGCTTTCCGGGCCAAGTGCTCTACCAACTGAGCTACCGAGGCGAGTTACGATCTAGACGCAAATTTTTCTCTTATGTACGTTGTAATTCCCTTGCGCCAAATGCTTGAAACCATAGCTTCTATCTTTGCAAAATGGCGGCTTCTTAGTTAAGAAGACATTTATTGGGAAATTAACACTACTTTATAGCCAGTAGGGCTTCTATTGACGATTTTATTATTAATTTAACACTTCTCATTGAAGGATAAATTATATTTGAAGAGAAAATTTTCGCCTAGACCGGGACTCGAACCCGGGACCCTTGGCTTTCCGGGCCAAGTGCTCTACCAACTGAGCTACGAGGCGAGTTACGATCTAGACGCAAATTTTTCTCTTATGTACGTTGTAATTCCCTTGCGCCAAATGCTTGAAACCATAGCTTCTATCTTTTTGCAAAATGGCGGCTTCTTAGTTAAGAAGACATTTATTTGGGAAATTAACACTACTTTATAGCCAGTAGGGCTTCTATTGACGATTTTATTATTAATTTAACACTTCTCATTGAAGGATAAATTATATTTGAAGAGAAAAATTTTCGCCTAGACCGGGACTCGAACCCGGGATCCTTGGCTTTCCGGGCCAAGTGCTCTACCAACTGAGCTACCGAGGCGAGTTACGATCTAGACGCAAATTTTTCTCTTATGTACGTTGTAATTCCCTTGCGCCAAATGCTTGAAACCATAGCTTCTATCTTTGCAAAATGGCGGCTTCTTAGTTAAGAAGACATTTATTGGGAAATTAACACTACTTTATAGCCGGTCTAGGCGAAAATTTTTCTCTTCAAATATAATTTATCCTTCAATGAGAAGTGTTAAATTAATAATAAAATCGTCAATAGAAGCCCTACTGGCTATAAAGTAGTGTTAATTTCCCAATAAATGTCTTCTTAACTAAGAAGCCGCCATTTTGCAAAGATAGAAGCTATGGTTTCAAGCATTTGGCGCAAGGGAATTACAACGTACATAAGAGAAAAATTTGCGTCTAGATCGTAACTCGCCTCGGTAGCTCAGTTGGTAGAGCACTTGGCCCGGAAAGCCAAGGGTCCCGGGTTCGAGTCCCGGTCTAGGCGAAAATTTTTCTCTTCAAATATAATTATCCTTCAATGAGAAGTGTTAAATTAATAATAAAATCGTCAATAGAAGCCCTACTGGCTATAAAGTAGTGTTAATTTCCCAATAAATGTCTTCTTAACTAAGAAGCCGCCATTTTGCAAAGATAGAAGCTATGGTTTCAAGCATTTGGCGCAAGGGAATTACAACGTACATAAGAGAAAAATTTGCGTCTAGATCGTAACTCGCCTCGGTAGCTCAGTTGGTAGAGCACTTGGCCCGGAAAGCCAAGGGTCCCGGGTTCGAGTCCCGGTCTAGGCGAAAATTT
Source organism: Diploptera punctata (assembly GCA_030220185.1). NCBI lineage: Eukaryota > Metazoa > Arthropoda > Insecta > Blattodea > Blaberidae > Diploptera > Diploptera punctata. The sequence goes on from JASPKZ010007150.1 coordinate 3,162,547, forward strand.
TTCTCTTCAAATATAATTTAGAGAAGTCTTTGGAATTAACAGTTTGGAAAATGATATATGTTCAGAAGAACAAATATAGATCCATGATATATTTAATTAATGTTGGGAAGTAAACATTATGAGGTATAATCATTAGCTCAGTTGGTAGAGCACTTGGCCCGGAAAGCCAAGGGTCCCGGGTTCGAGTCCCGGTCTAGGCGAAAATTTTTCTCTTCAAATATAATTTATCCTTCTATGAGAAGTGTTAAATTAATAATAAAATCGTCAATAGAAGCCCTACTGGCTATAAAGTAGTGTTAAATTCCCAATAAATGTCTTCTTAACTAAGAAGCCGCCATTTGCAAAGATAGAAGCGTATGGTTTCAAGCATTTGGCGCGAGGGAATTATCAACGTACATAAGAGAAAAATTTGCGTCTAGATCGTAACTCGCCTCGGTAGCTCAGTTGGTAGAGCACTTGGCCCGGAAAGCCAAGGGTCCCGGGTTCGAGTCCCGGTCTAGGCGAAAATTTTTCTCTTCAAATATAATTTATCCTTCTATGAGAAGTGTTAAATTAATAATAAAATCGTCAATAGAAGCCCTACTGGCTATAAAGTAGTGTTAAATTCCCAATAAATGTCTTCTTAACTAAGAAGCCGCCATTTGCAAAGATAGAAGCTATGGTTTCAAGCATTTGGCGCGAGGGAATTATCAACGTACATAAGAGAAAAATTTGCGTCTAGATCGTAACTCGCCTCGGTAGCTCAGTTGGTAGAGCACTTGGCCCGGAAAGCCAAGGGTCCCGGGTTCGAGTCCCGGTCTAGGCGAAAATTTTTCTCTTCAAATATAATCATTAAAATTCATCAGAGAACATTTTGTTTAAACAACTCACCTCATAGGATTCATGCTTCCATGAATCAGTCGGAGTTATGGCTGAAGATCAACACGACTGTGTTTGAAACCGCGGTATCATGGAAGCATGAATCCTATGAGGTGAGTTGTTTAAACAAAATGTTCTCTGATGAATTTTAGTAGATCCATGAATTTTAATTTTTCTGGCAAGCAAAATTTAATCTCTAAGTTCATAAAATCAGCACTGAAGCGCACACGCTATTATAAGACATATATGATAAGCCAATCCTACTTCACTTTTACTGCGCCGTTGCCAGATGTCGGTATGTAAGAGGGAAAAAGACAGATAATATGTTGCGCAAGGTACTTGTAGTTACAATAACAAATTACACTGAGAAGAACAAAGTGGATTCAGACCAGGGCGTTCATGTATGGATAATATATATACGATAAAAGAATTTATAAACAAAAGAAGAGAATATAACAAGAAAACACACATAGCTTTTATTGATTTTGTTAAGGCATTTGATAAAGTAGATAGAGGAAAACTTTGGACAATTTTAAAAGAAAAAGGAATTCCGAAACACTTAATATCAGCTATAAAGAGTTTGTACTGGAACACAAATTTTGTTATAAAAACTAGAAATGAAGTAAGTAAAAATAAAATTCATACTAATCAAGGAGTTAAACAAGGATGCAGTATCTCTCCAGTTTTATTTAATCTATACATCAATGATATAATAAAAAAATGGAACGAAGAAACAAATAAAGGAATAAAATTAGATAAAACACACTACTTGAAAACATTATTATACGCTGATGACCAGGTAATAATAGCAAATACGGAAGACGAACTTCAAAGGAATATTTTTAAACTACATAATATATGTGAACAATATAATCTCAAAATATCCATAGAAAAAACTAAGGTAATGGCATTCCAAGGGAAAAATCAGATCAGATCCAAAATAGTAATAGGAAACAAAATCATAGAACAGGTGAACCATCTCAATTATCTAGGATGTGACATTACATTTAATTATGATAATGATATAACTAATAAAATAGCAAAATTCCAGGGAATATGTGGTACGATAAAATGATCACTAAATAACGAAACAACAAGAGAGACCCAATTGAAATTTTACAAAATGTTGGCAGTACCGGTACTGCTCTATGGTTGAGAAGCCTGGATACATAAAAAACAAGATCTAAGTAGGATAACACGGCAGAAATGAAATTTTTGAGATCTGTTAAAGGGTGCACTAAGGAAGACAGAATCAAGAACACAGAAATAAGACAGGAACTTGAAATATTTGCAATAACTGATAAAATAGATACATATAGACAAAAATGGAAGCAACACATAGACAGAATGAATGAAGATAGATATCCAAAACAAATAACAAAATACAAACCTAAAGGCACCCGAGATGTGGGCAGACCTAGAAAGAGATGGGCTGAAGTCGGAAAGGGTCAACAGACCTAATCCATGAATGCAGATGATGATGATGATGATCTACTTCCTCTCATCTCATACATTTGTTTTTATATAGATATATGGTATGATAAGAAAAATAAATGCCTGGATGGGATATTTTATCAGTTATTTTTCTTATCATACCATATTAAGCTTGCATTGCTCAATGTTAAACATTTAATTATAACACACACATATATATATATATATATATATATATATATATATGTCAATTATTTAATTAACTAAAAATATAATATCTCTAAAAATATTTATTTAATGTATCATTAATTCTACGAATAAATATGAAAAATCATGCCTGCATTATTCAGGTAAAGGCCACCTCTGCTGGTAGAGTCCTGCCAGATATCTTGAATGATTTTGATTCACCCACATCTCATCAAGATAAAATATGGGGTGAGTGTCACCAGATGCCCTAAGGTCATGAATAGTTCACAAAAATCTTATTCTTGAGCGAACTATGTCACTTCTTTCTAACAGGAATTTTCTACCATTGTTTGTTCTTTCATATGTAAAACCAGCGTTTTTCTAATATTAGTCCCATGGACATAGTGGATCCCTCATATTGAATTTTCTCTTGACATAATATAAACCAGTTTCTTAATTATGGGGTATTCAGCCCTGTTATACATTTCAAAGATTGTATGGCAAAGGACATCTTCCTCCTCCTTCCAAGTATTAGGCCAAGGCCTGTTACGATCCTATAGAACATTTTCCCTCCAGCATTTCATAGGACGGCCCAGAGATCTTCGTCCTCTTGTATATAATTATAAACAGCTTTGGGGATCCGATTTGAACTCATTCTTACAAGATGGTGTTTCCAATTTAGTTGGTACTGTTTAATATATTCCAAAATTGGCATAGTCTTCAATTCTTTTAAGATATCGGTGTTTCTTTTCCGATCCCATCTGGTGTAACCCGCTGTTCTGTGCATGAATCTCATTTCACAAGCCGTTATTCTGCTTTCATGTTGTCTTTTTAGTGTCCATGCTTCACTACCATAGGTCAACACTGGTCTAGCCAAAGTGTTATATAAACGTAATCTGGTGTTTTTTTGTACAAGGGATGGTTTCTTAACTTGATTAATAATTCCTAAACTTTTATTATAACTAGTAATTTTTTCAGGGATATCCTTTTCATCCCAGATAGAGAGATAATATCCAAGATATTTAAATTGATTAGATCTCTCTAAAATTTTATTCTGGAGACAGATTTTACTTTGTATGGGGTCCTTCCCATGAAATGCCATAATTTTAGTTTTGTTAATTAATATTTCAATATTAAATTTGGCACCTATTTTTTGTAAATTATAAATTGATCATTGCAAATCATTTTCAGAAAGTGCCAGGAGTGCTAAATCATCTGCAAAAAGAACAGCATCAAGTTTGAGGTTCCTATTGATGGGTATATATCCCCATTCTGTTTTCCTCCATTCGTTTATTATTCTATTCATATATATATATAATGAAAAGCACTGGTGAAAGTCCACATCCCTGTCTTACTCCAGTGTTGATCTTTTTCCAAGAAGAAAGTTTGCCATCTTGTTTAACAGAGATTTCATTATCTTTATAGATGTTGAAGATATTAGTAATATATTGTTGTGGAACGTTACCATCAGTTAAAATTTGTTGGTTGGTTGGTATCTAATGTTGAGCACTTGATAATGAAATCATTCATTCTCTTGCACTCCAATATTTAGCAGAAAGGCTGGTCTCTTCTACAAAAGCTGGACAACGGAGGAGGTGGTTTCTTTCCATATCTTCATTTAAATTGCAAAAAAGGGCATTTAGGAGACTTTGTTATGCCAAGTCTGTGTAGGTGTTTATTCAGGCAGTCATGTCCCGTTAGCAGTCTGAATATTCGATGTTTTTACTATTAATTTCATACATCTCAATGATGGATAAATCATATTTAAAGAGAAAAATTATACGCTCAGACCGGGACTTGAACCCGGGACCCTTGGTTTTCTAGTCCAAGTGCTCTACCATTTGAGCTACCTGAGCAAGTACCGATCTAAACGCAAATCTTTCTCTATATACGTTGTAATTCCCGCCCACCAAATGCTTTGAAGCCTTTGCTTCTATCTTTGCAAATGGCGGCTCCTATATTAAGAAGACATATTTGGGAATTATACATTACATTATAAATGCCAGTACGGCTATTTTCGATGTTTTTATTATTAATTTCATACATCTCAATGATGGATAAATCATATTTAAAGAGAAAAATTATACGCTCAGACCGGGACCCTTGGTTTTCTAGTCCAAGTGCTCTACCATTTGAGCTACCTGAGCAAGTACCGATCTAAACGCAAATCTTTCTCTATATACGTTGTAATTCCCGCCCACCAAATGCTTTGAAGCCTTTGCTTCTATCTTTGCAAATGGCGGCTCCTATATTAAGAAGACATATTTGGGAATTATACATTACATTATAAATGCCAGTACGTCTATTTTCGATGTTTTTATTATTAATTTCATACATCTCAATGATGGATAAATCATATTTAAAGAGAAAAATTATATCCTCAGACCGGGACTTGAACCCGGGACCCTTGGTTTTCTAGTCCAAGTGCTCTACCATCTGAGCTACCTGAGCAAGTACCGATCTAAACGCAAATCTTTCTCTATATACATTGTAATTCCTGCCCACCAAATGCTTTGAAGCCTTTGCTTCGATCTTTGCAAATGGCTGCTCCTATATTAAGAAGACATATTTGGGAATTATACATTACATTATAAATGCCAGTACGGCTATTTTCGATGTTTTTATTATTAATTTCATACATCTCAATGATGGATAAATCATATTTAAAGAGAAAAATTATACGCTGAATATTGCTACTGCAGATTTTCTTTGTAATGTAGTGAGCTTGTAGATTTTCCCATTCCTTTCCAGATGTTTTGGTGGTGTATTCTTCTCTAAGTTTATTGATATATTTACTTGAGATAATTCTTTTGATAGAGTGAAAGGAAACTGGAGTAGAAGTTGGGTTTGAAACAATTTTGCTACCCTTCTTGGCCAGAAAATCGGCTATTTCATTGCCTGTCACTCCACAATGGGCCGGAATCCATTGAAGTACAACTTTTTTATGTAGACGGGATAACTTAGAAATAATACACAACAAAGAGGATCCTCCAACATATATACATTACTCTGGTTCAGGAACTAATCCTGACTTACTCTTTGTATCTTCTAATTTATACTCCAAAACCAAAAAACAAATTGTAGAAGATCCTGGCTCAGGACATAGAGCCATCATTGCTACTATTCAACTGGGGAATAACAACTTACTTCCAATGCATCTTAAACCCAGGTGGAACTTCAAAAAAGCCAATTGGAAACTGTACACAGACGAACTGGAAACTGAATTTGAAAATCCTTTAAATGAATCACTTCAATCACATCAAATTAACAAATCTATATGCAAAATAATATTAAAAACAGCAAAAAAATATATACCACGAGGAATAGTTAAAAACTACAAACCCTTCTGGAATTCAAAACTAGAAAGAATGAAAATAGACCGAGATCTCGCTAGAAATAAAGCAGAAAAAACAAAAGACCCAAAAGATGTACAAAATTGGAGAAATTAACAGCAATAAAAGAGAAAATTTTAATAACTTTCTCCAAAAAATGGATTATAGGAAAGATGGCCAGAAAGCATATAGATTTGTACACAATATACAAAATAAAAAAGAACAACAAAAAAACACCATTTATCCACAACAACAAACAAATTACAAATGAAAGTGAAATAGCCAACAAATTCAACAAACACTATGCTAACACCTATACTTTGTCCTCAGAGAACAAAAAGGAACAAAAAACAATAAAAGAGAACCTAAAAAATTACATAAAATCAACAAGCAGTACAAAAGATAATATTTTTAATAAGAATTTCAACATTAAACAGTTAAACATAGCCATTAATAGTTTAAAATCAAACAAATCTCCAGGAGCAGTTAATATACATGCAGAATTTTCTCAAACACCTTGGCAATAAAGCCAAAACTCAATTACTCTCCCTTTATAATCTTTCTTGGAACACAAAAGTTCCTGATGATTGGAAAAAAGCTATTATAATACCTATTTTGAAAACAAAAAAATCAGCAAATACTTTTTTAAATTATCGCCCAATAGCACTAACTAGTGTAATTGTTAAAACTATGAAAAAAATGATTTCAAATTGATTAAATTGATATTTAGAAACCAATAATTTACTTTCACCCAATCAAGCTGGATTTAGAGAATTACAATCAACAAATTGTACACCGAAGTCAAGCTATTAAAGACAGTTTCAACAGAAAAGAAGACACTCTGGCAATGTTTATTGATTTCCAAGGAGCATATGACTCTATTTGGAGATGTAAATTATTAGAAAAAATGCAGACTTTAGATTTAGATTTATTTATCCTGGTGGAGTTAAGGCCATGTGGCCTTCTCTTCCACTCACCAGGACAAACATATATTACATCAGAATATAACAATCTTAGGCATTCAAGGGAATATGCTACTCTCGATCAGCAATTTTCTCATCCAACGGTTCATCGCTACAAAGTATAATAATCACCTCTCTAAATACCAACAAACACATCGAGGTTTACCACAGGGTTCTGTACTCAGTACCATTCTCTTCAATATCTACATTAATGATCTACCTAAGCATATAGAAAAGCTCCAAACAAAAACCCTACTTTTTGCTGATGATGTTGTAATATGGGTCTCCAAACCGAAAAACCAAAGTCAACAATTAATAACCATAGCCCAACAATCACTAATACAGTTAGAGAATTGGACATCCCAGAACTTAATGAAGATAAATATACAGAAAACAAATTATGAACTATTTACATTAAGAAAGAAACCACTACCCATCACTCTGAAATTGGAGGGTGAATTATTAACTCAAACACATGAAGCAAAATATTTAGGAATAACTCTGGGCACAAAATTAACATGGAAGAAACACATAGAGAATATATGTACAAAGATAGAAACAAGGTTACCTTTATTAAAACGATTAGCAGGGAAAAAGTGGGGTTGCAACACACAAACCCTAAACACCTTCTACCAAATGTACATAAAACCTGTACTTCAGTATTGTGAAGAAATCCTAGTAACTACTAAAGTGGAAAAACTTAATAAATTGCAGAACCAAATCCTCCGTCTGATAACGAGCCGTTAAAACAACACCAATCACTGCCATGCAAATCTTAACAAATAACCCAAACATAGCATTTAAAATTGAGAAAACAGCAATCACACAGTATGAAAAATTTTTAAGGCTACCCCATAATAACTGGACCCAAAGAAAACCACAAGTATGTTTAAAATCTCAGCAAAGCTTCTTAAGCATTGTACAAGAAATCAAACAGAAATTGCAACTTCCGCATTCAAAAGAAAATATGCAGATGTGAAACAACCCTCTAGAATTTTTGGAAATTGATATAACCTTCATTTAACAGAAGACATCAAGAAATCTGAAACTCCTCCATATATTTAAAACAAATGTCACTGGAAATAATAAATCTAAGATACCCAGCTCCTGAATGGATACATATTTTTACAGATGGCTCCAGCCTACCAAATGATGGTGGCACTGGTGCTGGTACAGTATGTCCACTTTTTTCCTTTTATCGTAAACTAAACACAAATTCAACAAACTTTGATGGTCAAATTCTAGCAATTTTCTTAAGTTTACAAAATCTTTTATATCACATCCAAAAATTTACAAAAGTTGTAATTCTATGTGACTCCAAAGCAGCCATTCTCACTATAACACGAGACACAACACCCAAAAGCATCAAAATTATCGAATATCACAAAATGATAAAACAGTTATCCCATCTACATAAAAAAGTTGTACTTCAATGGATTCCGGCCCATTGTAGAGTGACAGGCAATGAAATAGCCAATTTTCTAGCCAAGAAGGGTAGCAAAATTGTTTCAAACCCAACTTCTACTCGAGTTTCCTTTCACTCTATCAAAAGAATTATCTCAAATAAATACATCAATAAACTTAGAGAAGAATCCACCACCAAAACATCTGGAAAGGAATGAGAAAATCTACAAGCTTATGACATTACTACATTACAAAGAAAATCTGCAGTAGCAACATTCAGACTGCTAACGGGACATGACTGCTTGAATAAACACCTACACAGAATTGGCATAACAGATTCACCTAAATGCCCTTTTTGCAATTTAAATGAAGATATGGAAAGAAACCATCTCCTCCGTTGTCCAGCTTTTGTAGAAGAGACCAGCCTTTCTGCTAAATATTGGAGTGCAAGAGAATGAATGATTTCATTATCAAGTGCTCAACATTAGATACCAACCAATCAACCATCATTTTGTGACATTCAATAATTTTGATGCTTTTGGGTGTTGTGTCTCATGTTATAGCAAGAATGGCTGCTTTGGAGTCACATAGAATTAATTACAACTTTTGTAAATTTTTGGATGTGATATAAAAGATTTTGTAAACTTAAGAAAATTGCTAGAATTTTGCCATCAAAGTTTGTTGAATTTGTGTTTAGTTTACGATAAAAGGAAAAAAGTGGGCATACTGTACCAGTGCCACCGTCATTTGGTAGGCTGGAGCCATCCGTAAAAATATGTATCCATTCAGGAGCAGGGTATCTTAGATTTATTATTTCCAGTGACATTTGTTTTAAAATATATGGGGGAGTTTCAGATTTCTTGATGTCTTCTGTTAAATGAAGGTTATATTCAATTTCCAAAAATTCTAGAGGGTTGTTTCTCATCTGCATATTTTCTTTTGAATGTGGAAGTTGCAATTTCAGTTTGATTTCTTGTACTATGCTTAAGAAGCTTGGCTGAGATTTTAAACATACTTGTGGTTTTCTTTGAGTCCAGTTATTATGGGGTAGCCTTAAAAATTTTTCATACTGTGTGATTGCTGTTTTCTCAATTTTAAATGCTATGTTTGGGTTATTTGTTAAGATTTGCATGACAGTTATTGGTGTTGTTTTAACGGCTCCTGTTATCAGACAGAGGATTTGGTTCTGCAATTTATTAAGTTTTTCCACTTTAGTAGTTACTAGGATTTCTTCACAATAATGAAGTATAGGTTTTATGTACATTTGGTAGAAGATGTTTAGAGTTAGTGTGTTGCAACCCCGCTTTTTCCCTGCTAATCTTTCTAAGAACGGTAGCCTTGTTTCTATCTTTGTACATATATTCTCTGTCTCTGTGTGTTTCTTCCATGTTAATTTTGTGTCCAGAGTTATTCCTAAATATTTTGTTTTGTGTGTTTGATTTAATAATTCACCCTCGAATTTCAGAGTGATGGGTAGTGGTTTCTTTCTTAATGTAAATAGTTGATAATTTGTCTTCTGTATATTTATCTTCATTAAGTTCTGGGATGTCCAATTCTCTAACTGTATTAGTGATTGTTGGGCTATGGTTATTAATTGTTGACTTTGGTTTTTTGGTTTGGAGATCCATATTACAACATCATCAGCAAAAAGTAGGGTTTTTGTTTGGAGCTTTTCTATATGCTTAGGTAGATCATTAATGTAGATATTGAAGAGAGTGGTACTGAGTACAGAATCTTGTGGTAAACCTCAATGTGTTTGTTTGTATTTAGAGAGGTGATGATTATACTTTGTAGCGATGAACCATTGGATGAGAAAATTGCTGATCCAGAGTTGCATATTCCCTTGAATGCCTAAAGTCTGCATTTTTTCTAATAATTTATATCTCCAAATAGAGTCATATGCTCCTTGGAAATCAATAAACATTGCCAGAGTGTCTTCTTTTCTGTTGAAACTGTCTTTAATATCTTGACTTCGGTGTACAATTTGTTGATTGTAATTCTCTAAATCCAGCTTGATTGGGTGAAAGTAAATTATTGGTTTCTAAATACCAATTTAATCGATTTGAAATCATTTTTTCCATAGTTTTAACAATTACACTAGTTAGTGCTATTGGGCGATAATTTGAAAAAAGTATTTGCTGATTATTTCCAATCATCAGGAATTTTTGTGTTCCAAGAAAGATTGTATAGGGAGAGTAATTGACTTTTGGCTTTATTGCCAAGGTGTTTGAGAAATTCTGCATGTATATTATCTGCTCCTGAAGATTTATTTGATTGGCTATGTTTAACTCTCTAATGTTGAAATTCTTATTATAAATATTATCTTTTGTACTGTTTGTTGATTTTATGTAATTTTTTAGGTTCTCTTTTATTGTTCTTTTTTGTTCTCTGAGGGCAAAGTATAGGTGTTAGCATAGTGTTTGTTGAATTTGTTGGCTTTTCACTTTCATTTGTAATTTGTTTGTTGTTGTGGATAAATGGTGTTTTTTGTCATTCTTTTTTATTTTGTATATTGTGTACAAATCTATATGCTTTCTGGCCATCTTTCCTATAATCCATTTTTTGGAGAAAGTTATTAAAATTTTCTCTTTTATTACTGTTAATTTCTTTTTTGAATTGTGCGCACAGTTTTCTCCAATTTTGTACATCTTTTGGGTCTTTTGTTTTTTCTGCTTTATTTCTAGCGAGATCTCGGTCTATTTTCAATCATTCTAGTTTTGAATTCCAGAAGGGATTGTAGTTTTTAACTATTCCTCGTGGTATATATTTTGTTGCTGTTTTTAATATTATTTCGCATATAGATTTGTTAATTTGATTCGATTGAAGTGATTCATTTAAAGGATTTTCAAATTTAGTGTCCAGTTCGTCTGTGTACAGTTTCCAATTAGCTTTTTTGAAGTTCCACCTGGGTTTAAGATGCATTGGAAGTAAGTTGTTATTCCCCAGTTGAATAGTAGCAATGATGGCTCTATGTCCTTAGCCAGGATCTTCTACAATTTGTTTTTTGGTTTTGGAGTATAAATTAGAAGATACAAAGAGTAAGTCAGGATCAGTTCCTGAACCAGAGTAATGTATGTATGTTGAGGATCCTCTTTGTTGTATGTTATTTCTATAGGTGTTGAATTTAATAAGTCTTCTACATTTAACTTTTATAGGAATTAATCACTATGAGGTTTAATTTATAGTGAAATTAAATGTTTCTTAATATTTAATTTTAGGAAGTTATATTTTGAGGTTATTTTAATTGTATTATTTTTAGTCTGGACATCTTACCTCAATATTAATGTTGATTTGTTCTTGAACATGTTTCAAAACAATTATGTTTTATCGTCAGCTTTCCCAGACTGGTTTTATTTATGTTGCATTATGTTGCAAAACCTGGATGTCGATGTCAGCTCCATCCTCTGGTTGGCCAAAGAACCTCCAAACAAGGTCACGCTCCATCGGTATATCAAAATTCATAACATAAATGAAGAAGTGAAAGTATTTATTTATTTTGTACCATTGGCCATTTTGAACTTTGATAGAATAACTATAATGAAGAGGTAGTTATTTATGCAGTTAAACACAATTTAAATGCAACAAATTTTGTAGAATTTAATATCTAAAAACTATTGTAATTTATGGTAAAGAGAAAAATGTTTGCCTAAACTGGGAATCAAACTCCGAACCTTTAGCTTTCCGTGTTAACACTCTGACCACTGAGCTAATTTAGGCTTCATTCCCATCCAAGCATAAATCCTTCCCTTACCTTACTATTTGTGCTTGGATGGGAATGAAGCCTGAATTAGCTCAGTGGTCAGAGCGTTAGCACGGAAAGCTAAAGGTTCGGGGTTTGATTCCCAGTTCAGGCAAACATTTTTCTCTTTACCATTGATTACAATAATTTAATTGTGTTCATTAATTTACTTATTTCTATCATAGTAATATCTTTAGCTTCTTAATATTAATTTAATCTAGAAACTAACCTATCGTAATTTAATTACACTAACCTGTAAAAGTAATAAATAGAGGTTAAAAGGCTGTCATAAACATGGTAAAATACAGACACAAATCTTTGTTATTGACAGAGCTGTGTTGTTGAAACCTGTTGTTACTGGCAAAGCTGTTGTAACCATAGGAGTTAGTGTGGTTATGACTTCCATGTTGTATAATTGCAGAGGCATTAGACAAGAAATAGTCCCACTTTTTTTTTTATATTACGAGTAAAATGAGTTAAAGATAATTAAATTCCGTGTCTAAATACATTTAATATATTATATTATAAATATCTGTTGCATTAAAATAGTTTTTAAATGGGTAAATAAATTTCTGGTTAGCTACAACCGTGCCCGCCGAGATTCAAAAGGATTTTTAGTTCCTAGTGAATCCATCAACCCTAACTGGGTTTGAACCTGCAAATGTCAGAATGATCTGAACTGTTAAAGAGCATTGTTAAATAAGATATTACCTACCTTCTAATGATATTGTTTGTTTGTAACATAGGCAAATCCACCTTCATTACTATCAACAGTGCAGTATGTAAACAGCTTCTACGGAAATCGTTTGGAAGGAGAGGAACAGTATTGGTGGATTCAGTTTTGCTCAGCCATTGAATTTATTAAGACTATGGATTACAGCGACTGAAATATTAACTGAGTGATAGATGAGTGACTGCCAAACGTATGCCCCATTCAGTTCCAGGTAAGAATAATATATTTTTTAACTTGCTTGATGAATAAATCGAATGTCCTTAAAATTTCATAATTTTATAAAGGCAGTCCTAAATCACTTAAATGATATTGTTATGAATGGCAGTAGCGTTGAAATAGATGAAATTTCAGAAAAAGTTTAGTTTACCTTTACCAAGAATTTTTCTAAGTCTACAGAATCATAGCATGCATAAGCGAACACTTAAAGAAACTTCTATTAGATGATGGACATATACGTGAAATCAGTATGACTAACCTTCGCAATAAATTCCCAAACGTTTATAAGAAATGGATATACATATCAACTTCCCCCTTTCTAACCTAACAAAATAAATTACATGCATATTAAGAATTAAATGAACCGTGAATTCTTCTTACCTCATACTTCTATGTTTTTTAAACACATCACTGCAGTATCAGCGACCATTGTCACCATCCTCAGCTGTTTTCACGACTCGATTTTTTCTTTTGCCGGTAATTATCCAAACTGCCATCTGGTGTTCTTTTGAAGGAATAGATGGCAGTTTAGAAAATTATTCCTTTAAAAGAACACCAGATGGCAGTTTAGAAAATAATTCCTTCAAAAGAACACCACATGGCAGTTTGGATACTTACCGACAAAAGAAAAAATTGACAGTCATGAAAACAGGTGACGATGGTCACTGATATTGCAGTGCTGTGTTTAAAAAAAACATAGAAGTATGAGGTAAGAAGAATTCACGATTCATTTAATTCTTATTAAAAAACCTCATAATGTTAAAAATTCCCAAATTTATTATATAAAATACATGCATATATCATTTAATGAAGTGTAAACTAATCTAATGTATACTAACTTTGTAAATTAATGAGTCATATTTTTTACATCTTACCTCATATTTTATGCTTCTTTAAACACGGGAACTAGTTTTCAAGAGAAGGATCTCTCTCATTTTCAACCAACATTATGGGCCTTGTATACTAACTTGTCTCATCAGAACCTAACAAAATGAAGTGAGTGAACATCTATTTCTTAAAATATATTTTTGAATGTTGGTCATTCTAATTTCACAGACATGTCCGCAATCTAGCAGAAGTTTCTTTAATTGTTCACAATATGTGCACAATGATTCTGCAGAACTTTGAAGAAATCATTACATACATAGATAAATATTTAATAATTGTAAAAAAATGTTAAGAGTATCATTGCGAAATGTTTAAAATAGTACAAAATGTTAGTAAAGCTGGAAAAAGTAATATTTATTAACATTAAGATGTGAAATTTGTTGAGACCATAGCAAAAACATTGGTGTATACAGGTGTTTTGTTACATTAACCTTTTTAGTACAGTGATTTGACTGTATATGTTAGGAGTAACTTCATATGCATGCAAATTACAATTAAGATAAGCTTTGTTTTCGAAGTTAAATATGGAAATAACATTATGAGGTTCTTAATTCATAAATTAATGAGTCATTTTTACATCTTACTTCATAGTTTATGTTTTCTTAAACACAGAAACTGCAGTTTTCAACGTTATAGATGGAGATTCCAATAAAAATCCAGTAGTCATAGTGGTGATTGAAAATGAAAAGGATTGCTCTTTTGAAAACTGCGGTTTCTGTGTTTAAGAAAACATAAACTTTGAGGTAAGATGTAAAAATGACTCATTAATTTATAAGCTTTGTACCCTGATTTCTTTGTAGATTAAAAAAAATACTTGCATGATGTACATTCCGTATATATATTTATCTCAAAGTATGGCTTTAGTCATTGTTATCATTTGGCAAAACTTGTGAAACCAGTTTTTATTTTACATTATAGTTAATTTTTAAATTGTGTAATAATTTTGAATGTTGTTTAGTGTTTCACATTTAATGAGATGTAGACATTTTTATTCTTTTTTCATGTAAAGAAACAATTTATAAATTTTGTTTTTCAGTTTTCTGAGCAATCCCATGAACCTGGCCTGCATTTGAAGTGGAAATTGGGGGCCTTAGTTTTATATAAAACTAAAATTATGTTCTTTATTATCCATTTTGTGAGAGCTATTTATATTACTGTTATTTTTTCATAATTGTTCAGTTACCAATATTATTGTTTAAAATATTGCTGATTAACGGTACTTTTCTATATATTATTAACATAGTATTACTACTCTTTTTTGAGTAATAGGTAGACCAGTGCAATGATAAAAGTAGTCTTTTTTCACTGGTTCTTTTATATTATTTCATGTTTTATGTTATTATGGCTTGAGGCTTTTTCTTCTGGTTTCTCCCAAAAGCCGTCCGCAGCTCACAATTGGCACTATGCAATGCAGATTTCATGTTATGCAATAAAGCAATTTTGAGTATTACTTTATCATAATGAAAGAAAATAGATTATTACAGTTATTACTTGCCATTTTGAGTACAATATAAATCTGAATAAAGAATATTGTAAGCTTCTTCTAATTTAAAAAAGATGGGCGTTCTTTTGGAATGTATTTAATAGTTTTCCCAATGTCATGTATTTTGCTTGCCATAATTGTTCTTCTGATCATCATGATTCAGTGTGCAATCTTGAATTGAACTTTTTAGGAATAAATCACTATGAGGTTTAATTTAAGATAAAAATGTTTCATACCTCTCCTCATAACCAGTTTTCTAAGTATATTGCGATTTTAAAGCTTTTGAAATTGTGATATACTTAGACGAGGTTATGAGGAGGTATGAAACATTTTAATTTATCCTAATCTTAAATTGATTTATCTTCATTAAATTGAAAACAAAAAAAGTTGGTCCAAGACTACAGAAGTCCCCTTTTAAAACCAAATTTTTTTCACATCTGAAGGGAATTCTTTCCTCTCTTTAGAATTGATTCAGGTAATTAGCCTGAGTAAACTGGCCCAAACCCTCTGGTGGCACTATGGCCCTGGGGTCAACTCAGCCTCTAACGGAAATGAGTACCAGATGCTTGTTCTGGGGGAAAAGGCGGCCGTCATGCAGGGCTGACATCAAGTGCCGATTGTCTAGAAAAAGTGGGAGCCTTAACCTCCTACTACCCCAAGGGCCTCCCAAGGCCTGTAGTGGGATTACTTTACTTTATATTAATTTACACATAAGAAACACCATCTAGAAAGAGTGAGTTCAAATCGGATCCCCAAAGCTGTTTATAATTGTATACCAAGAGGACGAAGATCACTGGGCCGTCCAATGAAACGCTGGAGGGAAAATTTTCTATAGGATCATAACAGGCCTTGGCCTAATACGTGGAAGGAAGAAGAAGAAGAAGAAATTATGTTATTCACAGAATAAGTTTTATGAAGAATGTTACCATTAAGTCAGAATTTAGTTGAGATTGGGGATGATGGTCTCCAAAACATGTCCAGGTGAGAGGATCATATTTTATGAGGTGTGGTGTAAAGTTTCCAGTTTATATTTTTAATTTATTGATGATTAGTGGACTCGGCAGACATTGTCTTGCCCGAAGTTCAATTCTCATGTCATGGCCGGATGATAAAAACATAAGTTATTTTTTTACCATAAAATTCACTAATTAATAAGTTTGCAAGAAAACTCCTTACTGCCATCTGTTGTGGCTCAAGAAATGTGTGTTATGACATCACATTGTTGTCGCATGGAATATGTTGGTAATGCAGATGACTACAAATCTGACAAAAAAAATTCTCTTACCTGATTGCAGCGCCACCTACTGGGTCCATTTGTGAATCTAAACCATCCAGGGACCCACTCAAATAAACACACACAAAATTTTATCAAAATCAGTCCAGTCGTTTAGGCAGTTTTTAATTTCGGATATCGACTAAACTTTCACTTCTAATTGTCTGATTTCACTCATTTTTGGATAATACATACTTCGGTTTATTGTAATAGAATATTCCGAGTTTTGTTGTGAATCATCTGAAATTAAGATCACTTGAACAATTTTTAAATTCTTGTTTCAGGTGAATACCTAATGATTTTAGAACATAATAGATAATGGTTAAATACTTGCCGCACCTGAAACCCTGATATATGAATTTTCATGAAGATCACTTGAATGGTTTAGATGTCTATAAAGGACAGACAGACAAACATACTTAACTTTTATAGGAATTAATCACTATGAGGTTTAATTTATGGTGAAATTAAATGTTTCTTACCTCTCCTCATATAAATTTTCTAAGTTGATCGCGATTTCGAGACTATAACTGTCTCATCATCAGAACTTTGTTGGCAACTGGTGTTATGTCGATCGGAAGAAACTCTTCTTCTTCCCTCTGTTGGTGGACCGATGAACCTCTGGATCCCGCAAATTTTGACCTGATCCAGAGGTTCATCGGTTTACCAACAGAGGGAAAAAGAAGAGTTTCTTCCGATCGACATAACACCAGTCGCCAACAAAGTTCTGATGATGAGACAGTTATAGTCTCGAAATCGCGATCAACTTAGAAAATTTATATGAAGAGAGGTAAGAAACATTTAATTTCATCATAGACAAACATACATTCATTTTTATATATATTATCTCATAGTGTCACTTTCCATTATTTATTATACATATTATTTGTTTAGTTTAAAAAAAATATTTTATAAAACCCCTTATACTTAAGTAACTAATACAAACATACGAACAGTTAGGTCTTATAGACTATCATGGGCAGGACATGCGGCACAAATGGGGAATTGAAGAAGGGCATTTAAACTCCTATAGGAAAAGTAGAGGAAAAGCACCCATTATATAGGCTAAGAATGAGATGGGACAATAACGTTATACATTATTTGAGGGAAGTAAATTATACAGGGGATAATTGAGAACGCTCAGGATGTATGAAGAGCTTATGTCTCATTAGCCAAGAACCTATAGGTTCGATAGTGCCATTGAGTTAGTTGGTTATACTTAAATATACCTATACTAATTCCGAGCTAAGTTCCAGTGTATTGTAAGCAAACTTGCATAAGGTATTATTCTGCCGACTCCATCTATTGGGGGAATCAATGTGCTACTTTTACCTGCCATATGACTGAATTGTGCACAGATTGAGAGAAACTTTGTTCTCAGTCAACATCATATTTTAAGGGAAATAAGACTGAATACTTGGTAAGATGGTACCAATAATTAGGAATTTCCATTTCTTATTTATTTCCAACAAAAAATTAAAATTATTTAATCAGATATTTATGCTTTTTTCATGATGTCGATAGATATCTTTTATTTACAATTTAATTATGAGCAGAAATTATGCTCCATGCTGACTCACCTGCATTTTCTGCTGTTATTTTCACCACATCCTCAATGACTATACCATTTTCGACCTTAGTTTATGTTGTACTATAAACAAAGTCACAAATGGTATTCTTCTGCAGACATCTGTGATTGGTGGAGCGATGGTACTATTTTACGCACCATCTGATGTTTAATGTATTCAACATGAGTGGCCATGTTGAAATAACTGAATTTCCCTCTTTGCCAACTGACTTGCACGAAATGGTGTTATATTTAAATTTATATAAATTGTCATTTTTTCATATGTTATATTGTGTTTTATTACTTTATTATTATTTTTGCGATAATTTTGTTCATACATAGTAATTATATTATATAAAATGTAGATTGATCAGGGAACTATGTTTTCATCTATGCCGCTAGACAACGATTCATTAAGTTCATGTAGCCAATGAAATCATACTTAACCACGTGCTTCTGTTTACATTACAACATAAACTAAGGCCAAAACCAATATAATGTAGAATATTTTTCAATAAACTGAAAACATTCAAAATAATTTGTGTCTCTCTGCTTTTTAAATTCTTTCCTATTCAACCCAGTCAGGAACAATGTATTTTTTAGGATGAAAAATTCCAAGGGACAAGACTTCCAGGAAGGGTTTTAAGCCATCGATCCCAAGCATGAAGATTTTCAAATTCAGAGAATAATCTCAAGCCTAAATTAGAGCCTCTGAGCAAAATTTAATTCCCCTTCCCATGCCAATTAGGTATCTCTTTGTGGCACTTGTCACTTTCTGACATCTGAAATAATCGTAATTAAATTAGCTTCAATAAGTAACTCTTGCAAAGGGATTACATGGGATATAAACAGACAGAACAGATTTAAAGTTTCTGTTTCATATTTGTATTCTATTGATATTTACCTCATTGTGTCCAATGAATTTTTGATAAAGAAAGAAATCTACCTAACTACTGCTAAATATACTATTTCAGATTTTTTGTCTTTTTTTTTTTTAAGTTTCTGGTTATTTTACAGTGTTTCTCCTGTAATTATTAAACATTTTTTGGTAATCAAAATTTGGGTCCTTACCGTAACAAAATGGATATGAATCTTTGCTGGAAACTACATATATGGAATCTGCATCTCATAGTGCTAAACTAGCCCATACTTGTAAATATAAAATGTTACATAAATCTAAAGCAGTAAAAATGTGGATTGAAATAATACTCTGTATCAGTGTTTCTCAAAGTTAACATCTATTCTAGATATTCCATAAAAATTACTGACTAGAAAGGGGGGAAAAATTAGTTCTGATCTCATTTTTTTTACATATGCTGAAGAAAAACTTTCAAATAAACATTACCACAAGATACTTTATATAAAATTATGCAATTCTGTTTTAAGAAAATTCTCTATGATAGTTAATTTTTAGAGTGGAGACTTAAAGACTGGTAAATCTAAGTAACAAAATCTGGTTGCTCCCTTGTATCAAGGAAATTATCACAAAGTTCATATAACAATATTGTCCAATATTGGGAAGTATTAATATTTAAATATAACATCAAAATATTAAACTTTACTGATTAAAAAGGTAGTGTAAAATTCTTATAAAAATACTTCTTGAATAGTAGCCGTCCATTGGCTATTGGTAGCACAGTCTATCTGCCTTCGGATGATTAGAGAATTTTTGTGAGGAAAGAAATGTTAACGATTGTATCGTGTCTTGAATGGTTTGTATGCTGGTGAGTAGAATCACAGGTCTGAGGTTCAAGTCCTGGTTCAGGCATTAATTTTTCTTTTCAAAATAATATTGTCCAATATCAAAGTTCATGTTTGGTCAACTTTGATTGCACAGTTCATACATGAAAGCGCAATTGACTCAGTATTCATAGTTGTGCTAGATTTTGCACTTTAATCATATTTGGCTGACGTTGATCATTTCCTGGGTACAAGTGAGCAGCACCTGTATTGTTGTTTTGACAGGCCTGATCAGCTGGTATCCTAAAAAATCATAAACCTTCAATATTCATCTCATATCTTCCCTTAACCTGGCATTAAACCGTACTGAATAGAGGATTTACTCCACAAGGAAGCAACTAGATTTTATGTTTTAAAATACAATAGGAAGTAACATTTTTGGTCTGTATATTCTTACCTCTTATGGTTGTTTTTGTTGAACATATGTTTCAAGGCTTCTGAGGCCCATCGTCAGTGATTACATACTGATTTTCTCAAGTTGTCGGCCCTGATTCTTGACTCCTGCTCTCTCTGCTGTGGTCCAATGAACTTGCTAATGAGGTTCCTTTCTCTGAATTTTGAAACTTCTGAACTTCTGGAGAAAGAAACCTCATTAGCAATTTTATTGGACCTCAGGTAGAGGGAGCAGAAGTCAAGAATCAGGGCGGACAACTTGAGAAAAATCAGCCTGTAATCACTGACGATGGGGCTCAGAAGCCTTGAAACATATATTCAACAAAAACAACCATAAGAAGTAAGAATCTTAGTTAGATTTTATGTCTTAGCTGTATAAAGTGGCAATACTATACATTTGAATATGATGATAAAAAAATACTAGAACTAGTAAATGAGTTTGAAGAAGTTTCTAAATAGTTAAGGTAGATTAACGGGTATCATGCTTTCCTCTAGTTTCGAGGTTTACAGCTTCAAACCTTACCAGGCTCATTGGATTTTTTCAGGGCATAAAATCCTGATTGCAGGTTTCTTTGGAAGGGAAGTAAAGCCATGGATCCTGTGTCATAGATGTACAGCACGTAAAAGAAGCTCAAGCCTAAAATAAGAGAGCAAAATTTGCTGATTCTTTCATACTTGCTTTGAATTTCAATATTACAGATTTTAGTTGTTAAAGAGCATTGTTAAATAAATTATTATCTTCAAATACATACCTTTAAAAATGGATTTCTAGAATACTGTATGTCAACATTTTAACATTTGAAAATTTTAAAAATTAAAAACAAGATATAATTTTTTTTTTTTTAGAATATTGTGGTAATAAGTTTGTCTGCCAATTTTTCTTCAATGTAATTATACACTTCCAGTTTATTTACTATCAAGCTGCTAATGAAGTATACATTTTAATATGTTGCAAATTCAAAATATAAAAATAAGTTATACAAAATAAAATTACCTGTAATAAAGGAAAATGAATTACATTAGAGATGCAAAAAAAAAAAAAGAAAAGAAAATTTGTAAATTTTAAAATCAAACAATGAAGTCACAATTATATATAAATGTATACATTTTCATTTCTTGGAATGAAATGTTTTCATCTGTGTTGCAATAGTCTTTTTCTTGAGTTCACTCTTCAATGTTTCATTTCCAACTGCAGCAGATATTCTAAGGAGACAGAGGCATCAGTTGGTGTTAAAGTCTTCTTAATCAGGAAGCCGCCATTTGCAAAGATGAAGCCACTGCTTCAAACATTTGGTGTGCAGGAATTACAACGTATATAAGAGAAAAATTTGCATCTAGATTAGAACTTGCTCGGTAGCTCAGTTAGTAAGAACATTGGTACAGTAAACCAAAGTTTTATTGGTCTGGGCAAAAATTTTTCTCTTCAAATTTAATTTATCCTTCAATGAGATGTGTAAATAAATAATAAAAACATCAATAGAAGCCCTACTGGCTTTTAAAAGTAGTGTTTAAATTCCCAATAAAAGTCTTCTTAATCAAGAAGATGAAGCCACAGCTTCAAGCATTTGATGCATGGGAATTACGACATATATAAGAGAAAAATTTGCATTTAGATTGGAACTCGCCCCGGTAGCTCAGTTGTTAAGAGCATTGGTATGGTAAACCAAAGGTCCTGGGTTCGGGTCCCGGTCTGGGCAAAAATTTTTCTCTTCAAATTTAGGAGGCATCAGTTGCTTGCTACTCAACTAAGGGTGGAAAATTGTTGGATTACACAATCCAATCCTTTTATTTCTTTGTGATTAATACAAATACAGACAGATATTAGCAGTGATACAAAGTTGCACCATATGGTACCATTTAATTAAAAGTTTGTTATGGAACCAAGATTTAATTGAAATTGAATAATTGTAAAAAAAACAGTGGTACCTATATAAAACATGGGTACAAATTACTTATTAAATTAATGTTAAGAAGCTAAAGCTGTTCCTATGATTGAAATAAGTAAATTAATGTATACAAAATCTTCTTCAAGATTATCATAATAACTCTGGCCATGAAAGCCTAAGTCAGTACAGTAAAGCTTAATATTTAAATACAAGGAAATATTTAAATACGCCAGTCTAAAATAAATTTTATTGCACATCACTGTCTTAGCTTTCTTTAGCAGTTGATGTAGTTTCTTGAATGCAGTCAAATCAGTGTACTTTATCAGTATGGTGCAGTTGGTATGATGGCAATATTTAACATTTCCATTGATTAATAATTTCTCCAGATGTAACATACTGGACTCTGGTCTCTTTGTGCTCTGAACCATCTAAATAACATAGGCACATCATTACATGAACAATGTTGTAGCATAGTTGGTTAAAGCATTGCCAGGAGGTTGCAGGTTCAATTTGTCGATGCAGTAGGAATTTTTAAACAGATCTAAACTTTTTGACAATACCATGGCCCTGCAATTGATTCTGCCTCTAATGCAAATGAGCATATTCAAAGATATTAAAACTTATATAGGAAAAAATCGCTGAGGTTTAATTTAAGAATTAAATTAAAGTGTTTAATACCTCATTTCATATCCAGTCTTCTAATTAAACCGGTTCCAAAGCCGGGCAGTTTCATCTTCAGGAATTTCTTTTCGATTGATGTTATATCGATTGGGATAACATATCAGTCGACAAGAAATTACTGAAGATGAAGCTGGCCAAGCTTCGAAACCAGTTTAATTAGAAGACTGGATATGAGGTGAGGTATTAAACATTTCAATTTAATTCTTACATTAAAACTTATTGAGAATATAAACAGAAATTAGTGATTTGTACATCAGCTCATTTTCTTTATTATTGCTGTCATTTTATTTTTTATAAAACTCAATACATACTTTGTAAAATATAAATTTATTTTAATTTTATAAAATAGTGATGAATGCTTTCACAAGCTCTGGGATTGGGAACCACACTTTGGGAAACACTGCTCTATATGTACAAGACTTTGGTAAGAGATTATATTTTGTACAAAGAATTTCATGTACAGTAATCATAATAAATGTATTAATGAAACTTCAAACAAATCAAAAATTGATTATATTGTCAATGATAATGGTATGTTTGATAGCTCATTGCTTGGACATTCCTGCCATTGCTGGGAAAATATGTAGACTGTGATGGCAAAACTGGTTTTATATAATGCATGAACACCATATTGTTTTGTACATAAATTTAGAAGGTGGATATAGGAGAAAAGAAGCATTTTTTCTTGTGTATTTATGGATATTGGCTGCTGAATTTTAGTTGTTATTTTATGTTTAATCTGTGGCATGAAGTAAAGATTTCACCAATTTAAATGATACTACATCTTGGCAGTGAACAAAATGCAGTGCTCATACATTCTTATCTTGATTGTACTTCTCTTACTATGCAGACCAATATTCTCTTCTGTCCCTCTTTCTTCACTAATCAGCATCAACACTCATATCACTTAAATTGGAACTACTATCACCATCAAGTAATTACCAGTAGTAGGACTTTATTAGATTAAAAGTAAGATACATACAATATTATTTACAAATGTGGGTTGCACATGTAGTAAGCCATGTGCTGTTGACAGTCCGTTACAATAAAGTAATGTTTGGTAATAATATAACATAAAACAAAAAAGAAAACACAATAATATTACAGTTAGATAATAATACAATAACATTATACATTAATTAAGTTATGTAGAATTATTAAAAATTAATGGTATTACATTTTGATAACATTTATTTATGCATGAATGAGTGTTGTTCTTATTTTCCGTGTTGTTTCCAGAAATTTACCCAAGTTTATCCAATTTTCTGGAAAGTAATTACCAATAATGATGATGATGTAATTGAACACATCCCAAAGTTAAAAGTAAATCTTGTTATCAGGGGGAATCCCAGCACAAGCTGACTGGAAGGAAGAGTATTTGTCATAGAATTCTAGTGCATGAGCCCTAAAAATGCATTTTCTTCACTGCCAAGCCATAACTGGCATGGAGCTAAAACTACAGTGTGTTATGCATAGACATTGAATTAGTCCAGATTTAGTGCAGCTTAATTCAAACTAGATTAAGCTGGACTAACAGTTGTGCATTCTGAGTTCAAAAATGATACAAAACTAAATTAGGATATCCTATTCTATACCCTGTCTGCTCTTAAAGTGATCCTCGTCAAAACAAAACCATGTGACCTGCTCGCTTTTCATTGGCTATGGACATCAACGTACGTTGCAGAAGCAATATCCTTCCGCCATTTGCACCACAATTACTGTCACATTTGGCAGGGAGACATATAAACAATAAGAAATATGTCGTAATGTCATACATAGGCCCACTTTCAAATAAAATATCTAAACACTTCAAAAAGTTGAACATTAATGTGGCATTTAAAACTAATAAAACTCTACAAAATATAATAAAAAACAATAAAACCAAAACAAAAAAAGAAAAATTATCAGGTGTATATAAATTGAAGTGTGGCACATGTGACAATGTCTATATAAGACAAACTGGTAGACCTTTTATATCTCGGATAAAGGAACACATGAGAGCATATAACAGAAATTTAGAAAATTCAAACTATGCTAACCACCTATTCCAATTTAATCATTGTTTCGATCCAAATTTTGAAATTTTATATATTTGTGATAAGGGTAAGAAGTTAGATCTTTTGGAGGCTGTAGAAATTAATAAGTTTAAAAGTAGTAAAAAACTGTTAAATTCTCAACTTGATTTGAATGAATCCCCTTTGTTAAATTTAAAAATTTAAATAAATATTGTTGTATTGTTGCTTAGATCAGTTGTAACACAATTCATAATTTGTTAACATGTCTGAAGAAGGTACAGTGTACCGAAACAGCTGTCACTGAATTATATAATAAATATGAAAATCAAATAAAACTACGTTTTATTTTTATTTAATTAATGAAGAATAATAAGTATATTCAGAGGACATATTTTTAATTTAATGAAGGGAACTATTTTTTTGCGTACTTATTGCTTCTACAACATGCGTCGGTGTCCATAACCAGTGAAAAGCAGATAGGTCACATGGTTTTGTTTTGACGAGGATCACTTTAAGAACGAACAGGGTATAGCATTGCCATATTGTGTAATCTACTTTGCATGCATTATTGACACGTTGAATTGTTGTTTTGAAAATAAAAGTAGATGGATAATGAAAGAGAGTGCAATGAAAGCGGCGGATATGAATCTGAGTCTAGTTTTCCATTTTATAAGTGAGTTGGATAAAAAGTTTTTACATCTCACCTCATAAAGTTTTGTGTTTTCACGATACTCATTTCAAAGGCCATTTATCTTCATCTTCAGTCAAACTTTGAGTGAAATGTAAAAATATTTTATCCAATTCACTTATAAATTGAAAATTACCTCTTAGTGTTACTTCCTGTAATTTTGATTCCATGTTAAGAAGCTAAAAAGATCATAAAAATTCTATTAGTTGTCTTCTGTTTCCTTTGTTGATGTGGTATTTTATTCTTAAAATGCATTTCATTATTTATTAACAATGTTTAATTTCAGAAGATTACTTTTTTCCTTCTTCTCCTAATTAATGTTACTCAGCGAATAAAATCTGGATTTAAAAGTCTAGGAATGTCCACCTATTTATGGATGTAGCCCACCTTTAAACTACGTATCAACCAAAACTACATCATCAGCAGCAGTACTACAGCCCAATTCAAGCCTCGGCTTCCATCAGAATCCTCTTCTAGACATCTCTGTCTGTATCAACCAGCCAACATCCAATGCAGTCTCAGACGTCCCACATTCCTTTTTCCTTCAAATTTACATTCCATGATGTTCTTGGTATATCATGTTCAGTATTCTTTGTAAGTGACCAGTTCATTGCAATCTTAAAAATGTAATTGATGTAACCATATCAGGAGACTTATACAACTAATAGAGTTCAGAGTTATATCTTATATACCATTCTCCTTATTGCATATTGGGCCATAAATGATCAAAATTACAATTTAGTGAAAACCAACAGTATATTTTATTGATATTTTAAGTACATAATCCTCTGATTATGCAAATTTCTATCTGTGAATAGGAAAAATGCTAATCTGCCAGAATATGCTATATACATCATGTTAAGAGAAGATAATTGTGAAGGGGAGTAAAAAGTATGGACAATCAATAAGTACTACAAGAATAGACTAATAGCTCTAGAAATGGATTATTTTACGAAGAAGTGCCAGAAAGTCTAAATTAGAACGTGTCACAAATAAGGAAATTAGAAACAAAATGGAAGCAGAAGAAAGCATAATCGAAAGAATTGAGGAAAAGGAATTAAAGTGGTTAGGACATGTTTTAAGAATGGAAGATGAGCGATGGCCGAAGCAACTATATGAATGGCATCCTAACAGAAAGAAGAAAAGAGGAAGACCAAGGTTAACATGGAAGGAAAACATGAAGACAGTAATGCAAGCTAGAGGGCTAAGCATCGAAGATGCCCAAGACCGTAGGCTTTGGAGGTTTGGCACGGGAAGACGGCAGCAGCTGAAAAAATCCGAAGATAGATAGAGAAGTAAAAAGTAACTCTTAACCAAAAAGTTATATCTCTGATTCTAATTACCTAATTATTTTGTATTGATTAACAATATATTTAGCTCTAAAAAATATATATCATATTTTTTTAGATATGAGAGTGGATAAAAAATAACACACCATACTTAAAAAAAATTAATAGGCAAAAAAAAACACAAATGATCTTGCATCTTTAATAATTAAGATATTTGGTCTTTGTATTCTTACCTTTTATGGTTGTTTTTGTTGTTAACATATGTTTCAAGGTTTGTGAACATTGAAACTGTAATAGCTGAAGATAGGGCTCACAAGCCTTGAAATATATTAATTATATTATTTTTAGTCTGGACATCTTGTTTTGAAACATGTTCAAGAACAAATCAACATTAATATTGAGGTAAGATATCCAGACTAAAAATAATATAATTAAAATAACTTCAAAATATAACTTCCTAAAATTAAATATTAATTACAACTTGAAACACATGTTAACAGAAACAACCTTAAGATGTAAGAATACACAGACCAAATATCTTAATTATTAAATAAACCTTTTAATATTACTTCCTATTTTATGTTTGCATATTTAAGCTACTTTTTGACATAGCTGCCAATTTTCTCATCACATTTCTCCCATCATGGTACCATGTTTCAGCATACCCTGTTTATAGAAGTTCATTCAGTTGGAGTGTAGCCATCTGGATGCATGTCTCAAAGCAATGAGCCCATCATGTTTTGGGCATATAGTGGTATGCCCATGACTTGTCACCAGTGACAGTTCCTCTCAGAAAATTATACCATTCTGCATCATAATGCATTGAGTGGTCCAAGCTTGTCATCATTCGCTGACCTGCCAGCTGGCCATAACATGACGAATCACAAAGGTTTTCACAATCCTCCTAAAGAAAATGCACCACATGGAAATGTTTATTACAGTCCATATACTCTTCTCCATACACATGTCCCTTTGAATTTCACTCAGGTTATGTCCTTTAGCCACAAAACCGCACTATACTTAACTGTTTTTCACCTATTGATGACAGTAACATGTACACCATCTTTGTTATGTATTTCACACTTCTCTAGCTAGAACTACACATGAAAAAAAATTGTGCCTGTAGTGAAAACTTCAAATTATATCTCGGTGAAATTTCGACATTCCAGCCGCAATACGAATACAAAAAAAATATTGTGTTACTTTTTGTTCTAAATTCATATCTTAAACTATTCTGTCTGAATAATTTTTTTTAAATATGAAGTTTGGCCATTGCCTGCCTCTTATGAGGTACAGTTTTCTTATCATCTGTAATAAATAAGAAAGTGAATTTTTTTAAACAACCGAATAGACATTATAAATAAAAATCTGCTCTGGCAGTTCTGTTGTTGTACCTGTAATTTTTTTTAAAGGTAATTTTACTGATTCTAATACAGGAGCTTCATCATATAGTGATTAAAATCATCATCACTCCAGGGATTAGGCAATTGCCCGTTCCGACTCTAACAATTCCATAACTCTACCTCAAGTTGTTCTTATTGAAACTATACCAATAGATTAAAAAATATTATTGTTTCCAGAATTATTTAAAAATTAATTCAGATGGAATAGTTGTGTAAAAAATACATTCCTATGTATTTTTTAAAGCTAATGTACCACTTTATTAAGTTATGTAGATAGGAAATAACACTATGAGGTTCTTTAATATTGTTTATTTTTTATTATTTCACTCACCTCATACTTCATATGTATGAGGTGAGTGAAATAATAAAAAATAAACAATAATGTACCACTACCTTTAATTAATATACAAAAATTAATGACAGGAACTAGAATCTGATTTATATCTAACTCACTGGCACTATCGAACCCATAGGTTCATGTCTGTGCAGACATAAGCTCTCCATCCTGGGCTAATGTTTTTCAATCATCTCCTGTATAATCAACTTCCCTCATTATGGTTAATATTATTCTCCTACCTCATTCTTGGTCTATCTTGGTGTTTTCCATCTGATTTTCCATGCTCCTCTTTCATTTCCCAATCCGGTCACATGTCCTGCCCATCACAGTCTACTAGACTTAATTGTTCTTCACTGTTTTTATTATTCATTTCATACTTCTCATTGATGGATACATTATATTTGAAGAGAAAAATATATGCTCACACTGGGGTTTGAACCCAGGACCTTTCGTTTTCTATATAAATGCTCTATCAACTGAGCTATCTGAGAAACTCCAATCTAAACATCATTGAGATGTATGAAATGAATAATAAAAACATCAATAGAGGCCGTACTGGCTTTATAATATAATGTAAAATTCCCAATAAAAAAGGTCTTCTTAATAAAGAAGCTGCCATTTGCAATATCGAAGCAACATTTTTGTAACATTTGGCACTCGGGAATTAACAGCGTATATAAGAGAAACATTTGCATTTAGATTGGAGCTGATGCACTTCTCTGCCAAATAGTTAATAGTATACAAACATTAAAAATTATTTTTAATTCTCAGGTAGCACAGTTGGTAGAGCATTCGCATAGAAAGTGAAAGGTCCTGGATTCAAACCCCAGTCTGAGCATATATTTTTCTCTTCAACTATATTAATTGTTCTTATTATATCTGCTTTCTTTAAAGATCACATTGCTCACTGTTACATAGTCTTCTCTTTTTATCCTGTCTGTCGTCCAAAAATTTTCCTAAGAACTTTATTCTTAAAATACTCGTAATATTTTCCCCTCCCTTAAAGTAAGAGTCCTTGTTTCACATCTATATAACAACTGCTCTTAAGAATTTAATTTTGTAATTTATATCCATGTGGGGGCACGCCGTAGCGTAGTGGTTAAGGCACTGAGCTACAAGCCGGAGGGTCGAGGGTTCAAGTCCCGTTGGGGTCAGGGTTTTTAAACTGACCCAAACCCTCTGGCGGCCCTGGGGTCGACTCAGCCTCTAACGGAAATGAGTACCAGACACCTGTTCTGGGGGTAAAGGCGGCCGTCACGCAGGGCTGACAACCCGGCTGACATAAAGTGCCGATTGTCTAGAAAAAGTGGGAGCCCTAACCTCCTACTACCCCAAGGACCTCCGGGTCTGTTGTGGGATCACTTTACTTTTACTTTAATTTATATCCATGTATGAAAAGAAGAAGAATCTATTGTCTTCTACTGATCTTAATTTAACTCACTCACTCACTCACTGTCTCTATCAAACCCATAGATTCATGGCCACACATACACAAGCTCTCTATACATCTGTATCCTGAGCTGTTTTCCAATTGTCCTCTGTATATTTGAAAATCATAGTTAATATTATTCTCCCATCTCATTATTAGTCTACTAATTAGGCATTTTCCCTTTTATTTTCCTACAAGAAGCTTCCATGCCCCTTTTTCATTTCCCATTTGTGCCATGTCCTACCCACTGCAGTCTATATGACTTAACTTTTTTTTATTAATCTGGTTTCCTATAAAGATGATGTAACTCATTGTTATGAAGTCTTCTCCATTCGCCTGTCTGTTGATCTCTCTTTGGTCCAAAATTTTCTTCAGAACTTTATTCTCAAATATTCGTAATCTTTTCTCCTCCCTTAAAGTAAGTGTTCATATTTCACATCTATATAATAGAAGTGTCTGCTCTTTAGAATTTAA
Source organism: Diploptera punctata (assembly GCA_030220185.1). NCBI lineage: Eukaryota > Metazoa > Arthropoda > Insecta > Blattodea > Blaberidae > Diploptera > Diploptera punctata. The sequence goes on from JASPKZ010007150.1 coordinate 3,192,957, forward strand.
TTTTGTAATTTATATCCATGTATGAAAGGGTTTGATTTTCATTTATGAGATTATTGGTGAAATTTATTGCAATCATTGCACAGATTATTTATTGAATGTTGTCAGTCCACTTGAACTGTATTTAGAACAAAAAAGGTGCTATGTTTATATACATTTTTTAAAATAATTTGTGAATATCTTGCTTGTAATAACTAAAAATAGTCTTTTAAAACTGGCATTTTAATTAGATTTACATATGTAAAATTGTTTTTAATTGCATGTTTGTATTTTAATGTTTTAGATATTAATACCGTGTCTGTAATTGATGGATTTTATGTAAAATGAAAACTACTTCCTCAAAATATGTATTTACTGTGTGATATACAGAGTGGAATAAAACACTACTAACAAATTTTCACAGGTTCAGGAATGTTTGCGGAGTGTTTTAATATAAGGAACCTATTATGTCCATTACTTACTATTAGGAAATGGATTTATATGCTCTATAATTTCTGAAATATGAATGTAGTTATGTTTGAAAAAGTTCCAAAATATTCACATAGTGTTCATAATATATTTCTTGAGTAGATACAATATTAAACAATTAAATTTGATAAATACATGCACTGATATAAGAATCTGGTTACCATATTAGAAATTTAACAGAACTATGATAAAGTTTTCATATTTAATTCTCCAAAGCTTTTATTTAAATATTCCTTTCCGTTGGAGTATACAGTAACGAAATGTTCTAAGTTTCTAAAAGTAATTTTTCATAGTTTCTTTTGTATATTAGTCCCATGCCATAGTCAAGTGATTAAGACAAGATGCCTTGGTGCAGAGCTGTGGAACTTGTGCTGGTTCAGATCCCCATGGGGGAAGAAATTTTCTCATGGAATTTTGGCCAGTGTGGGAATGGTGCCCACCCAGTATCATGAGGCATTTGGTAGCTACAATAAGTAGGTTGAGAAGACCAGCTATAATGGCTGGGGGACACGACATGCTGATCACATGTCACCCATAACACTGGCTTGTTGATCATCTACCTCTTTAATTAACACATGTGGATGTGAGGCTAGCAGCCAGCTGGTAGGCCAAGGGCCTTCTAGGCCTGACGCACTTGGAGTTTTTTTATAATAACTTTTTATTCATTTTTTCCTTTATAAAAAGGATGTTTGGGAGAAGAATTAATATTGAAAAGGGAATATAAATATTTAAAAAACCCTATAATTTTGATTGACTTCGGTTATCTAGGAATTATGTTCCTTGCCTCTGGTTCCAAGGGATGCAGGTTCAAATCAGGCTGTAGATCGGTAGATCTATAGGATGGAAAAATCCAAGGAACAAGTCTTCTGGAACGGGCTTTAAAGCCATAGGTTCTGACTCAGAAGATTGTCGAGATTGTAAAGGAACATAAAGCCTAAATTAGAGCCTCTAATCAAAATTTAATCATCTTTTTTGCATCCAAGTAACACCTTAATTGCCTACTAAGTGGCTCTTTGAGATGATGAGCTAACCATTTGTCACTCACATATAAAGGAAAATGCCTGAAAATTTGGGCCCTAGTAATTACAGAATAATGTTTTAATGTATTAGATGTGTACTTAATCTTTTAGACTGTGATAAGATCATTTCTGAAAGATTAAAAAAATGCCTTTTAAATAAATACATTATGGTACATTTTTAACACCTACAATGGCACATTATTTTGGTGTACTTAAATGTTATAATGTCTGTAAAAAATTGAAATATCACAATTGTTCATACCAGATAACCAGGTGATGATTAGTTGATTATTTTTTATTTTTCTTTGTAATATATCGGAACTCATTACAGTCCAAAGGACATGCTACATGTCTATCACATCAACATTACTCTGTAACAAGTCTTTGGAGATCATGGGTTCCTTATATCAAAATACACATCAACATCCTGGAAAAGTATATCAGTAGAGTATTGTTCTACTCTGTATTAGCCATTGCCAGAGGAGTATGTTAATGATGATAATAATAATACCTGATGAAGTTACAACCATAAGTTCTTCTCTTTCAATATTATATCCGTAATTGAATCAGACTTTTTTTACACCTCATCTCATTATGTATTTCATACCCCAATTAGTTTCATTCTCTGCCATCTGGTGTTAACAGCTCGGTTTCAACAATTGGAATTTATTTTTTTAAAAGAAAAATGAAGTCTGAACCAGGAATTGAACCCTGGATCTCCAACTCTGTACATCGGTGTGCAGTCCATTACACTATTCTAGACACTATTGGAGTTTAGCTGACAATGGAGATGATGATCTCCAAAACTAGTTGGTAAGAAATACATATTTTTATGTTGTGGTGCGTGAAAATGTCCATTTCAATTATGTGATATTAATAATTTGCCTCCCATTAGAACTGTTATATAAATCTTCTGTTCCGCTTTACCAGGATTAAATTATGTAGATATTAACTCATTACAGTCCAATTATCAATTAACCATAATTAAATTAACACATAATACACAATATAGAGCTCATCTGAAAGTATAAAATATGTAATAATAATAAAATACAATTTAGAAAAGAAAATTTAATGCTTGAACCAGGACTTGAACCCCAGACCTCTGGTTCTACGCACCAGTATGCTGTCCATTACACCATTCAAGACACGATACAAATTTTAACATTTCTTTCCTCATATACAATTCTCTATCATCTATCTACCCTCGGACCATAGTGAATTATATAAGAGGAAAGAAATGTTGATGTTTGTTTTGTATCTTGAATGGTGTAATGGAAAGCATACTGGTGGATAGAACCAGAGTTCAAGTCCTGGTTCAAGCATGAATTTTTCTTTTCTAAATAATATTGTCATATTGGAAAGTATTAACATTTAAATATAATATTGAAATAAAATACAATTCCATGTTCTATCAAAAATAAGACCCGACATCAATATAAACAAATATTTATTAATGTAATATGGAAACAATATACTCTGGCATGCCATCTGTAAGCAATAGTTACCATAGCTAAAAAGAAAATTATCTGCCTTTATAAATAACATTTTAATAACACATTGTATATGTGAAAGATAATTAAACATTGAGGACTCTTTCTTCCTTCCTATCAGTGATAAGTTGTGTACTTCAGTCAATGTTTACATCAAGAACAAGTCTTATTTTGGATAGAAATAGAACTTCATTAATCACAATATTGGCATCGTCTCGTTTATCTTTTTTCTAGTACTGCATCAGAGGGAGACTGGTTGAAAGAATTAGATAGAACCACTTCTTTCAGTAATAGACAGTGAACCAGTTTTAAGAAAATTATTTATTAAGGGCAGTTCGGTTGTGAAGAAAAAGAAAAAAAATTATCATTTGAACTGGGAATTGATTAAATTTTTCTTTAAAAAAAAATAAATTTGTTCTGGACTGGAACATATTAAAATAAATATAACATCAAAAATTATATTTTAGATTCCAACTACCTAACACTATTAAAATTTTTTATGCTAAGTTATAATACATTTAGATGGAAATATATTATTTTTTTAGATACCGGTATTTTAAATCATTCAATCTAAATTAATTTTTAATAATTGAAGTTTGAGCATCTATGATCTACATTGGAGGTGCATATCATTGTACAGAGTGCAGCATATGTCAGTTAACCACTGCACATGGTTGCAAGGAAAAAAATCAGATTGGTTGAAACTGGGGTTTGAATATGGGACCTTGAGATTATAATCTCAAACACTACATGGTAATACAATGGAGATCAATTTGAACAATTTCAGTAGTTTTTTTGTATAGATGTTGTAAGCTACAGAAAATAATATATTTGCATTTTCAATTAACTGTCTTATGCTGCACTCAGTATTGTATTGAAGTTCACATGGACAAAAATATGTTTGTGACCATTTAAATATATAAATACATTCCAGTTTTTTACAGTCTTTTTTTTTTTTTTAGTTTTCATGCCATTTTACAGATTTTTCAAGCGTTTTTAAAAATATTTTTAAGTTATTAAAATTCAACCCCTGACGATTTCTATATTTTACCTTCATTCAGTTACTGAATATCTCTACTGACTCATGAGTTGCCAGCTCATGATTCCTCTTCTACCATTTAAGTTGAGACTTGTTTCCTGCCTCTGCCTCCTAATTTCAAAAGTTGGCACAACAATGCATCACAGTACATTAGGTTATATAATTATATTTGGATGTGATTATATTTCTTTTGGGTTAATCTTTTGATTCATAGTTAAAAGTGAAAAATAGCATTATGAAGTTCTTATTCATGAAGGATGAGTCATTTTTTTTTTATATCTTACCTCATAGTTTATGTTTTCTTAAAAACGGGAACTGCAGTTTTCAAGAGGAACATCCCTTCCATCTTCAACCAACATTATGACTACCGGATTTCTGTTTGGAATCTCCGTCTATAGCATTGCCATCTGGTGTTGATTATATATATTCTTCAGAAGAACAAATTTAAATCCATGAATTTTGAAATTCCTGATGAGCGGGACATAATCTCGAAGTTCATCAAATCAACACCAGATAGCAATGTTATAGATGAAGATTTCAACAAAAATCTGGTAGTCATAATGCCAGTTGAAAATGGGAGGGATGTTTCCTCTTGAAAACTGCAGTTCCCATGTTCAAGAAAACATAAACTATGAGGTAAGATATGAAAAATGACTCATTCTTCATAATTTTTTTTGAATTTATGAATTTGTATTTTAATAATTTTAGCTAGAGTGTTTAAGTAAAGTGCATATTTATTACCACAAAGAACATTGTTCAAGTATTTACACTGAACATTGGGGAAATTAAATATTTACATTGAACAATCCATGTTTATTTATACAATATCTTTATTACATTACAATGGCAATTCCACATATTTTGTAATTTGACTGATAGAATCATGGAATTTATCACCACATACAATAACTGACTAGTTGAAGTATGTTAAAAATGATGATGTGCTTTCATTTTGTGTTATTGGGGACTATCCCTGCTTTGTGCTGATGCAATATCCACAGATGTGACAGAAAGAGTACAGTGAAAGCCAGCAATTATCTCTGGAAGTCGTGAATAAAAACTTCATTATATCTACATCCTTTAACATTTGAGAAAATGCAATTACTAATTACATATCATCACTGTTACTCCAAAACCTCATTAACTCCACCAAGAGCTAAATTTGAAATTTTCAGTATTGTGGATTGTTCCTCAACTGTGTACAAAATCTGTATTGCACATTGTTCATTAAGATTTCATACACAGTTGAGGATCGAGAATTCACAAGACTCAAAATTTCAAATTTAGCTGCTAGTGGAGTTACAAGGTTTTGGAGTAACAGCGACAATATTTAAAATCAGCACAAAAACTGAACCAGGAACAATTAAAATATTGAGAGGAAAATTGTATTGTTATTTATTGCTATAATAAATTTTGCTGAATTTTGTTTCCAAAATTTGTGCAGGATTACTTACAAGGAAACTACCAACCATTGCATGCTGAAACCTATCTTGAAATTTCTCTCAGAGAAGCGTTGTGATGTACCAAGATTGTGTCCAAAAAAATATCTGCTGTTTTTAAATGCAAGGCACAGAATTCAAAGCCAAAATCCAGCAATGGCAACCCACTGTGCAAAGCTCATGGACTCCCTGCACTAGTAAAACAGAGTGCAGCAAGGTGGGACACAGCATGGATGGCAGATTGTGATGCTTTTTGAATCTGCCAAGTCAGGAATTATATTACTTCCCCAAGTGTGAATGAGAGATTTGGCACTGGATTTTAGTGCCTTGCAGATATTTAATGAGTGAAAGACAGCTCTTCAATATGATAGAACAACAGTCATGGGGATACTGATGATGGAACTGAAGTGTAAAATTCCAAAACTAGTTTAAATTAAAATAAGAAAAAAAATATGAGGAGAGTGATTAAATTTTACCTAAATAAAAAAATTAATTGTTAATGAATTGTATATTTTGACTCACCTCATATTTCTTGATTTTTGTGCAGACTGGTTTCGTTGTGTTTGTGCGACATTCACGATGCATTACAACTGTTGCCTTGTGGTTGTCCTTCCTGCAAGTTGATTTCTGCTCCCTCTGTTGGCTGACCGATGAACTTTTAAATACATTTTTTTTTCTCTTTCACTGGGAATTTCAAAATTCATCATCATCATCATCACTCCAGGGATTAGGCAATTGCCCGTTCCGACTTCATATTGCATCAGCCCAACGTCTTCTAGGTCTTCCAACATTACGCCTTCCTCTTGCTTGATAATTTCTGGCTAACAATGGATATCTCTCCTTACTCATTCCATCCATATGATCAATCCATTTCTGTCTGTAATTCGTGACTTTATCCAATAAAGGCTGTACTTTCAATTCTTCTCTTATATCCTCATTTCTTATTCTATCAAGTCTTGTACATCCTTTTACTTGTCTTAGGAACCGCATCTCTGCCGTCTGTATTCTATCCCTCTGTCTTTTCACTGGAGCCCAAGTTTCACATCCATACAATATTGTGGGAACTGCCATAACATTATACATTTTTATCTTGGTTTCTTTTCTAATTTTATTTTTGAATGTTCTCTGTATTGTTCCACACACCATCTGAAATTTATTTATTTTGGAGTCAATATCTCTTTCCACATTGTAGCCAACATCACAGCCCAAATATTTGAAACTAGACACCTGTTCTATACTTTGATTTTCTAAAATAATTTTGGTTCTCACTGGATCTCTTCCTCAAAATTCATGTTTTTTTTTTATTCTTGCAGATATAAATTTTCTCCCAAATTGTGAGTTCCTTAGATTTTTTAGTAATTTTGCCTTAGTTTCAATTCTGAGTCTTTCTGACCATGCATGTGCAGCTATTGCAGATTTTTCTGTTTCTCCATTTTTAACATTTCAAGATATTCTTTCAATCTTGAATTTAAGCTCCTTTTTGTTTTTCCTATGTATATTTTTTTTAATCTTTACATTCAATTTGATAAATCCCTGATTTGTTGCCGTCTTCAGTCATTTCATTTTTGTTGGTTTTGATCAATTTATTCAAACTGTAATCATTTTTCGGTGCTAATTTAATGTTAAATTCGCTAAAAAAATTTTGAAACCTATTAATACTAGCTGTACTCTATCAAAAGCTTTCTTCATATCTATGAAACATAAGAATACTGGTTTATTGAATTCCCATGATTTTTCCACAATTTGTCTGACTATGTAAATTGCGTCTAATGTGGATCTATTTTTCCGAAATCCTTGTTGTTGTTCTTTAATATGGATTAATGCGTTTAATTTATGTTTAATATTTTTGTGAATACTTTTAGAGAACTATTAAGTAATGTAATTCCACGATAATTTTCTGGTTTAGTTTTATCACCCTTTTTAAATATTGGGATAGTTATACTCGATTTCCATTCTAGTGGGGTGGTACCGCTTATTATGATATTTTGGAATAGCTTCTGTAGTTCATTTATCAGTTGTATTCCTCCATATTTCAACATTTCATTTGTTATCGTATCAGGACCTGCAGCCTTTCGATTTTTCAATCTCTGTACTGTGTTGGTTACTTCATCTATTGTTATTTCAATTAATTCATCTTGATTTTGATATTCATAAACATCCTGATTGTTTTCCTGATTATTTTCTTCTTGTTTATATAGTTCCTGGAAATAATTATTCCATTCTTGCATTGTCAATTTGTTTGTTTGTATACTATCCCTAATTTCCATTTTATTTCTTCTTAATGTTCCCCATATTTTTCGTTGGCCTCCATATAGATCATATTCCATATCTTGAAGATGTTGTACATATCTTGAGAGAGAATGAAATTCCTAATGAACTGATTAGAGCAATAATATCAATTAACACACACTGCAAAACAGTAATCAAAGTAAAAGAACAGCAAACTGAAGAAATAACGCTCACAAAGGGCATCAGGCAAGGTGACTCTTTAAGTCCATTCTTATTTAATATTATAACGGATAAAATTATTGAAAACATACCACCACGTTTGGGTTATAAAATGGGAAATACTAGATTTCACTTAATATGTTACGCAGATGATGTCGTTCTCCTTTCAGAATCTGAAGATAATTTACAAAGATCTTTACATCAATTTAATATAAATGCCAAAAAATACAATATGGAAATTAACACGAATAAGACAAAATGCTTAACAATATCAAAAGAACCAGTAAGATGCAAATTAGAAGTGGAAAGAAAAATCATAGAACAAGTGTCAGAATTTAATTATTTAGGTGTATTAATAACAAACACTAAAAATTTAATAAAAGAAGTAAAGAAACAAGCTGATAAAGCAGCACAAATATCAGGATCTATGAAAGACTTAATTTGGCGCAACAAACATATGTCAATAGAAAGCAAAACCCGCATATACAAAATGATAGTTCGACCAGTTATCGTATATGGAGCAGAAACTAGAGCTGATACAACAAAAACTAAAATAATAAGCACATGCGAAATGAAAATCTTAAGAACTATTCAGGGGAAAACATTATTTGATAAAATACACAACACAGAAATTAGGGACAACTGCCATATTCAAGACATAACCAAATTTATTATAGATAGACGAAAATATTGGAAGGGTCATATAGAAAGAATGGAAGAAAACCGGCTTGCAAAAAGAGCTAAAGAAGATAGACCAATGGACGGGAGAAGAACAAGAGGAAGACCTGCCAAGAGATGGATAGACAGTGAATGTACATCCAGTACGTCTTCCTCCGAGGAGTGATTTTGGAAATAAACAGGATGAAAATCCTACAAATTAAGTTTAAGAAGAAGAAGATTAAATACTAAAGGATGGTATGTAAATTTCTTGAATTTTTTACCAAATTCTTTATCTGTCTGAAGAGTACTTTCATTTATCACTTTTTGTTTCTTGAATTTATTTATTTTCTTATGAATCATCTTTTCTTGAAAACCATTCTCTTTTGATTTGGAAGTTCATTAGTCAGCCAACAGAGAGAGCAAAAATCAACTTGCAGGAAGGACAACTGCAAGGCAACAGTTGTAATGCATCTAGAATGTCGCATAGACGTGATGGAAGCGGTCTGCACAAAAATCAAGAAATATGAAGTTAGTCAAAATATACAACTCATTAACGATTAAAGGAAACCTCATAGTGTTATTTCCTACATATATTCAGCAGATATTTATTTGGACACACCCTTGGTATATTGTAACATTTCTCTGGGAGAAATTTCAGGGTGTTTCAGCATGCAATGGTTGACAGTTTCCTTGTTAGAATTGAGAGTTGTACATAATGGATAAACTAACTTGGATAAATCTAACTAAAAAATAATGTTGTTTCTTAAATTTGCAGTCACTTGTAGAAGATAAAATGTGTTATTGTATATTTAAATTAAATTATGTTGTATATTTTAGTCTTTTAAAATAGAAAATAGCATGTGAAATTATTTGAACTAAATAAAATTAGTTATTTTTGCTTCTCAGGTGAGTGACTTATGTCTTCATGTTTGCCAGGATATTGATTTTTATATTGTCTATTGTTGGTTATAATAAATTTTTAGTTATAATTTCAATTATTAGAACAAAATCAATTATAAAATAACAATTGAAGAGGTAGATTTCAAGACACACTAAGGCTAAAAAAAAATTAATATATTTTATATGCAATATACTTCTGGTTTCATTCTTATAGATAAAGTAATTATGAATTATATTTGAAGAGAAAAATTTTCGCCTAGACCGGGACACGAACCCGGGACCCTTGGCTTTCCGGGCCAAGTGCTCTACCAACTGAGCTACCGAGGCGAGTTACGATCTAGATGCAAATTTTTCTCTTATGTACGTTGTAATTCCCTCGCACCAAATGCTTGAAACCATAGCTTCTATCTTTGCAAATGGCGGCTTCTTAGTTAAGAAGACATTTATTGGGAATTTAACACTACTTTATAGCCAGTAGGGCTTCTATTGACGATTTTATTATTAATTTAACACTTCTCATTGAAGGATAAATTATATTTGAAGAGAAAAATTTTCGCCTAGACCGGGACTCGAACCCGGGACCCTTGGCTTTCCGGGCCAAGTGCTCTACCAACTGAGCTACCGAGGTGAGTTACGATCTAGATGCAAATTTTTCTCTTATGTACATTGTAATTCCCTCGCGCCAAATGCTTGAAACCATAACTTCTATATCAATTGCTATTTTATTTATTTTACCATTATTTGACTCAAACTTTGACTTTTGCAAATGGCGGCTTCTTAGTTAAGAATACATTTATTGGGAATTTAACACTACTTTATAGCCAGTAGGGCTTCTATTGACGATTTTATTATTAACTTAACACTTCTCATTGAAGGATAAATTAATAATAAAATCGTTAATTATGAATGTATGAATATTATAGGCTGTTCACTCAATAGACTGGAATTTAATTTCTAGTTGGTATCACAAACAAAAAAAATTGAGATAGCAATGGCTTAATCATTGTTATTTTTCAACATATCCTCAATGTGGAATATTTTTCACTGAACTGTTTGAAAATATTCTAAATAATATGTATCTCTCCAGTTTTCAAATGCTTTCCTTTTCGATGCTTAAAAATTGTACAGAAGTGGCCATTTTGAAATAATTGAAATTTCAACGTATTTTGCATTTATGTGCATGCATAAGAATAAAACAATGCATATTTAATATATTAAAATTATTGTAATTACATATTTTAAGAGTCTCCCATATAGTTTCTGTAGACATGTGCTAGATTAGATAATACATATTATTATTTTTATTTTCTTCATGTCGAGTATTAGAGAGCGAACTACATTTTCTTACAAGCTTAAGGATAAAACTGTTATTCGGCCAATGAAAATGCAGTCATGCATTTGGTTTGTTTACATTACAACTGGAACTTAGCTCAGAATTAGTATAGTTTTAAAAATTATAAAAACAAAATGAATGCTGGTTGCTATCATTACTTGATTATAATCAAATTAGACTTAACAGTATAATAGGATCAATTTGTAGAAAACCTCGTCCTCGTCTCAGTAAAGATTTCCCAACCTTCTGGTCAGGAGGCCTCTAATTATGAAGTAGTGTTCTAATTTTTCAAAACCCGATTGATATTTGTGACTAAAGGTATTAGAGAATATTACACTATACCATACCTTCATGCATGGTGCGTGCGCATTTCTACTCATTATTAGAATATTACACTACTTGGGGGCGGGAAATCTTACAAAATAACTTGATGACTAAGCTTCGTGCAGGAAATATTATTTTCTATTAGATACATTTATGACTCTAAACAGTTAAAACAGCAAAATGAAAAATTGACTTAGTGCTTTTTGGAAACCATCTCTTCAATTTTTCCCTATGAAATAATTTTTTTTTTAACCTGGGAATTTAAATTCAAATTGGTTGATGAGTCTGCTGTTAATAATTTTAAAGCATCCATAAACAAAGTAAATAATGTGAAATATAGGGCTACAATTTATATAGGCTTACTATCAGATACTAATTTTTTTTTGTTGGTGTGACAGGACTAAAAGGCCCTTGGCCTTGGCTGCTGGCCTCACATCCACATGTGTTAATCACAGAAGAGGTGGACAATCATCCAGCTAGAGGTAACATGTGGTCAGCATGTTGGTCCCCAGCTGTTATAGCTGCTTTTCTTAATCTGGAGCCTCTACTCATTGTAGCTACCAAATTCCTCATGATGCTGGATGGGCACTGATCCCATAGTGTCCGGAATTCCATGAGAAAATTTCTTCCCACATGGGAATTTGGAACTGCACAAATGCCATAACCTTGCACCAAAGGATCATTACTGTTCGGTTACAGAGCAGGACATCAGGTACTAATAGGTTAATGAATTTGGAATTAATACCATTATTAAAACGATACAAGAGTTTACATTATAATGGTTTGCAGTCACATCATCACTTTAGTGGTCATTTTGCTCCTTGAGAAGAAGAAGGCCACAAGTGTAAAAATGTCAAATTGAGTTAAAACTACTATTAGAAAAAAATGGGTACAAATTTATTTCTTTGTGGCCAGAAGTCATGTGCAAGGAAATGGAGACAGGATTAAATTGTGTCCTTATCAAAAATTTAATTTATTGTACCTTTTTTAAAACTTTAATTGCAAATAACTTGGAACTGATCTTTTTTACATTTGTGGCTGTCATCTTCCCAAGGTGCGTTTTGTGAAGAGGTGTAAAATGTAACTCATAATCAAAAAATTATATCTCTATTTCTAATTAACTGATATTATTAGGAACTTACATTAATTAAGGATACATTTAACTCCAATATGTGATGCCAAAATGTAATTTAGTAATTATATGTCTGGTAGCTGCACTTTAATGGACTTTATTAAAGTGTAGTATAAGACTTGAAAGCATAATAATAGTCCCTTCGATTGGTTGCTGGCCAAAGGAAAGCAAGACCAGTGATGGGGCTGCCATCTTATAGCCTCTGGTCAGGCTTTTTTGGAGAAAGAAAGAAATGGAAGAAAGGAAAGACTCCCTAGCCCTTGGATGCCTAATAGCATCGGGGTCGAAAAAAAACAAGAGTTAACCAAGAGAGGTTAGATAGTAAAGTTAAAAGAGTCTGGTATAAGTAAGTGGAAGAAAGGAAGAAATACCAGATCGGTTAAAGGTAAAGTAAGGAGCAAAACACAAGTAAGTGGAAGCAATGTTTTGCTCAGTTTGGGCACCTTATAGTTGTCATCCACTTATCCCCTAGATGGAGATGACATGAAAGCAGAATAACAGCTTGTGAAATGAGATTCATGCGCAGACCAGCGGGTTACACCAGATGGGATTGGAAAAGGAACACCGATATCTTAAAAGAATTGAAGACTGCCAATTTTGGAATATGTTAAACAGTACCAACTAAATTGGAAACATCATCTTGAAAGAATGAGTTCAAATCGGATCCCCAAAGCTGTTTATAATAATATACCAAGAAGATGAAGATCTCTGGGTCATCCTATGAAACACTGGGGGGAAAATTTTCTAAAGGATTGTAACAGGCCTTGGCCTAATACTTAGAAGGAAGGAAGAAGAAGAAGATTAAAGTGCAGTTGTTCCACCAATCAGAAAATCCCCATGTAACAATGGGAAATTTTAGAAATATTTAAAACAAAATTGTTGCAACTCAAGATACAGCACTATCAGGATCAGAAGAATGTTACAATTTACATCCAGGCACATAGAAGACCAGATGAATGTTGTTATTATTATCTCACATCCCATTATTAAGGAATTCCTTGATAATGGCATGTGGGATCATCATGTCGGAATCAGTGGTCAAAGGGCAACTTTCAATCCATGATGCGGAAACCCCAGTAATCATTTCTTAATCATATATAGATATATATAATGTATAAAGCAAAATGTATCCTTTATTAACACAAAAAATGAAATAATGTCAGGTAATTAAATTCAGAGATATAATTTTTATTGCAAATTGATTGTTATTCCTCCTCACAACCCTAAAAAAAACTACATATTTTAATAACTTAAACAATATTCTTTTGAAATTTGTTTAGAAGGAAGATTTGAAAATTTAATTAAGAGTGAACTCACAATATTCTTCAGTATATATATATATATATATATATATATATCCATCCATCCATAGTAATTCTGCCCGAGGGCAGGTCTTTCACTGCAATCATAGCATTTTCATGCTATGCTTTGCAGCTTTACTAATTGTAGGTGGTAGCTTCCCATTGCTTTCCACACTGGTGAAGGATGATGATGATGGCCATATGATTTCGGGAACCATTTGGGCCTTGAATTTTTCCTGACATTTGTCTTACAGGTGAGGAAACCCCGATAAAAACCTCACTCAGAAAAACTGCCCCGACTGGGGATCGAACCCGGGCCCGCTGCATGACAAGGCAGCACGCTACCTCGAGACCACAGCGGTGGACACACACATATATATATATATATATTTACATACATACATATACAATCAATGGCATTCAATGGCAAGCAGGTCTGGTTCAGCACTTTTTTTTCTGGTGAACAGAGTCTGTTGCATTCACACACAACACTACAGTCAGTCTTTTTCTTTCTCTTTCCCTGCCTTCAAGATTAGTTTTTTTTTTGTTTATTTTCTTTGTGTATCCAGCTATTTGCTGACAACACAAAGTTCCACTACATTGTTCTTCATTTTACAAAAGATGGGTATAGCACCCGATGTTTGTAGTATATTCCAGCTGCTAGAGTCCAAAGATGAGGTGTAATCAGGATATATTGTTGTGCTTTTTTCAAAGTTCCAGGTATTAAAGATTTGAGTTTAGTTCTTTGAAGGTTTGGAAAAGAGTAATTTATGAGGATGTGTTCAAGATCTTCTTCATGATTGTTACACAAACAGCAGGTACTAGAATCAATGAGATTAAAACGAAATAGGTATTTTTGGATGACTATGTGTCCTGTCCTTACACTTGTTAAGAAAGTTTGTATAATTCTGGGGATGATTTTGTACATTTGTACATCATTTGGCTTGGTTTGTATAGCTTGCAGTGTTTTACCTTTGTCAGATGAAAGCCATGTTTTGATCCATGACTTTATTATATGGGAATTGATTGTAGAGTATGGACTAGATAAAGATGTTGTTAGCGACAGTTTAAGTTGTAGAGAGGCTGCTTATTTAGCAATATTATCAACTATTTCATTTCCAGTTATGGCACAGTGACTTGGTATCCATTGAATTATTATTTCTTTTTGGAGTTGTATGAGTTTATTTAGATGTTTTTGAATAGAGAGAGTTAATCTGGTATATGAGTGTGATGTATATTTCATTATATTTAAAATGGCTCCCATAGAGTCAGTGAATATACATATGGATTTATCCAATATGCTATATATGTATGTAAAAGGGCTGCCTCTATAGCCAATAATTCAGTTTCAAGACTGGAGGATGATGTACATGATATATAATATTTTATCTCATGTTCCAGATAAATCATCGTCAGGGTTATGGGATCCATCTGTGTAAATATGTAGGAATTGTCTATATTATTATTAGCTAACTCTAAAAAGCTTTGTAGTAATATATTTGATTGGTCATTTTTTGTGTAATTTCCTGGGATACTTGTAAAAGTTTGTGGTTTTTACCATCTCCACAATGGAGTTTTATTGAGGACAATATTTTTGTCTAATTTTATGTTTAGTATGCTTGATGGTATTTCTTCCATGTTGATTCTATAGAAACTACTGAAATTAACATCTGATACACTATAAAACATCCATGATCGAGATGTAGTTTGTAAATTTTTCTATGTATATATATCTTGATAGGTAGCACATTACCTTCAATTTCTATAGCAGCTGTCGAAGTGGTTTTTGGGATGCCTAAGCATAGTTTGAGAGCAGCATTTTGGAATGTAATGATTTTCTGTAAATGCGTTGCTGATGTTCCACCCCAGACTTCACATCCATATGTTAATTTTGATCTTATATAAGTAATGTAGAATGTTATATTATTTTTAGTCTGATCATCTTACCTCAATATTAATGTTGATTTGTTCTTGGACATGTTTCAAAACAATTCTGTTTTATCATCAGCTTGTTCAGACTGGTTTGATTTATGTTGCATTATGTTGCACACTCTGGATGTCGATGTCAGCTCCATCTTGTGGTTGGCCAAAGAACCTCCAAACATGGTCACGCTCAGTCGGTATTTCTTTGGCCAACCACAGGATGAAGCTGACATCGACATCCAGGGTGTGCAACATAAATCAAATCAGTCTGGACGAGCTGATGATAAAACAGAATTGTTTTGAAACATGTCCAAGAACAAATCAACATTAATATTGAGGTATGATGATCAGACTAAAAATAATATAATTAAAATAACCTCAAAATATCACTTACTAAAATTAAATATTAATGTAGAATGTTCTCATTGTTTTGACATCTGACCCCCATTTTTTATTGGCGATAATTTTTAAGAGATTTAGGGTCGTATCTATGAATGCATTAGACCATAAAGTAGTTCTCAGCTTGTACTCTGCTGAGAAAGTTGCATCCAAAGAATTTTTGCATACTCAAAAATCTGTTCATGCAATAATAATTGTCGAAATTCCTAAGCTACCTGGCGAGGTGACTTTGCAAAGAACGAATCGTTAGCAACCCGATGGTAACCGATGTACTTTGAAACCTTGCTGCCTACCTTACTGCTTTATCCAAGATGTCAGACCTTGAAGACTTTGATCATGTTTTTGGTATACGCGGAGAAGAGGAATTTGATAGAGTCTACCAAAGAATTCAACTGGAAGAACAGGAGAATTGGCGTAATATCGCGCGACGCAGACGTCGTCGTATACGGTTTTATTTGTGGGACGCAAGCATAAATGCATTCCTCTAGCAGATGAAAATAATAGAAGTGGTTTTATCGCTGAGAATTCTGGGTAATTTCTTGCCAATATTACGAAAAAACTACTTTCATGCATGACCAGTCAGCGACTCGCTAATCTGAACTTTGCACATTCTCATGGAAAACTCAGCTCACCAGAGACTAATGTATTTGCATGCGGCCCTTAGTCTTTTTATACATTGTGTGATGGTCTGATTAATATGTTCTTTCTATAAGTTTTTCATCAAATATAACACCTAAGATTTTAGGAGTAGGGTTATATGGAATTTGTACATCATTCAGATGAATTGGAGGTTTGTAATTTTTTAAACTATATCTTCTTGTAAATATTGTATATTCAGTTTTTAGACTGTGATATAGTCAAATTCCATTTGTGTGCCCAGATATTAGTGTTGTTTACAGCGATTTGTATTACATTGGTGCTCTTTCTGGGTCTGTGTTGGTAGACCATATAGTAACATCATCAGCATAAATACTTATCTTAACTTCAGGAGGTATAACATCAGGTATATTATGTAACATGATGTTAAACAAAGTGGGACTTAATACAGAGCCCTGGGGTATACCACTGGTGATACTTCAAGGTTAGTAAACAGTATGAATAATGTAATTTTAATAGCAATTGTAGCAGACCTCGTTCACCAGGATCGATAAAGTGCTGATGCCGGGACCACTTGTCACTGAATGCCATAGAGTGTGTCAAAGACTACTCTATGTGTATGTATATATGTTATGGATGATGAAGTAAATACAGGAAATGTTGTAAAAGGCTGGTCATTAACTATATTTTTCACTTTGGAAGGGCAATAACATTAGTACTAACTTGCCCATCTAACACTAACTTGTTCATCTAAAACTAGTGTTAGATGGGCAAGTTAGCATTAATGTTATTGGCCATCCAAAGTGAACAATATTGTTAATGACCAGTCTTTTACGACATTTCCCGTATTTACTTCATTGCCCGTAACAAAAATATATATATTCAGTTTTATTTTCAGTTTTGAACATCTTCGCTCATATCACATTCATTGATATTTAGGTATATACCAGCATATATCTTCTTTTTTTTTGTGTGCTTTTTTTAATGCAGTTGATATACAGGGTGTTGCAAAAAGCACCAACAAAGGAGGTGAGGTAGTATAATGAGATATGTTGATCATTTTTTTAGTAAGGTACCAATGTCCGGAAATGATCCAGTTTCACACTATGACTAGTTAATTGTGCCTCAAGATCAGTGTTAGTTTGAAGGATTTGAAAACTCATTACTTGACAACACCTCACAGGTACGGAACATCTGATACGTGGCTGCAACATGTCAGAGCTCCAGCTCACTTCGATGCCAATGTGAGGAGACACTTGGATACCATGTATCCAGGTCGAGGAGGACCAGTCCCATGGCCTCCAAGATCACCTGATCTTAACCTTCTCGACTACTTTTTTGTGGGGCGACATGAAACAGTCTATCAGACTCCAGTAGGATCACGTATGGATCTTATAGCCCGAATTCACGCTGCCACAGAAACAATTCAAATGAGGCCATGCGTATTTGAACTGTGCGCCAATCACTACACCGCCATTGTATGCTCTGCAATGAGATGGGAGGAGGATATTTTGAAAACTTGATATGACTGTGACCCAGAACCATTTAATGAACTCTAAAAAAATAATTAAACCCTGTCAAAATAGATCGGTGTTTCGATTCAACCTTCCATGATACTTTTTTGATATTTCCCCTTTGATACTTATAAAGAATAAACAAGCTTATCCCTGTCTATCTTAAACTAAACTAAAAAATCAATTAATAATAAAAAAAATTAAAGGAAAGTTTTAAATTCAATTTCTTTTCTATAAAACTAGATATCAGTATTGTCAAGTATTGAGTCTTGAAATCTAATTAATATGTTAGCTACTCATAGTGTGGAAACACATCACTTCCAGACATTGGTACCTTATTAAAAAATGATCAACTTACCTCAATATGCCACCTCACCTCCATTGTCGGTGTTTTTTTTTTTTTTTGCAGCACGCTGTATATTATAAATTCTAATGGCAAGTTGCTTTGGCACAATCACCATTAACTCATTTGTCCCTGTGCTTGCCAGAGGTTATGTACCACTTACAAGGAAACTGTCAACCATTGTATGCTGAAACCTACCTTAAATTTTCTTCCATAAAAACGTTGTGATATACAAAGGCCTTGTCCAAAAAAAATATCTGCTGTTGATGAAATTAAATGTTTCTTACCTCTCCTCATATATATTTTCTAAGTTGATCGCGATTTTGAGACTATAATTGTCTCATCATCAGAACCTTGTAGTCGCCAACAAAGTTCTGATGATGAGACAGTTATAGTCTCGAAATTGCGATCAACTTAGAAAGTATATATGAGGAGAGGTAAGAAACATTTAATTTCACCATAAATTAAACCTCATAGTCATTAATTCCTATAAAAGTTAAAAATATCTGCTGTTTTTATCTGCAAGGCACTAAAATACAGCACCATATCTCTCATTTAAACTACATGTTTATACAACACCTGAATTGATTGAATGGATAAGCCTCACTACCTATCTTTGCACCTCACTTCATTCAGCTCTTACTCATGCAGGGATTGGCATTGCTAGATTCTTACTTAGATTTCTGTGTCTTGCAGTTAAAAACCACAGATAGTTTTTTAGGACACAGCCTTGGTACATCACAATATTTCTCTGAGAAAAATTTCAGGTAGGTTTTGTATGTAATGATTGACAGTTCTCTTGTTAGACATTTTAAACATTGTCCAAGGTGCACCACGCTAAGGTAGGTCTACTTTCCACCCCATGCAATTGATATAAAATTTAATAAATTATGAAGCAATGATTTAAGATAAAATTAATTTTGGTAATGAAATTCCAATCAGCCTTTACCCTGATGGCGGAGAAAAATTAAGAAAAAGCATCAATCAGGTTTGGTTGACACTGGGATATGATCTCGGGACCTCCCAATCCCAAATTCAGTAATAGAATTGTATGAAAATATGTTTTGAGAGTATTTAAAAACTTCAATTTGAGAAACCAAAATTGAACATTCATAATAAATGTTTCACTTCCTTAACTTTTATAAGATGATTAATAATATTGATATTTTTGTTTATTTCCCAGGGTCCCAGAACCTGTCACTCGAATTTAAATTGGAAATTTTTGTAAAAAATAATACATAATAGTTTAGTGTAACATGTTCATTGATTAAAGATAGTGCTGTATTTTTTTTTCAAACACATTAAAGAGGTTCCAGAATAACATATGTGGCTATTGTTTGTCTGGCTTAACTTCACAAGAAATTTGTAAAAAAAGACAGCTGTGCTCACTCCCACCAGTGCTGTCGATGTTTCTTCACCAGTTGTTAATAGGGGTAAGGGAGAAGACAAAAACTGACAACAAGGTGGGTTCTTTCTTTTGTATCTGGGCAAAAGTGGTCAAGGATATTCCCTTATATCTCCATCTCTCTCTTTGCCAAGTTAAGCCAGATATACAATAATACTTTTAAAAAAAGTGCATTTTTTTTTTTCTCTCGGTATACTTGATGGATATTCTTCAAATTTTAACAAATTCTACA
Source organism: Diploptera punctata (assembly GCA_030220185.1). Taxonomy (NCBI): domain Eukaryota; kingdom Metazoa; phylum Arthropoda; class Insecta; order Blattodea; family Blaberidae; genus Diploptera; species Diploptera punctata. The sequence goes on from JASPKZ010007150.1 coordinate 3,212,923, forward strand.
GCACTGTTCAATGCAAAGATTTATCTTGAAGGGATAATTATTGTATTTACGTATAAAACTAATTTTATTATGTGGAAAACAGTATGTTGTAAATTAAATTCATTTATGGGGAGATGGTTGTCAAGAGGGAGTGAAAAGTAACTTGTAATAAAAAAATTAGTTTCCTGATTCCGATTACCTGAAATTAATAAACAATTTTTTTTTACTTTTTTTAGGAATTAACACTATAAGGTATTATTTATTTATTTATTTATTTATGTAAATTAAACATATATTTTAATGCTGAGTGATTCTGGGCTTTGTGGCCGTGGTCCATTACTGGTGTTCCTACTAGACATTTCTCCCTCAGCTGCAGAAGGCATCTTCAGTGGCGAGTACTTCTAGGTGTTGTCTGTGATCAGCCATGGTCCATTACTGGTGTTCCTACCAGAAATTTCTCCGCCTGCAGCTGAGGGAGAAATGTCTGGTAGGAACACCAGTAATGGACCATGGCCACAAAGTCTGGAATCACTCAACATTATGATTACTGGCTGTGAAAGCCTGCATTCAAACATATATTTTGTTTTAAAAATATGTATGTAGTTTTTAATATCTTACAATGTTCAGTTTGAACTAATTTTTAAGTACAATTGAAGTTTTATTTGAAGAGAAAAATATATACCTGAATTAGGATTTGAACCAAATGTCTCTGGTTCTATACACCAGTGCTCTATCCACTAACCTAATTATAAATAAGCTTCACTGGCTGTAAATGTGGTGTGATTCCCATTAAGTCTTCTTGTTAAAGAAGCCACTAGAGGCATAGTGGAACAAGAAGTTCATACCTCCATGCGTGGGAATTCATATAAAAAGAAGAAATATAATATGCATTTGAATCAGTATGCCTTGATGCTTAGTAGATAGAGTGCTGGTGTACAGAACTAGAGACATCGGGTTCATATCCTGATTCAGGCATATATTTTTCTATGTTTTTATTATTAATTTAATACTTCTCACTGAAGGACAAATAATCATCTTCATCCGGTATCATGGCAGCTGCCGCCGTCTTCCAGAAACCAAATGCCATTCCTCTGTCCATCCATTGATCTTCCTCCAATCCTCTGATATTCATAGCCTCTTGTACCCCTTCTATCCAAATTTTCTTCGGTCTACCTCTCTTCCTCCTTTCCATTGGGATCCAACAATTTTAGGCAATCTTTGCTCTGGCATTCTTTTGACATGGCCATACCACAGTAATCTTTTCTATAATGTCTATGATGTCCGACTCCTCTTGTACACCCATAATTTCCCTTATTTCTTTATTTCGTATTCTATCCATTCTAGATTTTCCAGCCGATCTTCTTAAAACATCCATTTCTGTACTTAATTTTTTTTTCATTTCCTTGGTAGGAATTTGCCAAACTTCAGTGCCATATGTTAAAATGCCCTGAATTATGGTTTCAAATATTTGTAATTTTCTATTTTTTGTATTATTCTTGCTCCACCAAACAGAGTTTAAACCATGTATTGCTTGTTTTGTTTGTGTGATTCTGTTTTTAATTTCCACTGTGTTATCGCCTGAATGGTCTAATTTTGTTCCTAAATAAGTGCATTCAATACTAGGTTTTAGTTTTTCTCCATTGTTGAAATTTATATTTTCCATTTCTTCTCCTATACACAGATATTTAGTTTTCTCTGTATTTATATAGTGTCCCCATTTTTCATATTCTTCTTTTAGTTTTTTGCCATATATTCTGTCATTGTGGTCTTATGCTATTAATACCTGGTCGTCTGCAAAATTGAATGAATATGCATATGTATTTTGGATTGGTATGCCCATTTTTTGACATTTTTTCCTCCAGTCTCTTAGTACCCTTTCAAAATAAATTTTGAATAGAATTGGAGATAAACTGCAACTCTGCCTTAAACCTTTTGTAATAGTAAATCCCTCTATTATATGATATACAATAATATATTTTTCTCTTCAAATAAAATGTGTCATTCAGTGGGAAGTGATAAATTTAATATTTAAGGTTGGAAATTGAAGTTTGACCATCATATACCTATATTGATTTATAGTTTCTTTGTTTCTACTAAAATAAATAAGAAAGTGAAAATTTAACTATCTATCCATCCATCCAATAGCTGATTGTCTCAAATTTGAGCTTTGGCCTCCCTTAACTTCTGCCTCCAATCATTTCTATTTTGTGCAGCAAGCCTCTAGTTGCAACACTTAAGTAGGTTTGCAGCATCTTCCTTAATACCATCCTCCCATCGTTTTTTCGGTTGTCTAATTCCCCATAAAACTTGCTGTAAGCACCTTTTTTGGTGCTCAGTCTGTTGAGAACCTTTGTACATGGCCAGCCCATTCCAATTTCTTTAACTTAATAAAATTGACAAGGTCAGGTTCGTTGTATTTGTCATACAGTTCTTTGTTGTATTGTATTCTCCACTGACCATTAATATTTATCGGTCCAAATATTTTCCTGAGTACTTTTTTTTTTTCAAAATTATTTAGGGCTACCTCTGATTTTTTAGTGAGGCTCTATGTCTCACTACCATAGGTCAAAACTGATCTTATTAAAACTTTATGTAGCCTTATTTTAAAATTTAACTATAAATAGTTAATATATACATATATATATATATATATATATATAAGGTGAATTTCATGGTAACTGATGCAACCAATTGCAATAAAATAAAATAATATTTTAATTTTTTCCCTTCATTTATTAGGACACTACCTTTTCCCTTCAAAACATATATATATATATATATATATATTTCAATCTCTTTAACAGAAAATATAGAATTTTTGTCTTTAATAAATATTCTTAAAGTGTGCAGTTTTATATTGATAACTGACTTAACTGTAGAATGACATCATGTTTTACAGAGTGAGAGTAAAATAATCTCTGTGATGTTTTAAATTTTATTTCTACAAGCAATTATAAATGTAGTGTTTGTGGAAATATATGTTTTGAGTTTTATATTCTAATAAACTTTAGTCACTAATTATACAAAATAAAGGTAAATGACACAATCAGCTAATGCTTCTGTAAGAGTTTTAATTAAAATAAATAACAATTCTTTGTTATGTATGAGTTTCTTCATATTCTACAATATTTTGGGATGTAGCTGCTTGAAAATTTTTTATGTTCATATACCACTTTGAGAAATGGAAGAAATTTTAATTTCCATGTGTTACGTCAAATTTTACTTGGTATTCATCACAATCATTTGTCATAACAATTTCATTGTTCTACCTGTAATGCATGTTGTGATTGAAATCTAATTTTAAAAGATAATATGTTCTCATATAAACCGTTGATGAAAATAAGGGTTTTGAAGGATTATTTTACCACAACTACTACAGTAACTTCATGCAGTGATTAAAATGTCCTGAAATTTTAATAGCCGTATCTCAAGTAATTCCTGAGAAAAGTGTACAAATAGGAGGTTTTTGCAGGAATTAATTAAAAATTAATTCATTTCAAATGATTTAAGATATCTAAAAAGTACATATACTTCATATTTAAGGAGAAATGTATCCACAGTTAACACAATAAATTCTAATATTGTAAGATAATTAGAATCAGAAATATATATATTTTCTTTATTACAAGTTACTTTTTACCCCATTTCACAAGCCTCCTTAAATAATGAGATCAATATAGTGTATTCACTTTTAGGTTGCAGTAATTAACAACAGAATATCTGAAAACCACAATCTGATTGATTGTTTGTTAGTAATAGTCAATGCATTAACATCAAACAAATTGTTATGTTTTTTTTTTCAGAATCAGATATCTGCAATGTTTTTATGCTGTAGATATATAATTTTACAAAAGCCTTAAGAAATTCATCATCTTGTAAATTGGATACTTATCAGTAGAAAGATGCAAAGTGCCAAATTAAAAAAAAAAAAAAGAGAGATATTGCACTGGAATAGTGCAATGCGCCATGGAGCATTACGTATCAACAGGGCTAAGTCCAGAGGAGACTGTATAGTGTTATTAAGATCACCAAAAGTTGGCAGCAGTGCTAATACCCCAAGCTGTTTCACGACATTGATTCAATGTGCCATTTCCCTCCTTTTTCTGTACATGTTGTAAACAGTGAAGTTGCTTATTTGTGATTACTATTAAACAGTACAGTTTGTGCAGAAGGAATTTTTGTTCTAAAGAATACTATTTGCAGATCTGTGAATAATAAATGGAACATAGCGCCTTTGAAATGTTTGCAGGACCTTTCATAAGAAATAATTTTCATTCTTTTTTTTTTGTGTTAATTGTTATGCTATCATAAATCTACAGGCATAGGTTGGTTAAAAGTTGTAATTTATTCCTTTAATTGCATCTTCAAAAATAAATAACATAAATTGTTTCATAGAGACATTTTTTGTTAATAACTTACTGTTTACAAATTTGGCACTTTGTACCTTTCTACTGATAAGTATCCAATTTGGTATGCATGCTGGTTTTAAATCTAAATTATTTAGAATCTTGATTAGAAAAAAATTGTCCAAATGGTACAGTGACTGTGAATATTGTGTTTTAATAAATTGCTTCATATCTCAAACAGATATTCTGATTCTGAAAAAATGCACTTCAGTTGCTCTGAAATTAAATAATAATAAAATATTCCATAGAAAAGAGTGGAAGTAATTAGATTTGCTTTTAATGGCAATCATTACATTAGAAGCAATGAGAAAATATGAATACCTTACAAATAGTTATGACTAGGATACAAATTTTTATAAGCTGAAAGTTAAGATTGCCACATATTATAGCTTGATAAGTAATTAAGGAGTTGTGAATTCTGTGTTCTTCAAAGCACAGAAACGCAGTTTCTGGAAACATCTCTCCTATCTTGAGCCATCTTTACAACCCAATAAATTTATTTACTCCCATATTACATTTATGAAATAGTATAGCTTTTTTTATGGAGTTGAGAATAACTTGTTTTAGTTTTATAAATATAACTTTAAGAATTTATATATTAAATTTGGGAATTTTTAACATTATGAGGTTCAATTAATAATAATTAAATGAATCGTGATTTCTTCTTACCTCATACTTCTATGTTTTTTTAAACACAGCACTGCAGTATCAGCGACACATTGTCGTCATCATCAGCTGTTTTCACGACTCGTGAAAACAGCTGATGATGACGACAATGTGTCGCTGATACTGCAGTGCTGTGTTTAAAAAAACATAGAAGTATGAGGTAAGAAGAAATCACGATTCATTTAATTATTAATAACTTTAAGAAGTTTTTCAATGATTTTTATGAAATCTAGCATTATTATCCTGATATGCATGGTACTTTTGTATTAGAAATTAACAATGTTACATTTATAATAGCCTTACACTAATATGTGTTGCAATCTTAACCTTCAGTACATAAAAGTATCCTTTCCCTAATTATGTTTTAGATTTTTCAAGATGTTTGACTTGGTGACACAAGTTTGATAAACTGTTACAATCAGATTAAAAGTGAAGATGTGCATTTATTATTGTTAGAGACAATGTGTCCATTTGTTGAAGAGAGTCAACACATTACCAGATATTGTTTAAATACTAATTATCTTGATATAAATGTATATTTATGTCAAGGTGCATTTATCAGCTGATTGAAATATTTGTTTTCATTTGGTGCCCTTTATTTTGATTCATAGTAAAAACCTAAAAGTAAATATGCTGTAGTAATAAAAATCACATTCATAAAGCTTTGATAAATGAGCATACAAATTTCACCCTCTTACTATGAATATATTTTGAGAAAAATTCACTTTATATACTATATTTTAACATCAGTGGCAAAAGACTTTTCAGAGCCAGTTAAATATAGTAGCATAAACATATAAATAGGATCATCAACAAAGTGTGCCTATATTTTGTCTTCCTACACAATAAATGACAGTGATAAAGTTTCAGATTCCAAAAAGTGCAGAGACATCCATACCCAGAAAAATAAATACGAATCTTGTTTTATTATAATTTATTTATTATTAAATATTCAGTTTATTCAAGTCAATGTTTTAATCTCCTTTTGTGAGATCATTTTTAATACATTTGACATTTCCAGTTATCCATTTTGTATGGTTGTTTATACTACAACTGGATAACTGGAAATATCAAATGACTCTGTACATCTGTTATCATACTGACATGCAGAGTCAGAGATCCCAGTTCGAACAAATTTTTTCTTTCTAAAATTAAAGTATATCCAATTCTGAAAAATGTTAATTTAAAATATAACATCTAAATAAATTTTAACTGTTTAAAATGAGCCATTAACACTTCTTTTTCAGGCTTGAGGATCTTTTACATGTCATAAATCTAAAACTCAAGACCGGCTTTAATTCCGTTCTGAAGGAATATACTCAGGGTTTTTAAGCTCTGAAAAATTCATTAATCCAGATCAAGTTTCAACTATAATTAAAATAATCAAAATATCTTTCAGTGGGTATGTCAGTTGCTCTAAAGTAATATTTTGCACATTTAATTAAAATAATTAAATTTAATGTTTTGTGAAGGTTTAAATTTCATGATATTCTTAAAATCCTTAAAAAAGTATTAAGTTCTATAAATTCAGTTTTTTGTATATTTTTAAGGTAGAATAGTCATGTCCAATCTTTTTTGACAAAAAATCACTTATTTTGAAGTGACTTGTTTCTCAGTTCACATTTATTTTTTCTAATAGTACTTAATGCATATCTATCTAAAATTGTACAATATAAACATAGCTAAACTAACAGGCCTATATTAAATTAGTTTAATTAAAATTGTTTTATATATTATATTAATGTTTTGCCTGAATTTACAGGATTACTTATTTATGAAAATGTTTAAATACTTACAAATGCCACTTCAGATTGCATGTGATGTAACCAAGGGCCACAGACTGCAAATCAGTTTGGACATGTCTGTGGTAGACTATTTCATGTTTTTTTTTATACAAGAAGTTATAATAACATGTTCATTGATTTTTAAAAGAAAAATTAAAAAAATTAATCACATAATTACCGTATTTTATTTTAAGTGGTACCATGTTGGATCTCAGAAGGATATAAAATTTTGAAAAACTGGGATGTCTCTGTCAATATAAAACAAGTTCAAATCATTTAATTATGCTAAGTAATGTACTAGTCTTGAGCTTTTGCAGACACAGATTAGATGAACTCTATCAAAGTTCCATCATCATAAAAAAAAACAGAAAGAAACTAAGTGTCATTCGTCAATGTTTATTAAAAATTGTCAATATAAGTTCTGTAATTACTAATTATAAAAGAACCACTATAATGAACTATTATAGGAAAATATCTATGATGTTTAATTAGAATGAAATTCTTTTCACCTCACTTCATATCATGTTTTCTAATTAGACCGGTTTAAAAAATAGGTGGTTTCGTCATCACTAATTTCATGACCGATGTTCTCTTGTCCAAGAGCACTGTTAACGAATTTCAAAATTAATTAATTTTTCTTTATTGTTCTCATATTAAAAAAAAATAAGGAAGAAAAATTTATAAATTTTGAAATTCCCAGGATTGCTCCACCAACATGTGGAGTACGACAGAACATCAGTTGTTAAATTAATGATGATGAAACTGCCTATGTTTTGAAACTAGTTTAATTAGAAGACATGGTACAAGGCGAAAAAAAAAAATATTTTAACTTCTGTAATGTCCTAACTGCCCACTTCCTAGAAATATGCCTGTATGTTTACAGCTTTGCCTCTTCTCTCATGCAGTTCCCATATGGAGATCCAAATAGGGGACTCTTTTGTCTCTAGAAAATTTTTACTACAATGGAATCCATGCTTATGTTTTGTGACCGTTGTACTTTTACAGTGAATAAGATTGTTACTCTTTCTACCAAAGTATCTCTTTTAGTATGACTTATCACCTTTGACCTGTTTGCTAAGAGTGACCCTTCAGGCAGAAATGCTGCCATCAGCATAGCTCCCAAGGTCATTTAAGCGCACAAGAACCTTCATCAAGTGAATTATGTTATCTTTATGACAAACCAGTTGTAATAAGTCTCATAGACTGCAATGGGGAGGACATGTGACATGAATGGGGAATGAAAAAGGGGCATAGAAACTTGTAGGAAAATCAGAGAGAAAGCATTCAGTAGGTATAGAATGAGGTCATGATTCTGTATCTTATTCTAGGTACATAAGACATCAGTAACAGCTTTCCACTAGAGATGATTGCTTGGCTTTCACTTCATTCCAGGATTTTCTTACCCTCTTCATGTGTCATAGACAATTTGGTACGAGGCACTAATTATATGTTCTCTATTTCTGACTCTCTGAGGTTTGCAATCAAGGGCACGTATTTAAAGAGAGTTGGGTTTTTTTTTCTAAGTGTGTGGTCTATCCAATGCCATTTCCTCCTAATTTCTGCTTGTAGGAAAATCAGAGAGAGAGCACGCTGTAGATAGCAAAGAATGAAGTAATAATCCAAATAATGCAATATTCCAGAATGACTAATTAATTTTGTTTGATTCAACGATGTATAAATCCCATGACCATACTACCAACAGCAGTGAATATAGGCAACTCTATTTTTTTTTTCTATCGTACATTGTTTACTGTTTAAAGAGAATATTATTATAAAAATACACCTGATAATATAAATTGTTTTATATATATATATATGTAGTCCACTGCTGTGGTCTTGAGGTAGCGTGCTGCCTTGTCACGCAGCGGGCCCGGGTTCGATCCCCGGTCGGGACAGTTTTTCTGGGTGAGGTTTTTATCGGGGTTTTTCCTCACCTGTAAGACAAATGTCAGGAAAAACTTTAAGGCCCAAACGGTCCCCAAAATCATATGGCCATCATCACCACATCATCCTTATCGTTATCATCATCATCATCATCATTATCCTTCACCGGTGTGGAAAGCAACGGGAAGCTACCACACCTACAATTCCCTAGTAAAGCTGCAAAGCATAGCATGAAAATGCTATGATTGCAGTGAAGGACCTGCCTTTGGGCAGAATTACTATGGATGGATATATATATATATATATATTTATAGTTTGTCTTTTCTATTTAGTATTTCTTCATTGTTTTATGCATCGTTTGGCCCTTTTTAGGTTTCTATGTGTCATTTATCCTTTTTTAGGTTCTATAAGATTCATGTGTTTTACACCAGGATGCTTGAAACATACAATTGTATTCAAATATTTTAGATACTTCACAAGGAACAGAAAGGCTTAATCCTAACCCTCTTAATAATCATGTAAGGTATAGCCCTACAAATGCTTAGTAAGATGAATTGAAGTCATTGAGAATTCCTAGCAATGAATCTATTGATCACTTATGATGGGCCCTTTAACAATTCCTAACATTTCTCCCTCTTGATGGATAGAATTGCTAGATTACATCCCTTTGTGTCTTTACTTGGTTGTTTTGTATATATTCATCATAATGCATATACAGTTAAGTTGGGACAGCATGTGAGATTTGTATAACTTGGAGTAGATCCTAGAAAAACAAACCTATGCTCATTTTTTATGTGGGTCTAGGCCCATCTACTGGCTTTGCTACTGGCACAAATGTTCCACATGACTATTGTTTGTACGAGTAGATTCATTTATTTACATTTAGAATTTATATACCAGTAGTTATTATTCTCATTGGGGGCATGCTGTAGTGTAGTTCTATCTACCTACATTGTTGTAACAGCCCAATGTTGGATCTTAGCTTCTCCTTTGTTGGGAGTTACTAGACCAAGTTATTTTAGTTATGCTTATTTCCCTACATATGCCATGAATGGTTTGCAGTCAACATACTGATCCAATGAGACATCTAGTAGCCAACTGAAGGATTACTAGGATGAAGGAAGTCGGTAAATTTTGCTTAGAGGCCTCTTTAGCCTTAAGTTTCTTTTACGAGCCTGAAAATCTTCAGACTCAGGACCCATGGCTTAAGTCCCTCCTAGAGGACTAGCTCCTTGGATTTTTCCATTCTAAAAGATCCATCGACCTCAGCCAGGTTTGAACCCGAAACCTCGGGACCAGAGCAACAAACAACCACTAGTCCACCATGGCTGACATGTAATATAGTTGGTTAAGGCGGTGTGCTACAATATGGAAGGATACATATTTGAGTCTTGATGGTTTCAAGATTTTTAAACTGGCCTAAATCTTTTTGACAGCATCTGGGCTTGGGATTGACTCAGCCTCTGATAGAAATGAGTACCAGGTATATGTTCTGGATGTTATAACTGCTGTCATCTTGTGTTGATAATCTAGAAAGATGGGAACCTTAACCTCCTACTTTTCCGAGAATCTTGGCTTCCTAAGGCCTGTAGTGGTATCACTTTACCTATACTTTTTTACTTATTCTCAGTATAGGTTTTATGTATTTTTAATTTTTAAAAATTGTCTCCTTTTGGTTTGTAATTAAGTATAATTTTTGGTATGCGTTCATCTTTCATTCTTTGAACATGTTCTTTCCAGTTTTTTTCTAGATTCTTTTATTTTGGAGAAATTTCATAATAGGCCTATTTATATCGTCATAATAAGCATTTATTGAACAGGGCTAGAATGTATAAACATCTCCCCGTGTCCAAAGCTATAGCACATACTTTTTCCTTCATTCATTCCTATCACCAGCCATACAACTTAAAAATATGTTCCAAAGCTTAAATATGACCATTGTTCCTCTCTCTGCCACACATCATACTGCTACTACGACACTCTACTGGACTTAATAGTGACTACACATCCACAGAAAGTACTGTCATATGGACAAATTCCTGCTCCCGGCATATCTGCTCTTGACATTGTATTCGTAGAATACTCACTCCAATGTCCTAAAAGACGCTCTAAATTGATTACGTGCAGAAATTTACGAAACATAGACGATACTAAACTAAAATAAGACGCTTTAGAACTACCTTGGTACACAATATGGAATCTTAGATCAGTTGATGAAAAAGTAGACACATTTAATACACTGATACTACAACTATATGACAGACATGCACCAGTAAAAACCCGACGATTTTCCCGCCCCCCTGCTCCCTGGATGAATGACTCAATACGTGAACTTATGTCAAAATGAGACAAAGCATACCGAACATACAGACGACATAAAAATGACGAGAACTGGCAACTGTACAAACAACTAAGAAACACAACTACACAAACTATACGCAATGCCAAACTACGACACGCCCACAGTATAATCGGACCTGAAATAAGTGCACGGGACACTTGGCGAAATCTCCGTACAATGGGACTTAGTTGAATCCCTCAACTGACTCTATAGACATTTCTGTAGATGACTTAAATGAACATTTTACCTCAATACCCATGACACCTCCAGACAACAAGACTAAAATAGACATTCTTAAAGACTTATCCCCATCCCCCCATATAGGAAGAGATAAATTTTACTTTTACATTTCGCCTATAGACGTTAAAAAAAACACTCAAGCGGATTAAATCCAATGCACAAGGAACAGATAACATCAGCATTTTAATGCTAAATAAAATCATTGACATTATAGTACCCACAGTGACTCATATTTTTAATGTCTAGAGTTCGGCCTATACCAAAAATAAGAACACCTACTAACTGTAATGACTTCCGACCGATTAGCATCCTTCCGACATTATCTAAAGCCCTGGAACATATTGTACATAAGCAAATGACTGAATATCTCCAAGAAAATCACCTCTTGATCCTTATCAATCCGGCTTTAGATCTGGTCATTGCACAACCACAGCTTTGCTAAAAATTACTGAAGATATTCGTGAAGCCGTGGATGGACGTCAATCGACTCCTTTAACCTTACATGACTTAGCAAAGCTTTTGACACAGTAGACCACGATTTACTTATGATAAAGCTCAAACACCTACACTTGTCTGACAGCGCTGTATCCTGGTTCGACTCATACCTGCACGGTCGTCAACAATACGTTTAATTAAACTCTAGATCTTCGTCTTGGCGCAACGTGCCGGCTGGAGTCCCCCAGGGCAGTATTCTCGGACCTCTTCTTTTTTCAATCTACATAAATGACTTGCCGACTGTACTAAAGCACTGCCGTTATTACCTCTACGCTGATGATCTACAAATTTACCTACATTCACCTCCTCATTCTCTCTATAACAGCTTGACGAAAATGAATAACGATCTCATATACATCTTTAACTGGTCTTCAAGTATCAGGCTAAATCTAAATCGTAACAAGTCACAAGTAATTCTAATGGGACAACAAAGACTGCTTACAACCGTTGACATATCTACACTTCCAAACAGTACTATAAATAATATAATTATCCCTTATTCTTCTTCAGTAATAGATCTTGGACTACATCTAGACGCAAATTTAACCTGGCAAACACAAGTGAAACACATATGTAAAAAGACTTTCTCCATCTTACATTATCTTAGACGTTTAAAGAATTTTCTCCCAGTTTCGTTAAAACAAATCCTTGTGCAGAATCTTGTGTTACCACACTTCGATTATTGTGACGTTATATATAATGATCTAAACTATGACTTGTCGCAGAGACTGCAGCGTGTTCATAATGCTTGCGTTCGATTCATTTTCAATATCCGCCGTTATGACCATATTTCTGAACACTTTAAAGACCTCTCTTGGCTCCGTCTTACTGACAGACGTAAATTGCACTCTCTTTCACTACTTTTCAAGCTTCTGAATTCCTACATCCCTACTTACCTGGCGTCCAGATTTGAGAAGTTATCCTCTTACCACAATATTGACACTAGGTCACAAGATAGCAGTCTGCTAACAATCCCTCTTCATAGCACTTCCTCCTATTCTACTTCCTTCACAGTAGCCTCTGCCCGCTCCTGGAATCTCCTTCCTCGAGATATCAGGGGTTGCCGCACACTTGGTACCTTTAAGTCACGCTTATACAGTTACCTGTTGTCTAATAATTAATTTTTCTCTATTTATTTAATTTTATACTATGTCATTAATCTTCTCCTCGTTTTTTTATATATATTGTACATATTATATATTTAATTCGTTAAATTTAGAGTAAATCAAAATACATTATAAATATTAATTGTATTGTTTTCATAACTTGTAATCGTTTATATATATTGTAATTTAGATTTAAGACTATTTTTTTTGTTTGTATTTTTTTAAACCTGGTTGAGTGGTAGACAAGGCCTTAAGGCCTTAACTCTGCCAGGTAAAATAAAGCTATTATTATTATTATTATTATTATTATTATTATTATTATTATTATTATTATTATTATTATTATTATTATTATTATGTTCCCAATCTACTTCATGATCACCATTGTCTTCAATTTTAATTTTTTATAATAAAACTACCTTGTTACCCATTGTTAGTTATTTATCCCAATTATCTTGTCATTTATCAGCTTAGCAACCCTAAAAACTATGATTTGACACTAACCTGGGCCAAGTGGGGGCATTGTATGGGGCCCTCCTCTTCTAGGAAGAAGCTGTTGAGGTGTGATGCTAATGCGACCCCTTGCACTTTACAGACGTGGGGGTGTCGGCACTGGGTGGACCATTTTACATAAATGATGTACCCTTGTATTATATACAGAGAGGAGTGTAGGATGAGTATATGTTTATGTAGTGTAAAGTGTGTTGTATGAGGCATGTTGATAAAGAGATGGGAAAAGGTGAAACCCAGTGCCAGCATGTAGCCTACTCCTGTTGAAAAGCACCAAGGGGGCTGCCAGGCTTAACATCCCCATTTGATGACGAAATCACTATCAACAGTACCACATGCCTTCTCAACATATGTACTGTGACAGGTTTGCAATTTAATGAAGGAATCTGGTGCACAACCTAGGAATTAAAAATTGTACAGCACCATTTCTCCTGGCCCGAGATTGAAAATTTTGTAATTAATTTTATTAAAATTTCCAACCCTGCTGGGTATCGAACCAAGGCCTGCTAGTTAGGAAGAAGGCATGGTACCACCACAGCCAGCATTGCAGAGACTCTGCAGAGAATCTTTTCTAGATTATGGGTTATATTTGTACTCAGTTTCTTTGAAATTGCTCCAGACTTAAGCTGGAACATATTGGTGGTTTTTTATCATTTTAACATGTCACTCTTCCTCAAATCCAGGGCGCTAGGGGTCTCTTACTCCTTACAGCATCTTTTCCTGATTGTAATTCATATTTGTAAATTTGTTCCAGGCATTTCAATGTTATGCTGGCAAATATATGCACATATTTTTACACATACACATATGTACATTCATGGGACATTCAATAAGTAATGCACATACTTTTAGTTCTCGATTGCCTTTCATTCGAAATGACTGAAACTTTACAGAATGCATGTTCAATCCTTTCTTTATAATGTCACAAAGTTTCATTATTTTATGACAAATGGCTGTGATGTACTTCAGTTTTAAAATGGCATCTCCTCATGAAACACATACAAAGCAGAGAGCTGTGATTGAAGATAAGGGGAATCTGATACTTTCCCTCATATACTGCTGACATTCCGCTAACTCAATGACTGATACTATTCCTATCCTCTGCTTGATACCCATAGATATTTTGTAAATGTCTGTGAATGTTTAAAATGATCTCCTGCTCTGCAGAAAGAAATCCATTATAGCTCACTGCTTTTTATGTGTTTCACGATCAGCTGACATTTTAAAACTAAAGTACATCACACCCATCTGTCAGAAAACTATATGATGTTATAAAGGAAGGATTGAATATATTTTCTGTAAAGTTTAATTCATTTACAATGAAAGACAATCAAGAACTAAAATGTTGTGCATTACTTATTGTTTTTATTCAAACATTTTAATCATTAAAAAATGACACTTAGTCACTTCCTGTGAAATATTTTATTAATCTAATATAAAAATATTGGAAGTTTCAGGATGCTTCTTATAAATCAAAGAGAAAGTTAATTTTTTATCATAAATATGTAGAGTTATATTTTGTTCTCTACATGTTTTATGGTATTTAAAAAGAATCTGAAATACATCTTACTTCAGTGTGACTTACCAAAAAAAAAATCAATTTTTTATGCTACCAAGCTCCTAAGAATTCAATTATTTTGAGTTACCAAAGTTGTCCTTTTTGCAGCTGTTCAAAAAAATAATTTTTTTGCACTCTTCATGATTGTTGTCATATTGAAGGCAGGACTATTTTGGGAAGCAAAATAATTTGAAGACTCCTTTATGTTATCTGGTAATCAATTAATTTTCTTCAACTCTTTTGTCACTCATTTTGATTAATATCAATAGTCTGCAAGACCTAACTAATATTGTAGACCGTTGTCGTTAAACTAACCATGTTGTTTCACTTTACAAAGAATATTTCTGATAATTTTGAAATTCTTGGTAGTATAAAAAATTATGTACATAACTTTATACGTATTATTTTTAGCTCTTGAAGAGATTTTTTTAACTTGAATTATATAGGAAATATCACTATGAGGTATTATTTAAAGTAAATTGTGTTCACCTCACCTCATATCCTATCTTCTAATTATACCGGTTTCAAAACCTAGGTAGTTTCATCATCAGTAATTTCATAATTTTAATATTGATCATGAAATTACTGTTGATGAAACCACCTAGGTTTTGAAACCGGTCTAAATAGAAGACAGGATATGAGGTGAGGTGAATAGAATTTATTTTAAATTGCATTTTTTAACTTGCCTAGAGCTCATTCAAAAAATGTCTTACTTGCAAAAAAAAAAAAAAATGCTTTCTAAACTTGATGCATAAATAACTAATACAGCACATGTATATAATATTTCACTTGTATTAATCTATAAAACAAGAACAATGCTCAGTTAATGTGAAATATAGATAAGCCTATTCTGACAAGAATAAAAAATTTATCTTTTTATGTATTGTGATAACTGGCAAAAGAAGTGCCTACTCTTAGATTCACGTAAACTATTATACATGTTGTGTGTTTTAAGTAAAGTTTATGAATGTTAGTAGTGTTAATTGAATAAGTATTTAATGAGAGTGGTTCAAAAATATGTGATGAAAATCCCAGATTAACAAATTTGGAAGTATTATAGGTATCTCTTAATACTGTCTTGCAAGAACCTAATAAAATCGTAATCTTGTGTTCTTTTGTACTGAAGACGGTTTCATAATACTATTAATTATCCCCATTGTTTTTTGTGAAATTTGTGATTTTTTTCGTTATATCAGCTTCATCTTGAAACATTAAATTATAACCCAAATAATTAAATTAATTTATTTGTTCTAAAATTTCATCGTCCAATACAATTTTGTTAGGTTACGGGTATTTCCCAGAACACTTTAGTTTTATTTGTATTGATTTCCATATTGTATTTTTTTATCAGAACAACTGGAAAGCCCATCTTCAACAAATGCTATCTCACAGAATTCCAAAAGCTATGCTTCGTTACTATCCTAAAAGATACAAAAGATTGCTGGGTGGAAAATTCCTCTTTGAAACTGTAACAGGCCACATGGCCTAATAATTGCTTGGATGATGAAGATGATGTAGATATCTCTATTTATTCTATGATGTGATAGATCTAAGAAGGTCCTTGGCCTACTACCTGTCTGCTAGCCTCACATCTATATGTGTAAGTTTTAGAGGAGGATGTTATTCATCCAGTATAGGAGTAATGTTAGTCCCCCAGACATTATAACTGGTTAACTCATCAACCTGAACTCACTTCTTGTTGTAGAACTCAAATTCCTCATGATGCTGGGTTGGCACCAATCCCATGGAGGGCACAATACTTCTTTCTCCATGAAGACTCAAACTAACATTCATTCCTTAGATCTTCACCAAGACATGGTGCCTTAGATTGCTCATCTATGGTACAGGAGTATATGTATCTTGCAGGTTCGAATGTAGCTGAGATTGATGGATTTTTAGGATAGAAAATCCAAGACACAAATCCTCTGAAGGGGTCTTTAAGCAATGGGCCCTGGGTCTGAAGATTTTTGGGCTTGTAAAATAACCTCAAACCTAAATTAGTGCCTCTGACCAACATTTAACTGACCTTCCCCCTCCAAGTAATACCTTAGTTGCCTACTAGATGTCTCTTTGAGGCAATCTGCTGACCACATGTCAACATCACAATATTACCAGAGGATGGAATCCAGCTAACATAAACATACTGAGAAGTTAAAGATTTTAAAGTAAGTTGAAAACAGTTTGATTTTAAACAAGAAAGCACCCAGTATGCACAACCATATCTACTTATGCAGATTTTGATATCAATATTTCTTTTTGTTTGTATAATGCAACATTTTTGTTTTTAAAATTCTGTAGATTTTCCCCCCTTTAACTTTCACATGCACCATATATTCAGAATAATGGATTAATTTCAGAAAGAAATGCATGTTCTGTTCTAAAAATACTGCATTTTTAACTTACTTCTATTTTTGAACCACTCTTATTATAATAATCCTTCATTATTGTGTTGTAAATAACTATGTTTTAATGTTTCACTTATTGTAATTGCTATAGTACATTATTTTTACAGTAAATAAAAAAAAATCTGGCAATCCATGTTATAGGAAGTCAAAAACTTTAAGAAGCTTATAAAAACTTTGCAAGAAATTTGAAGCCAACCGGAACCTTTAGAGATATTATAATAATTATACCTATATTTCTACAATAGTTATCTGCCCACTGCAGTGTGCATGGCAATGAAATAATGACTAGCAAAGAAACACTGAAAGCATGAATAAATCATAGCCAACTAAAGTTTGATTAGTGCCAAATTCACCAAGACATGAAGCAGTGACTGTATTCTGCCTAATAATGGTCACTGGCAGCTCATTTAAATAAGATATCTGTGTGTTATGTAAACCATTCAGATAGGTGAATGGAGAAGACTACATAGCAGTAAGCTGCATGATCTTAATGGAAACCATAACAGTGAAGTGTCGGAGATGTGATTGGCAGTATATGTGGATCATGAATTGGGAATGAAAGAGGTATATGGAAACTCTTGTAGGAAAAACTAGAGGTAAAGTGTCCAGTAGATTGTAAAGAAAGAGGTGGGAGAATAACATTAACCATGATATGAAGGAAGTAAATTATACAACCGTTACCAAATTTCTACAGGAAAGCAAGAAAGATAGTAGAGTTCAGATCCTGGGCAATAGATTATACTCTTCCGCTGCAGTCACTCGACTCATCCATTTGATCTTCTGAGGAATTCTATCTGTAGGGATTCTTTGAACATGTTCATACCAGTCATTTCTCATATTGTCAATTCTATTTGTTATATTAAAAATATTTAAGTCTCTCCTATTATCTTCATTTCTTTTTCTAAATGCAAGATCTTCATTTCTGCAGTTTCTATTTTTCTTCTGTTTGTATGGTTAAGAGTCCAATTCTCACTTGCGTATGTTAAGGTAGCCACCACCATAATTTTAAAAAATTAATTGCGTACTCCGTAACGTTTTATTTTTCAGTGCCTCTTTTATAGTACCACACATTCTGTCAAATTTATTTAATTTAATATTGTCTACCTTCTGACAGTATGATACATTGCATCCCAAATAATTAATAATTTCTATATCTAACTAACTCACTGGCTCTATGAACCAGTAGATTCATGGCCGCGAGGACATAAGCTCTCCTGAGCTAATGTTTTCCAATCATCTCCTGTACAGTCTACTTCCCTCAAATCATGGATATTGTTATTCTGCCACCTCATTCTTGGTCTACTAACTGGGCGTTTTCCAACTGGTTTTCTTACATGAAGCTTCCTTGCACCTCTTTCATCCCCCATTCGTACCACATATCCTGTCCTCGCAGTCCACGAGACTTAACAATTCTTGTTATATCTGGCTTCCTACACATATCATGTAGCTCACTATTATGTAATTTTATCCATATAAAGTCCTAACATTCCATGTTCCTAGGAACATGTCCCTGTGTTTGAGCTTTTGTCATGGATTCCCTGAAGTCTCCGCCTGGAGCACCGAACGGGGGACTATTTTACCTCCGGAGAATTTTACCCCAATGGAACCCATGTCCGCGTTTCTTGTCGGTTGTATTTGTATGGTGAAAGATTGTCACTCATTCGACCAAGGTCCTTTTTTCGTTTGGCTTATTGCCCTCAACCTGTCCGGCATGTGTGACCCTTTCGGCAGCAATGCTCTCAGGGTCATTTAAGCATGCAAGCCACTCCACCACGACAAGGTAAAGATACCATGGAGGAGAATAAAAATGTTAGTAGTTCTATTTATTAAAAATGTTTGTGATAATTCCCCTCATACCTACAAGTATACAAATAGGCTACATCACCATGAATGCCATATTTTTCTCTTCAAATATAATTTTTCATTTGGCGAGAAGTGATAAATATCTAAGATCGACCAATGTTATATGTTTCTTTAAAATGATATAGCGATTACAACAAGTGTATTATAATTGTTAATCTGATTATTGGTGTAATGCGTTTGTAATGCTTCTTTCTCCTTGTCCATTAAATGTGTTTTATCTGTAATGTATAGAAATTGCTGCTTCCATTACAACATTTATGCAATATATTAATATATATAATTTATATTTATTCAATATTAGATGATCTCAAATTAAATGTTTTGATTTTAAAATTATGTATTAAGTTTTTAGATATAAATCAATAATTTTTTGGATATGTATTGCTTTTTAATAATGCTGTAATCTATTATCCATTGTGCTATTAAAATTAGGATAAAGAATTGCTGAAACAAATTAATTTTTTAGCATACCAGCACTCTAATTGTAGATGACACAAATAAAGCTCGAGGTACAATTTAAACTTGATAATATTGTAAGAACAAAGTATTTTTTTATTCAGAAGAGTGCTATTGTAGGTATTGTTAGTATACAGTAAAAAATAACAATATAAATACATAATGGAGTATATATGTTTTAAGATAATATTGTAGTAATATAGGATAATTTTAGAAAGATTAACATTTTCATTAACTTCATATCTTAAGGAGTTCCTTTATTTGCTGTGAAAATAAAGCTGCACAAATATTAAACTTGTGTATAATTGTTTTTCCTATTGAAACATAATGGGACTGGTTAAATACCTTATTTACTCACATATTTCACTCACTTTGTTATCATATTTTTGTCATCTAAGGCCGGTATTCAAGAACCAAACTTTCCACGAAGAGCAACTCTCAGCCCGTCTCTCCACAGTTAATTATGTGGGTCATGCAGAACCTACTCTAACTAGCTCACTCTATTCAACATCATGTGCTAACAAGTTATTTATTTTTAAAAAATGGATGCAACATTATAAAGGTTTACTTCAAGAAAATAGAAATGAGCTTCAACTTCAAGATACGGATATAGAATATAAATTTGACACTCCAGAGATAACAGAAGATGAAGTAAAAAGAGCTTTGAAAGAGGCAAAAAATGAGAGAGCACCAGGACCAGGAAATATTCAGACGGAACTCCTAAAACATGGAGGAGATATTTTAGTAATAATTTTAACAAAACTTTTTAATAAAATTGAAATTGGAGACAATATCCCAGAAGACTGGAATTTATCATACATTACTCCTATTTTTAAAAAAGGTGATAAAAAACTGTGTTCCAATTATAGAGGTATAAGCGTTATACCTTCAACAGCTAGGATTTTCAGTAAAATTATAAATTTTAAACTTAAGGAGATAAAAGATAACTTAAGAGAAGAACAATGTGGATTCCAGAGTGGAAGATCATGTATTGATAATATTTTCTGTATTAGACAATTACAAGAGAAAATCCTATCAAAAAATAAAGAACTACATATGACCTTTATTGATTTAGAGATGGCATATGATAGAGTACCTCGACAATTATTATGGATGGCAATGAGAAATGTGAATATCTGTGATAAATGGATTAATATTGTTAGGAGGATCTATAGTAATACAAAAGCTAAAGTAATAATACAGAATAATTTAACAGAGGAATTCACAGTGAATAAAGGCCTTAAACAGGGATGCAGTTTGTCACCAATTCTTTTTAACATTTATTTAGACCAGGCTCTTAACATATGGTATAAAAAATGTTCTCAAATGGGTATTCCTGTAGGAGGAAAAGTACTGCATTCATTGTTGTTTGCAGATGACCAAATAATTTTTGCAGGGGATGAAGATGATATGAAATATATGATAAATAAATTAATGGAAGAATATAAAAAATGGGGACTGAATATAAATATATAAATTTACAGAAAACAGAATATATGTGTTTGGAAAAGGATGTGGATGACCTCATACTTGAAACGGAAAATAAAAAACTGAATTTTTTTAATATCTTGGGTCAATAATTACAGGTTTAGGTACCTGTGAGAGAGATGTACAGACTAAAATTGCAATGGCAAAACATGCAACTAAGACATTACATGGAGTAATTTGGAACAAGAATATTAGAAAGGAAACTAAAATGAAAATTTATAAAAGGATGATCCAGAATATTTTTGTCATATGAAAGCGAAACTTGGTCTTTGACGGAATTACAAAAGAGTAAGATTAGAACAGTTGAATTTGATTATTTTAGAAGAAGCCTCCAAAAACAAGACAGGATAAAATAAGAAATGAATTCCTTTGGAGAGAAATGAATGTCACCACATCTGTTGTTAAGAGGATTGAAAATCAAAAGCTTAAATGGTATGGCCATGTACAATGAATGGAAAATGAAAGATGGCCAAAAAATATATACCAATGGTCACCCCCTGGAAGAAATAAACGTAGCAGACCAAGATGGTAAATGGAAAACCTACATCAGAACAATAATGGATGATAGGAATTTGGAAGAGGGAAGATTGGAATGATAGAGATAAATGGAAACTGAAGACGGCAAACCTATAAGTGGGGGAAAGCCGAAGAAGAAGAAGAAGAAGAAAAAAATCTGGGAAGAATTGAAAGATGAGAGCCTCAGCTTACGGAAGACGGATATGACATGGCCTAGAGAGCTTGGTTCTTGAATACTGGCCTAAAAGTTGGATGCGTGATTTATGTGAGGACAATTTCGCGGGTTAATAAAATATTTATCTTAGAGTAATCTCAGAAAAAAATTAATATTCCTTATGCCTCACAAGGGAACTTTCAACCATTGCATGCCGAAACATACCTTTAAATTTCCCCTTGTGATGTATCAAGGCTTGACCCAAAACATATCTGCCGCGTTTAACTGCAAAGCACTAAAATCCAGCGCCAAATCTCTCATTTAAACTGCAAGGAAGTAATACAACTCTTGACTTGGTGGATTGGATAACCCTCATAACCTACTATACGCACCGCGTCTTGGTTCTCTCCACTCCGCTCTATTCAAGCAGTGAACGTCCGCCTGCTTCTCAAAGTGGATTGCCATTGCTGGATTCTGGCTTCGATTTCTGTGGCTTGCAGTTAAAAGTGCCTTTTTTTTCACACGACATCATTGGTACATCACAACACTTCTTTGGCGAAAATTTCAAGGTAGGATTCGGCATGCAATGGTTGACAGTTTCTTTGTTAGCAACAGGTTTACCAACTACTTTCTGTACTCATTCCGATTTCCTCCAGCCTGCCTCTCTTTCTCTTCTCTGCCATTTCTGTAATACATTGAATCCATTCTTTATTATGATGCCCTCATCTTCAAGTACTTTAGGCATACCAGCTGCATCCTGACCTCACATCCACATGTACCATTTAGAGGTGGATATGTAGTCAATGTGTCTGTAGATCAAAACTAACATCAGTGTTGAATTTCTAACGCAACTAAAGAGAAACATTTCTGCCTAAATCGGAATTTGAATGCAAGACAGCTTTACGTGCTAGCTCTCTACTATTGAATACTTAGGCAACTTCAGGAGGAAGCACAAATTTCTCGTTAATCCCCGTGTCCTTGTAGTAGTGAAACTACAATAGGGTTACTTCTAAATCAAGAAGACAGGATGACATTTACACTGTGCTATAATAATAAAGCCGAAAATCTTGTGTTCAAATCTCGTTTTAGGCAGACATTTTTCTCTTCAGTTGTCTTAACTGTTGCTTACAGATGACTTGTCTCTGTATCTTAATTTTCACGTGCATAATTATTTAATTTCGTTTGAATTGTTTTTAATCCATTTTGCTTCTGACAGTGAGTTTTAAAATTTCTTAATCTATTAATGCAAATGGCAAGGGAGAATATCACAAGTAATTGAGAATTAAGAATAAAGTTCTTAAGAAAATGTTAGGATCAGAAAGCTGGACAATAAATGAAAGGATGCAGAAAAGAATATTAGCGACAGAAATGGATGGATCACGGAGAAGTATGAGAATATCCAGGCTACAACATATTCGAAATACATATAGACTATCAGACAGGAAATGGATACACAAGAAACTGTTATCAAAAGGATAACAAAGAGAGCTCTACAGTGGTATGGACATGTACAACGGATATCGGAAGACCAGTGGCCTAAACATGTGTTAGATTGGATGGTACCAGGCAGAAAGAAGAGGGGGAGAAGTAGAAGAACATGGTATGAGGGAATATATGATGCCATGGTGAAGAGGGATATGGAAAAAGGGCAATGGGAAGACAGAAATCTCTGGAAAGCAGGAATAAGGGCAAACTGCTGTAAAGTAGAAAGCCTGTATTAAGTAAAAAGTAAGAAAATGTTTGGAACAAAGATAGATGAACAGATAGGCGAATGGAGAAGATGACATAACAGTAACATGATCTTTATAGGAAACCAGATATATTAAGAACAGTTAAGTATCGTAGACTGCATTGGGCAGTACATGTGGTACAAATGGGGAAGGATAGAGGTGCGTGGAAGCTTCTTATAGGAAAGCCAGAGGAAAAACGCCCAGCTGGAAGACTAAGAATGAGGTGGGAGAATAATATTAACCATGCTTTGAAGAAATATTATACAGGGTATGATTGGAGAACATTAGCTCAGAATGGAGATGTATGGAGAGCTTATGTCCGCGCGGCAATGGACCTACGGATTCATTAGTGCCAGTGTGCCAGCTAAATCTGTAAGTCTACCGGACATCATATATTCATTTTCGATATTTTAATATTAAATTCGTCACTTATATTAAAGGAAGTCCACCGCTGTGGTCTCGAAGTAGCGTGCTGCCTTGTCACGCAGCGGGCCCGGGTTCGATCCCCGGTCGGGGCAGTTTTTCTGGGTGAGGTTTTTATCGGGGTTTTTCCTTACCTGTAAGACAAATGTCAGGAAAACTTTAAGGCCCAAACGCTCCCCGAAATCATATGGCCATCATCATCATCATCATCCTTCACCGGTGTGGAAAGCAACGGGAAGCTACCACACCTACAATTCCCTAGTAAAGCTGCAAAGCATAGCATGAAAATGCTATCATTGCAGTGAAAGACCTGCCCTCGGGCACAATTACTATGGATGGATGGATATTAAAGAAGAAATTAATTTTTCTCTTAAAATATTAATTTGCCCTAAAATGTAAGTGACGAATTAATATTAAAACATTAAAAATATAAGCTTTACTAGCTAAAAAGAAAGTACCGGTAGTGTTAAGAAAGAAAATACGGTAAACATAGAAAAATCACATTTGAAAGTTATTTAGAGACTGAGTGATCCAGTTGACCCACAACTTTAATATCTAATACATATGATGATGGTTTAGTCCACCGCTGTGGTCTCGAGTTAGCGTGCTACCTTGTCACGCAGCGGGCTCGGGTTCGTTTCCCGGTCGGGCAAGCTGCGGGGAGAGGTTTCTTTCGGAGTTTTTCCTCGCCTGTAAGACAAATGTCAGGAAGCGTAGAGCCCAACGGTCCCCGAAAATCATTTGGCCATCTTCATTATCATATTTACCGTGTGGAAAGCAACGGAAAGCTACCACACCTATAATTCCCTAGTAAAGCTGCAAAGCATAGCATAAAAATGCTATGATTGCAGTAAAAGACCTGCCCTCGAATTACTATGAATGGATGATAGTTTAAAATGTAAAAATAACAATTACATTTTGCACACTCCCCTAGTTTTTTATGATTATTACCCAAACTAAAATCTGCCAAATGCTTCTTTTCATATACAAGAACAAATTTTTAAGAGAATTGTGAACTTTGTAGAAAAAAAACGCTGCAATCGATATGACTCATCTCCAGATGTGTCAAAATTCAACACTTTTAAACAAGCTGGCATCAGAATTGGGGTTTTCCAATTTAACAAAATACATGTATATTCCGTAAATCTGCAGAATTGGACCATAAATTCGACTTGCTATACAATTTTCTTAGTTTACGTAATTCTTGCATCTATTTGTTATGAAAAGAAACATTTTGCATGTAGTTATACTTCGCGTAACGGAGTTTGCAACAAATAAATAAATATATATATATATATATATATATATCCTACAAACAGGAATGACGTGTACAAAGAAATTAAACATATGCTCAATTCTGGGGGATTTTTATAGTCCCAACTTCTCTTAAAAAACGTTAAACTGAAAATATACAAAACTTATTCTCCCAATTATATTATATGGATGCGAAACATGTATTCTTACTTTAAGGGAGGAGAAAATATTACGAGTATTTGAGAATAAAGTTCTTAGGGAAAATTTTGGACCAAATAGTGATCCTGTAGCTCCATTCAGGAGCGTAGGGCAACAGTAAGAGGTTTCCACTGGACAGGATTACCACAGAGCTCTGTGACGATTACTGGCAACAGCCTTCACTTCATTCCAGGATTTCCCTATCCTCTTCACCTCATCATAGACAGTTTGCTTCCAGGTACCACTTGGACGTCCTCTATTTCTGACACTCTGAGGATTTCAATCAAGGGCGCTATTTTCTACAAACTTACGAGTTTTTCATAGGAGTGTGGCCTATCCAGCTCCACTTCCTCCTCCTAATTTGCACCTCTACCGTTTCCTTGCCAGCTTTATTCCACCAGACTTCTTTTCTTATAACTTCAGACCGGTGTATATGATAGTTTGAATCTTCTTCATTTCCTTCTTCCTGTCGGAGTCTTCTTTACTGTCTCCCGTCATCCTTTTTTAAATGTCCAAACCATCTTAATTGAGTCGATGGAGAGTTTCTACTAGATCCTTGCACTTTAATATTTTCTCTTAGGCCTATAACATTATTTATAAATTTCTCTGTCCTCAAAATCCTTGCTGATTGTCGTCGCCAGAAGGCCTTTTCTGTTGAATGTAATTTGCGTATTATTTTTGCTTTTTCTGAAATTGTTTGTGTTTACACAATTATATTTTAAATGTTCGTTCTGGAAGAATCGCTCAAATTAACAAATAATAGAAAAGCTAGCGGACCAGATGACATGAATTCAGAGCTAATTAAATATGCAGATATATTCTTTAAATTAAGATTCTTGAATTTTCTTAATATGTGTTGGGAGAATGATAATATACCAGCAACATGGAGGCAAGGTATAGTAAAACCAATTTACAAGAAAGGAGAAAGAAACCAACCATCTAATTACAGAGGCATTACCCTCCTAAATAGTGGATATAAAATCTATGCTAGAATAATAGCAAAACGAATACAACGAATTACTGAAGTAACACTAGCAGAAGAACAAAACGGGTTCCGAAAAGGAAGATCTTGTACCGATGGAGTATTTGCCCTGAATCAGATAATAAACAAAAGACAAGAAAAAACCTAGAAACGCATTTGTTATTTATAGACTTAGATAAAGCATTTGATCGAGTAAACAGGGAAATATTGTGGAATGTCCTAAAAGAAAAAGGCCTCCCTATTCAGATTATAGAAACTGTTAAGAGCTTGTACTATGGAACAAATATTTGTATTGACCCTCAGCTGACTAAAAATAAGACATTTTTTCAAATAAACCAAGGAGTACGACAAGGGTGTTCACTCTCACCTATATTATTTAATATTTATATGGACGATATCCTAAAAGAATGGAAGAAGGTTTTAACTAATGAAGGAATATTAATCGATAATAAAGATAAAATAAATGCTTTATTATTCGCTGACGATGTTGTACTTTTAGCAGAATCTGAAAATGAGCTCCAAATGTTAGCATATAAATTTAAATTAATAGCCAATAGATATAATTGTAAAATATCAATAAATAAGTCAAAAGTAATGGCATTTATTGGTAAATATGGAATTAGATCAAAAATTGTACTGGATAACAAAATAATAGAACAAATATCACATTTCCAATATTTAGGATGTGATATAACTTATGGAGAAAATAAAGATATAGAAAATAAAGTAAATAAATTCCAGGCTATTTGTGGAACCATAAAAAGAACCTTAGGTCGGAAAACAAGGAAAGATACGAAACTTAAATTATATAAAACAATGGCTGTTCCTTTGTTGTTGTATGGAAGTGAAAATTGGATAATGAAATCAAGGGATAAAAGCAGGATACAGACTGCGGAAATGCTGTTTTTACGTAATGTGAAAGGATGCACAAGAGCGGATAGAGTAAGGAATGAAACTATACGAGAAGAATTAAATATATATATATAATTGAAGATAAAATCAGCGAAAATAATAAGAAATGGACAGAACACTTAATGAGAATGAACAACGAAAGAATACCAAAAAGAACCTTCCTGTATAATCCCAGAGGAACAAGAGATGTTGGCCGACCACGTAGAAGATGGACTCCACTTTTAACTTCGCCGGAACAGGCTGCATAGCCTAAACCTTGTAGTAGAAGAAGAAGAAGAAGATGTTCGTTCTTTATATATATATATATATATATATATAAAGTAAAGTGATCCCACAACAGGCCCGGAGGCCCTTGGGGTAGTAGGAGGTTAAGGCTCCCACTTTTTCTAGGCAATCGGCCCTTTATGTCAGCCGGGTTGTCAGCCCTGCGTGACGGCCGCCTTTACCCCCAGAACAAGCGTCTGGTACTCATTTCCGTTAGAGGCTGAGTCGACCCCAGGACCATAGTGCCGCCAGAGGGTTTGGGTCAGTTTAAAAATCTTGACCCCAACGGGATTTGAACCCTCGACCCTCCGGCTTGTAGCTCAGTGCCTTAACCACTACGCTTCTGCGTGCCCCTATATATATATATATATATATAGGCCTATGTCCACCGCTGTGGTCTCGAGGTAGCGTGCAGCCTTGTCACGCAGGGGGCCCGGGTTCGATCCCCGGTCGGGGCAGTTTTTCTGGTTGAGGTTTTTATCGGGGTTTTTCCTCACCTGTAAGACAAATGTCAGGAAAACTTTAAGGCCCAAACGGTCCCCGAAATCATATGGCCATCATCTTTATCATCATCATCCTTATCATTATCATCATCATCATCCTTCACCGGTGTGGAAAGCAACGGGAAGCTACCACACCTACACAATTCCCTAGTAAAGCTGCAAGCATAGCATGAAAATGCTATGATTGCAGTGAAGGACCTGCCTTCGGGCAGAATTACTATGGATATATATGTATTCACTAGAATACCGTTTAATCGAAATATTGCTATCTTATCATTATTAATTCTTGAATTAATTTCAGCTTCATAATTCCCAACCTTACGAGGGAACTGTCAATCAATAACATGCCGAAACCTACCTTGAAGTATCTCCCAGAGAAGCGTTGTGTTGTACCATATTAAAAAAAAATCTTCTGCTTTTAAGTGCAAGATATCGAAATCCGGCGTCAAATCTCTGATTTAAACTACAGGGGATTAATACAACTCGTTACTTGATGGATTGGATAACCCTCACTATCTGCCGTCCGCGCTGCACCTGCCTCACTCCGCTCCGCTCTAAGTCAAGCAGGGAGTCCATCTGTTACGCACATGGGGGTTAACATTGCTGGATACTGGCTTGGATTTCTATGACCTGCAGTTAAAAAGGGAGATTTTTTTTTATAGATCTACGGTCTTGGTAAATTACAACGCTTCTCTGGGAGAAATTTCAAGGTAGGTTTCAACAATTGTTGACAGTTAAATATTAGTTATTTTGACCTTAAGTATGTGTATTCTTAGCGATGCTTTATTATTCATTTTAAATTTTTTTCAGGGTTATATCTTTTGGGGTTGCTCCTATTGCCAACAATTTTTTATATTAATATTCAGACCCCATTTTTCTTATCCTAATATCAATTTCTTATCACATATCCCCATAATATTTTATGCTTCATAACTTTTATTCATTTTTGTTTGACACAGAAACAAAAGTTGGAAGATTTTATTATGGTACCTAAATAAAATTATTAACAGAACATCTCACTAATATTATTTTTTCACAATTATTAATAAATCGTTTTTCCATTATTTAATAAAAATGGTATTAAGATGTATCAATATACAGTTTATTATTTTCTTTGTATTTTTTTTCATGTATAGTATATTCGAGCTGTTATTCATTTGTGTGTACACACACATGCATATATATAATCTTATTACTTTTAATTTTAATTGTCTTTAATTGTATTGTATTATTATGCATTACTTTTATTATTGTTCAGTTTGGCAAGATAATAAATTGTTTAGTATGTAATGTTATTGGATTTTTTCGTCTTTAAATGTAAACATATGTTTGTCCTGGAGAATGGAAGGGAAGGCCACATGGCCTTAACTCCACCAGGCTAAATAAACAAATAAATAAAATTTTTATACATTATATTGTGTAAAGGAAGTATTCAGTAAGCTTAGTTTTAGGTTTAAGATGATAAAATCCCGCACTATATAATTTGTATTTATCTGGTTGTGCAGCCTGATTTTAGGTGCATAAATATAATTGACAATACGAATTAAACTTTAGAACGCGACCGATTGCCAATGGAGATTGTTAGTCTTCAAGAAGGAGCTGTTGGAGAAACATGTTTTAAAAAGGTAAGAGTGCAATAGGATATAATAGCTATTTTATAATATGTACTTATCAGTATTAAAGTAAATTATATTACAATTACTAGCTAATTCATTAAGTAACTTATTGATGCTCGCAGAATAAAATAATGTAAAGCGGGATATTAATGTTACATAAATATTAAAATTAAAATTTAATAAATAATTTTGTATTTTAAAATTCTTTTTCATACCGAAATTTAACATTAAATAAAAAAATCTAAATATTTCATTGTGTTATTGTCAAAGAAAAGAATTAAAATATCTTAATAATAATAAAAATAAAATATTACTAGATATAAATAATGCTTTTAAAAATTCTTTAATTCATTGTTGTCAGAATCCTAAATATTTCTATTAAACTCGTGATAAAAAATCTGAAGAACTTTAAACTCTCATAAATAAAAGTAAACTAAATTGTTTAAATTATATGTCGAATTATGAAAGTATTTTTCTTCTGAATGCGAAATTATCATGCTATGAGGAAGATTAACATAACGTTTAAAATAAATTTACCAATATTAATAATATATTTATATACGTATTGTTGTGAATTCTGAAAATTGTATGTAGGAAATAAGGATTTTTTTTTCGTAACTTACATCTAGATAAAAGTTACCGTAATTTGTTTCAAGCAAGTGAACTTTCGTACATTTAGTTTTAGTCGTGTCTCTATATTTGTTATAGTCTTGAACTTTATAAACCAATTGTAGTGTTTTGAGGATTTTAAAGTTCGTATATATGAAGTAGTGGCACCGAGCGAGTTGGTTCAAGCGATGGCTTTTGAGACTCGTACATTCGGAATTTCCCGGATTCAAATCCGAGATATTTCCTCAGTCTTCCTCAATCGAGTACTGGGTTTGAGTTTCATTACTTATATTAAATTCGTAATATAATTAAATTTAAATAAAATACAAATAAATAAAACAAATATGATTTGGCCTAGATGTTAAAAACTTCTTAAAAAATGAAATGGAAATAGATAAGTGTTATTCGTAACTAAATCTGTGGCTCAACTGCATTTCTACTAGCGCTTGATTTTTCAAATTGTTGTAAACTATAGCTCTTTTTTCTGTATTTACTAACATTATTTAATATTTAAAGTTTTTCCAAACAATTTTATAACATTATTAGACAACTTCGAAGTATTTATTTAAATATACAAATCACAATGTTATGGCACTGTTAGACATTGTGATGCTGTTATTTTCTCCACTGAGTATATTACTTCGTCTGATTTTTCTATCGCTGTTTTGGGTTATAAGCGTTAGGGAGTGATAAGTAAGTGTACATCCACCCATTTTTAATAAACATTTGGTAATTTTAATATTATTAATATTTTTAAACATAGATTTGAGGATTTATTGCAAATATTGGTCAATTCATTTCATAGCGACGGATAGTAATCGAGGATGATAATCAATATGTGGTTCGATTGTGGGTTATTGCTGGCTCTATAAACTCTGGCGCATGCGCAATGTTGTTCTATAGGACTGAAAATATTTCACGCTAGTTTAAGTGCAGTTTTTCCAAATCTGTTAAATTATAAATGAATTTTTTAAGTAAATTAATTATTCGTACATTTACTTTTATAGTCATGTGTAAATAATTTGTAACAATTTTTAATTTTATGAACCAATTTTAGAGAAACTTGATATTTTTTGTAGAATTGTAACGTAGGCTATTTAAATTCTTGCCGTATGTACGTAATTTCTTAGAATAATTTTGACAAGGAGGGAAAGACTAGGAAAAACAGCTCAGGATATCGAAGACGATCTAACTAACGCACTGGAACTATCGATCCTGTAAGTTCATGGCTGCGCGGACAATAAGATCTTCTGAGATACTATTTTTTAATAATTCTCTGTACAATCTACTTTCATATATTCCCTGAAATAATCCCCGCCCAGAGAACCGAATAGGGGACTATTTTTATCTCCGGAAAATTTTACTCCAGTGGAACCCATGTCCGAGTTTCTTGACGTTTGTATTTGTACGGTGAAAGATCGTCACTATTTCGACAAGTTTTTTTTCTCTCGCTGATCACCTTCGATCTGTCCGGCATGAGTAATTCTTTCGGCAATAATGCTACCGCCGGCATAACTCTTGGGATAATTAAAGTATGAAAGCTCCTCCATCGCGACAAGGCAAATATATCATGAAGGGGAAGATGTCCTAAGAAAATGGAAATTGTTGATTGGAAATGGAAGTTAAAACCTCAGGAATTATCATTTTGAAGAGCATAATTAGATACAAAAAAAAACTATGAAATAAGTCCCTCCATGGCATCTTTGCCTTGTGATGGAATTCTTGCGTGATAACATGAAGTTAGAAACCATTGTTCTTTAATATTCTTAATATCTTGCTAACAAGAATACACCTAACCCATTATTCAGAGCAATAGAATTGATATGTGAAAACAATGAATTTAAATTTACACTAAATACGAAATTAATTCGATCCATATTATTTATTAAAATAGGTGTAAGTAAGGATGTCCATTATCTCTAACACAGTTCAACATTACATATTAATTAAACAATTACAGATTGGAAAGAGGATTTTTATATTTAAAAAATGAACGTTTGTGAGTCTATCCATTATGGACTCAAAAACTGTTTGACCGATTTGGTTGGGGTTTTAACCATCATTTAGAGATTTTTGTGACAATTAACGTACATATTACCCTACGTAGGCCTACTATAGGGCCGGAGCATAAAACATATCGGTGGTTTAAAAACGTAGCTTTTCGGACGATTAAATAGCTTATGCTGCCTAAACTATAACATACACCAAATTAATGTACACAGAATCGAATGTCTCAAAAAATTCTACAAAAATGTCCGCGACGGCATATATCTATTTCTTATGGATAACTCACAATAACCATTTTTTTTTCAGCTATTGATGCCAAAAAAAATCGGAATAAGTAGTTTTCCGGGAAACGCCGGTTGATCTGCGCGGGGTATCTAAAAATAATTACGGTATAAATTTATAATAATTTTCTTTTTACATACCCAACTAAACATAAAAAAACACGTTTAATTTATCTAGGCGTGGCAGCGCACGCCGGGTATTACCAAGTATAAAATAATTTCAAGTCTAAAAGAAATCCAAAAACTTCTTTTCGCAGATCAAGTTATTGCCAACTCGGAAGACACAGAAATCACCATACAAATACGTATTAAAATTGTTAGCAGAGAAGTATGACTTAAAAATGTTAACAAAACAAAGGCAATGGCCTTCAGAGGAACAAACACAATTAGAATAAAATAGTAATGAATAATAGTAGCTCCATAAATAACTGAACAGATAAATTTAACTACTTAAGATGTAAAAGTCGTACGAAAAATATAAGGATATCACGAACATAACCATTATTTTTTTACAAATAACAGGAATTATAAATGAATAATAAAACCCTCTCAAATTACAAAAACGCACAAGACTAAAAATCTTAACACAATTGAAGTACCCACATTGTTACATGGATGTAAAATATGGTCTACGAAGAAAACAAATACCAATCCCACCTCACTACGGCATGAGGAGAACAGAGAAATACGCATTAAAAGGTCATAAAACAAACTCAGAAATATTATAAGAACTTAAAGTTGAACCCGTTCATGGAAAAAAACGAAATTACATAAACAAATGGAAACTACACGTTAGAAGACTGACTAGAGAAATTCTGCCCAATAGGCCTATATTAAAGTATAATTCAATTGGGAAACGAACGCAAGATCGACTACTTAGAAGAGTACTGGATCAATAATGAGACCGGAACAGGCCATTCTAGGTCATTATCTTTGAATGCTTGATGATTATGGATAAAATTGAAGACAGTACTCTCGCAGTGCTATAGTGTTGAAGAAACAACGATTTCTGATAGAGATGATAGTACTTTGTCTTTCGGGTTAAATGGCCGTGGTCTGGTTTTATTAACACTCAACGTTTCGTCTACTACTGCGATAGACATCCTCAGGAGATTCTGCGTGCTCTTTCACCTCCTAACTCTTCAAATGTCTCCAGCCGACATTTGAAGAGTTAGGAGGTCAAAGAGCACGCAGAATCTTCTGAGGACAGCCGACTTTGAAGAGTTAGGAGGTCAAAGAGCACGCAGAATCTCCTGAGGATGTCTACCGCAGTAGTAGATGAAACGTAGAGTGTTAATAAAACCAGACCACGGCCATTTAACCCGAAAGACATAAAGTACATGAATCAAAACACCTGCCGTGAAAGTCTACAATTTTACATAGAGATGATGTATTTTAACTCTTTCTTTACCAGCGTTGCTTAGAGGGAACATTGCTTTAATTGAAGTTATGTTCATACCAGTCACGCTTTAACCGTTTGTTACCAGTGTTGATTGGAAGAAATGTCTTATCCAAATTACAACTTCAAAAGTTAGAATTTTTTTTTCACAAGTGTATGCCCTTATAAATTTAAAAATATACCATTTTTTTCACATTATGTTAAAAGTTGAAAGAAAAATTAATACAAGAGATCTCAGTCGTCCTCAAGTAGATACAAAGTTGTAAAATACTTTGAAGGCCTTTCGGAAGTACATTTGTTCCATCTTCAGTTTGTAAATTGTACTCCTGTAAGATACTAATTTTATTTTTTAACTTTTACATAGCGAACGCCGTAGCGTAGTGGTTTAGGCACTGAGCTACAAGCCGGAGGGTCGAGGGTTCAAGTCCCGTTGGGGTCAGGATTTTTAAACTGACCCAAACCCTCTGGCGGCACTATGGCCCTGGGGTCGACTCAGCCTCTAACGTAAATGAGTACCAGAAGCTTGTGGGTGTAAAGGCGGCCGTCACGCAGGGCTGACAACCCGGCTGACGTAAAGTGCCGATTGTCTAGAAAAAGTGGGAGCCTTAACTTCCTACTACCCTAAGGGCCTCCGGGTCTGTTGTGGGATCACTTTACTTTTTACATAGCGACCTCAATGGTGTTTCGTAATGAATTTTTAAAATAATTTCAAAATTCGGCAAAGAAAGATTTAATTATCATCAGCAGCAAGATCTGTTTCGATCTCATGTTAGAATTGGTCTATCCATCTTTTACTGGTATCCCACATTTTTTCGCCCTATTAGTCTGTAGTGAAGAATCTGTTTCGGGGTTCTGTTGTTATCCATTCTATTGACGTTACCATGTGGCCACCTGAAAAAACGAGGGAAATCCCTGCAAATTCTCGTAACAAGCTATGTGAAGATGACAAAACTTATGTAACATATATTTTCTGCACAACTTATGCGCATTTATTCTATTATTATAAGCTACTTCTGTCCCAATTTCTCATTAAATTTTCAGGTAGGCCTATTTAATTATTCGGTCTGTAAGTTTGAAAATATTTAGTTCCTTTCTTATATCTTCATTCCTTTTCTTATCCAGCATCGTTGTTCATATTTTACCAAAATAACTCATTTTCTATAATTTTTCTTCTAGTTAATGTAGACATATTTGCACCAAATTTTAATTAGTTCTTTACGTAATTTGAGTGGAATTGCTAAATTTTCAGGTATTTTCCATACTTTCTTCGGACAAAAAAAGTATATATAAGCTATATAAAGCCGTTATTCATACATTACAACAATCTTTTTGCGTTTTTTTATTTTTCTTCCAATTAATGTAGGATAATTTGCTCGAAATCACTGGCACTATCGAACTCGGAAGTTCATGGCCGCTCCGGCATAAGCTCTCCATATATCCCTATCCTGAGTTAATGATTTCCAATCATTCCCTATATAATTCACCTCCCTGAAATAATAGCTAATATTATTCTTCTACCTCATTATTGGATCACCTACTGTGCGTTTTCTCTTCTGCATTTTCATTAAGAAGTTCCATTCCCCCTCCATTTTTTTCCCCATCCGTGCTACATGCCCTCATCACAATCGACGCTATTTTACTGTTCTTATTACATCTGGTTTCCCATGAAGATCATGTAGCTCATTGTTATAGTTTTCTCCATTCACCTGTATTTCTCTCTTTGGTCCAAAAATCATCGGCCTCAAGTGGGTTATAAATACGCCAATGCCAGGAAAGAACGCCAGAAATGTCGAAATGACAATCTGGGATATTGAATACAAAATATCTTCTCATTCGATTTTCAGGTATTTCGTACTTTCTTCAGAAAAAGAAATATCTCAGGTCGTTATTCATATGGAGGCATTATTACAATCTTTTGCGTCTTTCGATTTTTCTTTGAATTAATGTAGACTAATTTGCACTAGAATAAGCAGATCTTTAATTGTTATTTACGTAATATCTGAGAGCAATTGTAACAAGGAGGGGAAGATAAAAAAAATGACTACAGGATGTCGTAGATGACTTACAGAAAATGCAAATTAATAATATTGTGAAGAGAAAATAAAGGAAATTGAAACCAAGGCACCAAGCATGCCTATAATGTTATGAACAAAATAGGGCTTAATTTATAAGAGGAATAATTGTCTTTTAGAACGCACTTTAATAATTCTCATTCGAAAATTATTATAAATTGCTAATTCCCTTCGCATTAGCTGTGAACCCTGTTTTTTATTGGTTCGCTTTTATGCATAACCCACCTACCATCCTAGAGTACGGTAAATTTTATTTTAAGAGATTTTTTCCCTTATTTCATATTTAATCATAAACCTGTAAGTTGGTCAAATTATGTATTTCCATTAATCGTTCTTGCACAAATTATCTTGGAATAACGCTTAAAAATAATGGTTATATAAAATGGATAACCTGAGGCTTTCCCTCTGGTTTTCCTAAAAGACGTTTCCGTGTCCCTCTCCCTTTATCCACCCGTGCCTCATATCCTGCCCATCGCAGTCTGCTAGACTTAACTCTTATATCTGGTTTCCTATACATATCATGTATCTCAATGTTATCAACTTTCCTCCATCCGCTTGTCATCTCTCTTTGGTAAAAATATGTTTTGAAATGTATGTCTAGTATTAGTTAACTGTGTGGATACAAATTCATATCAACCTGCCCCAATTAATTTATTTCGTCAATGTGATTTCATAACTTGGATGTATTTAGGATGTGATATTTCGTTAATATTTAAAACATGGTCTAATAATCAAAAGATCACATTTCTTTGAAATCTTCAACATTTATCACATGAAAACGCATATAATAAATTTGAGAAATATTAAAAAGAAAAAGCTTTTATGCATAAATACAAAAAAAAATATGTTTCAAAATTTGTGACAAATTCATAATAAATTATGACAATTGCATACAGTGTAGAAGATTGAGTTATTAAGGAATCTAAATTTTGAATTAATTAGACTGCTATTAGTTTGATCTATTTGATCTGAAAATTTAAGATCAAACAGATACTTAAGCCCTTCTACCACGTCAAGGTTGCAGTCCTCAGGAGGGTGCCCCATCCCCATCTATCCTCTAACTATCCTACCTACCCAATTTATAACCTACATATATATACAGCTACGACCCTATCACTATCGCTTCCATATCAGGTCGCCATTGATTTTAGTGTGTGTCAAGTGATGGCATTTTAATCGCTTAGGGTCGGTACGCATTTGAAGCGTGGCCAATGTCAGAATCTGTGAAAATCGATGCGCGTAGGGGATGAGGCCGTTGGATTTTTGCTGCTTAAGTTATTTTATAGTTCTGTGTCGGACTGAATAGAAAACACAAGTGTATATTGCGGTTGCTAAGGAAACAATGAGTTTAGAAAAAAAATGTAATTTTAAGTACCGTGAAGTTATTATAAACGTACGTAACATTGTCACCTAGAAGATAAATGTCCGTCACGTAGGGATTGCGTAAATTAAGCGATTTCCTCAAACTAAATCACAGACACTATCGAGCCCAGAGGTTAATGCCGATTGCACATTTGGTTTACATACAATTCTATACTGAGCTGTTTTATAACCACCCCTGCACAATTAACCTTCCTCAAATCATAATTAATCATATTCTACCACCTCAATCTTGGCCTATCTAGTAAGTGATTTCTCTCATATTTCCTACAAGAAGTTTACATGTCACCCTTTCATTCCCAGAATTTGCCACATCCTGCCTGTCGCAATCTGTGAGACTTATCTGTTCTTATTACATCTGGTTTCCCATTTAAATTATCACGCCAGTTTTATGTAATCTTCTTCATTCACCTGTGTTCATCAATCTTTGGTGCAAAGGTTTTCCTAAGGTCTTTGTTCTCAAATTCTCGTTACCTTTTTCTCTTTCCTTGAAGTAAGAGACAGTGTTTCGCATCCGTACAACATACCTGGAAGATTTAGTTTATCTTCCTTATCAAATTGAATGACAAGAGCCCCTGTAATAAATGTTTTTTTTTATTATGTTTTTATATCGGATGGAATGACATGGAATGTAATGACTAATAACATGCATTTCTAGAGTTGAGCCATTGTTTAATTTTTTTCTGCACTTCATTCCTGTTTGTCATTACATGATTATAGTTCCGATGTATTTGATTTCAACCATTTCCTCAAAATTTCCCTCATTTGTTATTAATTGTCCTTTCGCAATATGTAATGTATATCTACGTGTGACCGTACATTTATTTTTGATAAGCCTAATCAGTGTTGGGGGTAAGGAGTGGTCTTTTAATAAACGTACTTATTACTGATCTTATGGATTTCAATGTTCTTTCCTGGAAAATTCAGTCGTTAAGGGGGTTATTTAATAGGAGTTGTGTTTTAGAGGTTTCACTGCGTGTGTGTGTGTTTTATATTAACGCTTACGGCCGTGATTTTATTTTTCGAACCAAACTCGATAGACAACAATCAATTAAAAAGGGTGATCTAGTTCGATATCCAACAAAATATTACTGTATATTGTATTTTTTTCAACATACATAATCTTTGAGTAATGTATACTATATTCATTGCAATCTTATCTTATATTAGCTTACATAAAAATCCTATCGCAAAGAACCTTAAATTGGCGAAACACATTTTTTTCACGTGTCACTTATTATATGTTTGACCGCAATGAAAATAAAAACATGTAAAATTGTAAATTCTTAACGTATATTGTGTAATTCTACCACACATTTATGTAATTTCCACTCGTTAGTTTTTATAGTTATTTTAACAATATAAAATTAAATATTTAATTCTTATAGAATACATTAGAGCTTTCTTTAAAGGCTAAACTTAAAAAAAATCAACATGCAGATTTTTTGTAAAAAAACTAGTTAATTAAGTCATTAGCACTATCGAACCCGTAGTTTCATGGCCGCACGGCATAAGCTCTCCATACATCCCTATCCTGAGCCAATGTTGAGCCTTTGGCATGGGTTCCCTGAATTAGTCCCCGCCAGGAGAACCGAATGGGGGACCATTTGACCTCCGGAAAATTTTACCCTAATTGAACCTATGTCCGCATTTCTTGACGGTTGTATTTTTACGGTGAAAGATCGTCACTCTTTCGACCGAGGTACTTTTTTCGTGTGGCTTATCACCTTTGATCAGTCCGGCATGGGTAACCCTATCGGCAGCAATGCTACAGCCGGCATAGCTCTCGGGATCATTTAAGCACGCAAGCCACTCCACCACGACAAGGTAAAGATACCAAGGAGGAAAATAATTATCGTTAGTAAATTTTATGAGCCTCTAGTTCCGAGGTCACGGGTTCTATCCCGGCCGGGGTCGATAGATTTTTTAGGACGGACTTAAGCCGTTGGTCCCGAGTCTGAAGATTTTGAGGCTCCTATAAGATCCTTAAGCCTGAATAAAGAGGCCTCTAAGCAAAATTTACAGACATCAACATCCTAGTAATACCTCAGCTGCCTTTAGATGTCTCATTGGGTTGGTGTGTTGACCCCATGTCATCCTGATGACATCTACGAGCTAATATAATCTTCATCCGTAATGAATTGGCCTTTGTAGACCTGTTTCGGCCCCATGTAGCTGTCTTACGAGAGGTCTTCCTGGTTGACGATGCTCTTTGGGCTTATGCATATTATCGCATCATCATTTTTGGGATTCTTGAATTATTCATTGTTTTTACATGGTCAGTTTAATTTATAACTGTTGAGTTTTTCTTCTATTGATTCTACTTCTAATTGTTCTAAAATTTCTTCATTATTTTTTCCATATTAAATAGTGTATCCTGCTGCCCTTCCGAGAAATTTCATTTCAATTGTTTTGATTCTGCTCCTCTCTCTTTTTCTTGATGTCCAAATCTCACTTCCTTATGAAAGCGATGGTAATTCCAAAGTATTGTATATTTTTATTTCTATGGATTTTTATACTAATAATACGAGCAATAAGGTAACTAAAATTAATTTGGCCTAATAACTCCTAACAAAAGATAGTCTATGGCTCAACAATGGGCTACGCCATTATAGATAGAAAATTTCATGATAGACTCTGTCCGCGAGTTTTTATTCACTCTGTATATTTTTATTATATTAGTGCACAATTTTCTAGCATTGTTTAAAAAAAAATACATAGTTGCTACATCCTATGTCATATGTATAATATTCAATAAAATTCTCAGCTGTTATTACATATTGTGCAATTATTTTTTCACAATTAACTTGACCGTTAATTTCTCTTGGTAAAAATTTTTGTTTAGTTCTTTATCATATACACGTAATCTATTCTCTTGTCGTATAATAAAAGACCACGTTTTTCATCCATGAATCTGGAAGGATGACTTTTTCGTACAGTACCTTATTCATAATAATAACAAACTAGTGTTTAAATTATCATTTATGAAGAGTTTTCAAATGCTGGGCCTTGGCAATGAAGCCATTAGCGTTCTTGCTCTCCAATATTCCTCTATGGTGGATCCAACAAGTAATACTTCACAGGATTGTAGATGTTCTTTATTAATTTCTTCTTTGTTGCATAGAGGACAATTTGGATTCGTGTAAATTCCTAGTGTTTGTCCAAATAGTAATGTTCTGTAAGCAGTCTGGATTTTGCTACTGCAGTTTTACGTGGAATTTCTGGAATAATACCCGGTTTCTTTACTAAAATAATCCATTTTTTAGTTTGGGTTTTATTATATAGGTCTTGGTTTTGTTTAATTTTTTTTTTATTTGTTTTTAATTAGTGTTTTTATGGATGTGAAAGGTAAGCTTTTAGTTGTATTCTGAATTAAGTTGGAGTCTTTTTTGGCAAGAAAATCAGCAGTGTCATTACCAGCAATTCCACAATGTGCAGGTATCCATTGCAATTGAATTCTTTTCTGTAGTTTTTGAAATTCTTGAATCATTTTGTGGCACTCTTTAATTTGGATTGACTTAATTTTGTGTGAATTTATTGCATATATTGCTTGCCTTAGAATCAGCGAGTATGACAGCATTTTGAAATGTATTTATTCTTTATAGTAATTGTTAGCGTTAAATATGAATAGCCGTTATTTCCGTATCAACATTTGTTGTATGGTATCCTGCTGGTAGATAAAATGAAAATAATGCACATGTAATTCCTGATCCTGAGTTATCAATAGTAGACCCATCTGTGTAGACATGTAACCATTCTTCTGGTGGATATCTCTTATTCACAGCTTCAAACGCTGGAGCTTGGAGAGAAGCTGGCAACTACTAGAACCTCGTAGAAAGAAGAATACAACGCAGAAATGCAAGACCGGGATGGATTCGTCCACCCGCCGGCACGTCGCACTGCCAGGAAAAACCAAAACTACAATAAACAAAGGACTTCAATAGAAACAAGAAATCTGTTCGAACATCTAAATGAAGACGAGGCAGAAACTCCACCTCCCATAGTGGTATACTCCAAAGACATCACGCCACTAAAACTGGAAAGCATCACTGCAGGAAATAAGCAAGACGTACACATGAAGTACAACCAGGGCGTACTGACCATTAGGACCTCAACAAAGGCGGCCTACAGGCGAGCTTACAAGGAGCTCAAGAAATCTGAGACTCAGTTCTACACCCATGGCTATGGCAGGCCTCCTATCATCAAATTAGTGGCGAAGGGACTTCCTAAGTCCATCACAACACAAGAAGTATGTGATGAAATTGTAAATAGGAAACTGCCGCTCAAAGAAATAAGAAGCATCGAAAAACAAGTCTACACAAATGGAGTAAAAAAGAAGATAGAGCTTCCAATTTACATCCTAACAACTCTATAAAACAGCAGACCTTAAGGAAAAAAATCGAAAAAGATCTAAAAGAGCTAATCAACATCCGTATTCGATTGGAACCCTACAGGAAACCCACAGGAGGCACCCAGTGCTTCAAGTGCCAAGGCTTCGGGCACATTGCAGAATTCTGCTTCCGAGACACAAAATGCGTCAGGTGTTCCGGTAACCACAGAGTCTCCGACTGCACCCAGACGGAAGTCAAATGTTCAAATTGCAACGCAGATCATGCAGCAAGTCACCGAAAATGTCCCTCATTTCAGACGTATCTGAAAATGAGACAAACACAAGGAACAAGCCAACCAACAACCACGAGGAAGCCTGAAACTACTCCAAGAACACCTCGAAAGACAGAAGAAAACTTCCCTCCCTTGCCTTCTCAGAACCCAAAACCGGAGAACAAACTCCAATCCCTCCTTATTCTTCTTACCACCATCCTTCAAAACCCCCAAGTCCTTCAATCCACACTATCCTTCGTGAATTCTCAAGTTTCATCTAGAACATAGACTGCAATATCCAGTTACTACAAGAAATACTTAAGATCGACAAGCTTATGCAGCCTTCAAAGAAGACATCCACCTGAAGAAGAAGAACTGTTTAGAGGACTACTCTTCACAGCAAGCACACAACTAAGCCGCCACTTCACTACAAGCACCTC
Organism: Diploptera punctata; assembly: GCA_030220185.1. Lineage (NCBI taxonomy): Eukaryota > Metazoa > Arthropoda > Insecta > Blattodea > Blaberidae > Diploptera > Diploptera punctata. The sequence goes on from JASPKZ010007150.1 coordinate 3,255,446, forward strand.
AATTATCGGGTCAAGACCTTTACAAGGTCGGTACCGTTCTTCAACTTCAATATTTGCTCTAGGCTGGAGCTTTTTGTACAGGTGTGGGAGTTTGATTTTGTAACTGGTTCTTCTAGATTTAGCTGAACGTTAATTGGTTCAAAGATAAGAGGATTTTCTATGATCAAAATATTTTCTTTTAGATTTATGCAGATTTAAATCTGTTTTTATTTCCATTACTTTGGAAAACAAACCTGTTTGTATTTTTGACTTGGTTTGTAACTGTATTTTTTCCCATTTATATGTTGTTAACCTAACATTTTTTTCGTGTTACGTTATTGCCTGTTCCACTAAAGTTAGAAATATTGGAGGGTTTATTTATGAAGAGTTAATAACATATTCCATAGAGCAAACATTTTATTTTATGTTTAAAAACTTACTAAAATATATCAATAAAATTACTAATAATGTTCTAGTGTTTTTAATGCACATTGTTTCATTTCCATAGAAACTAAATCAAATTGCAAATTTTTTGAAGAAATAAGTATATTTAATATAATTGAACGTGTTTTGAAATTTATTTACATTATTAGTTAACCGCGAGAAAACAATTTTTTATCAACATTCTTCAATTAATTTGTTTCGTCTGTATGATTTCATAACTTGGATTTAATTAGGTTATGAAATTTCGTTAATATTTAAAACATGGTGAAATAACTAAAATATCACATTTCTTTGAAATCTTCACATTTATAACATGAAAACGCATGTAATTAAATTAATGAAATAGAAAAGGGGAAGCGAAAATATTTTACCCAAAATAAATACAAATGAATGTAGGCCTACCTATGTTTCAAAATTCCTGACAAGTTCATAATAAATTGGCAATTACATACAATGTAGAATAACAACTTAATAAGGAATCTAAATTTTGAATTAATTGGACTGCTATTAGTTTGATCTGTTTGATCTGAAAATTTAAGATCAAACAGATACTTAAGCCCTCCTACCACGTCAAGGTTGCAGTCCTCAGGAGGGTGCCCCATCCCCATCTATCCTCTAACTATCCTACCTACCCAATTTCTAACCTACATATATTCAGCTACGACCCTATCACTATCGCTTCCATATCAGATCGCCATTAATTTAGTGTGTGTCAAGTGATGGCATTTTGATCGCTCAGAGTCGGTACGCATTTGAAGCGTGGCCGATATCAGAATCTGTAAAAGTCGAAGCGCGTAGGGAATGAGGCCGTTGGGTTATTGTTGCTTAAGTTATTTTATAGTTATGTGTCGGACTGAATAGAAAACACATATTTGTGTACTGTGGTTGCTAAGGAAATGAAGAGTTAAAAAAATGTAATGTTGAGTACCATGAAGTTATTATGAACGTACCTACCATTTTCACCTAGAAAATAAATGTTCGTTACGCGGGAATTGTGTAAATTAAGCGAGTTTCTCTGACCAACTCACTGGAGCTATCAAACCCAGATGTTTATGCTAAGCACACATATGGTTTTCATTCAATTCTATATTCAGCTAATGTTTTACAACCATCCCCTGCGTAATTAATCTCCCTCAAATCATGATTGATGTTATTCTCCTACCTCATTCTTGGCCTACCTAGTAAGTGATTTCCCTCAGATTCCCTACAAGAAGTTTACATGGCACCCTTTCATTCCCCGTTCTTGTCACATCCTGCCAATTGCAGTCTCAGACGTGTTTTTATTACATCTGGTTTCCCATTAAAAGTATCACGCCACTATTACGTATTCTTCTTCTTTCGTCTCTCTGTTCGTCTCTCTTTGGTCCAAACGTTTTCCTAAGAACTTTGTTCTCAAATTATCGTTACCTTTTATCTTAAAGTAAGAAACCATGTTTTGCATCCATTAAACATAACGGGAAGATTTTTTATTTTTATCAAATGGAATGACAAGAGCCCCTGTAATGAATGTGTGTTTAAAAAAACGTAATTTTACATACTATGAATTGAGGGGTTCAGTGGCTAACGGCTTAAGTGCAAAAACTTACTTTTGAGTAAACTGAAGTTTAAAAATACGATATATTTTTTGTGTGTTTCTGTGACAATCCATCAAACTTTGAAACTATATATTATCAACATAGCATCCTTTAAACACAAAAATCAAACAAGTTAATGACTATTATGGAAATACAGTATTTAAAGATATTAATAACGACTATCTTTTAAGTTGTTAGTCCACAGAACATCAATAAATTACTTTTATTGGAAAATATTATGTAAAATAATAATACGGACTCTTTTGTAAACTTTGTTCTTTACAGCACTATTACACAAATGGAAGAATAAACTCTATCCTTTCTTACTATACTCTGAAAATAACATAATAGGCCTATATAGTAAAATCAATAATTAATTTTGTATAAGTTAAATTAAAGATATAGGCTACTAATATTTTAACTACGGTTATCTTTGTTCGAACATCTTTATTACTTAAATTAAATAATTCTGTTATTTTAAAACTGAAATTTAATGTAAAAAACAAACATATTTTTCATTCATCTTCATCATTGCTCCTTTGAACCTGAGTAGGCCTATATCTATCCAGAATTCTCTGTAGCTACATAGCATTATATTCCACATTTCTTGACCCATCTTCCTTGGTCGATTTATGTGTTTTCTACTGTTTTCATTTGTGGTCCTCATTTTCAAAGCTTGTTGATGTTTTCATAAGGGCTTCTGTAATTTCCAACACTTTTAGTAAAATCTTTTACATACAGTGACATTAATGCCCTCTAATTTCACGTTGTATACAAATAAATACTCCATGATTTCTTCTATATGTATTTTTTATTTCGATGTAACCTAACATTTTGCCCTCCAGTTGTTTTTCTCCAATGCAACAAAACCCACTGAACAGACACAATGCACGTTGACAGACGGGTCACTAGACACTCGGTAAGAATCAGCAACAGAATGACAGATCTCCCGCATCCTCATACAAATCTGCTTCTTCTGGCTTCCAGGAATAAGCTACAGTAAAATTCAATATTTTGTTACAATACAAAGCACCCAACATGGTGTCTCAAAATGTGATCTGTGAAATGGCTTAAAAGCACTTAGGTTGTTAGTCTACGGAATTCTTCGATTTATTATGAACGTACATACCTTTGTCACTTAGAAAATAAATGTCCGTCACGCAGGAATTTCGTAAACTAAGCGATTTCCTCTAACTCAGTGGCATTATCGAACCCAGAGGTTTATGTCGAACACACATATGGTTTCCGTACAATTCTGTACTGAGCTAATGTTTTACTATCATCCCCTACATAATTAACCTTCCTCAAATTATTCGTGTTATTCTCCCACCTCATTCTTGGCTTACCTAATAAGTGATTTCCCTGATATTTTTTAATATTTTACATGAAGTTTACATACCACCCTTTCATTTTCCGCTCTTGCCACATCCTGCCTATTGCTGTTTGTGAGACTTGCCTGTTTTTATTACATCTGGTTTCCCATTAAAATTATCTTGCCACCATTATGCAATCTTCATTCACGTGTCTGTTCGTCTGTCTTTGGTCCAAAAGTTTTCCTAAGAACTTTGTTCTCAAATTCTCGTTACTTTTTCTCTTCCCTTGAAGTAAGACTCACTAGTACAACATAACTGGAAAAATAATTGTTTTTTTTATATCGGATGGAATGACAAGAGCCCATGTAATGAATAATAACAGAGTTGAGCCAGTGTTTAATTTATTTCTACACTTCATTCCTGTTTGTCCTATATATGCCTATTTGATTTCAACCACTTCCTCAGAATTTCCCTCATTTGTTATTAACCGTCCGTTCCCAATATGCCTATATAATGTAGGCCTATATCTATAGTACAGTCATTTGGTAGTTTTACCTGGAAAGTTTTCCGGGAGTTTTGAAAATGGGCAATTTTATAGATTTCGATGTGCTCGTTCCGAGTTTCAACTTTGCCACCTCGTATCTTTACCGTTCGCGCCGCCATCTTGGAAAAATGGCGCCTAAAATCAGTTTTTTGATAATATCTCCTTTCCGACTCATTTTATGATAAAAACATTTATATACAAAATTAAACTAGAGAACATTTCCTACAATTCATGTAATAACCTTTTTTCGTAAAATCAATAGTTTCGGCGTACGAGCGCCGCAAAGTTTAGTTCAACACGCGTTTAGGCCAAAAAATCTCATTTCCACACTATATTGAGGTAGAAAAAGCGGAGCGTTTTTTATCATGGTATCCCCAGTAGACCTAACCCACATGCAATTCACTATTCCAAAATTTAGCGCGTTTTCCTTCGCTTCGCTGTTCTTGATGGACCAGGTGTTGCGAGTTCATTGTCTTTAGTACCGATCGAAACGTCACAGACTGAACTTTCTTCCACATCATTCGAGCTCCCAGCGAATGCAAAAAGAGATGTCAGAAAACCTGTTTTAAGTGCTCCGTTATATGCAGGAAATGTAGTGGTACCTGTAGTAACTCGCAAGTCCCATCACAATATAGCGATGAGGAGGAAGAAACGGAGAATATTTTCGATCAAACGTGTGACGAAATCAATAACGAAGAGGAAACTGATAATCCCATCGCGGATGATGTGGAAGAAAGTTCGTCTGTGACGTTACGATCGGTACTAAAGACAATGAACTCGCAACACCTGGTCCATCAAGAACAGCGAAGCGAAGGAAAATGCGCTAAATTTTGGAATAGTGAATTGCATTTGGGTTAGGTCTACTGGGGATACCACGATAAAAAAAAACGCTCCGCTTACTCTACCTCCATATAGTGTGGAAATGAGATTTTTTGGCCTAAACGCGTGTTGAACTACACTTTGCGGCGCTCGTACGCCGAAACTATTGATTTTACGAAAAAAAAGGTTATTACATGAATTGTAGGAAATGTTCTCTAGTTATATTTTTTATATAACGGTACTATCTACATTACAATCTTATCTTTCGTTAGCTTACGTAAAAATGCTATCTTAAAGAACCTTAAATTGGCGAAACACAAATATTTTTTTCGCTGCTTTGGGCCGTAGAGAACATAAAACTGGAAATTATTACAGTATATTGCGTAATTAGATCACACATTTATGTATTTTCCACTGGTTCATTTTTATAGTTTTATAAAAATATAAAATTAAATCTTAAATTCTTATAGAATAGATTGGAACTTTAAAGGCTAAACTTGAAAAAATCAACATACAGATTTTTTGTAAACAAAAATTACCGTTAGAAAATTGCATGAGACTCTATAGTTCGAGGGTCGCAGGTTCAAACCCGGCCGAAGTCTTTGAATATGTTTAGGACGGAAAAGTCCAAGAAGCAAGTACTACAGAAGGGACTTAAAAGCCATGGGTAGATTTTGAGGCTCGTGAAAGATCCTTAAGCCTGAATAAAGAGACCTCTATGCAAAATTTACTGACATCGTCATTATAATACCTTAGTTGCCTGTTCAATGTTTCATTGGGTTGGTGGTTGCCCTGACCTCATGCTATTCATTACATCTACGAGCAAATATCATCCGTCACGAATTAGTTCTTTGTAGACCAGTTTCGGGCCCATCTAGCAGTCTTTTAAGAGGTACTCCTGGTCGACGATGTTCTTTGGGCTAATATTGCGTCATCATTTTTGGGATTCTTGAATTATCCATTCTTATTACATGCTCTAGCCAGTTTAATTTATAACTGACGAGTTTTTCTTCTGCCGATTCTATTTCTAATTGTTCTAAAATTTCTTCATTATATTTTCCATCTAAAATAGTGTATCCTGCTGTCCTTTTGAGAAATTTAATTTCCCTTCCTTTAATTCTGCTCCTGTCTCTTTTTCTTAATATCCAAATCTCACTTCCGTGTAAAAGGCAGGGTAATGCCAAAGTATTTTATACTTATATTCATGTGGATTTTTATACTAATTATACGAGCAAATAAGGTAACTAAAAATTAACTTGGTCTAGTAACTTCTAAGAAAGGAGAGGCTATGACTCAACTATAGGCTACGTCATTATAGATAGAAAATTTCATGATAGACTTTGTCCGCAAATTTTTATTGATTCTGTATGTTCTTATTATACATGAGTGCACTTGTTGAATTTTCTAGCATTGTTCTATTAAAGAAATAATAAAATGTTGCGTAGTTCCGATGTCCTATAACATATGTATATTCTAATATATACAAATGAATGTTTGTTTGTTTGTACTTTATGCGTGGCCATACCGTTGATCCGATTGTTTTGAGACTTTTTGCAAAATGTTCAGGGGATACCTGGGATGAACATAGGCTATAAGAGAGTTGTGATACTCAACTCCTACACCCTTAAAATCGCCCTTTGTAGAGGAAAACGTGAACCTCTTTGAACGCTTAAATAGCTTACGCTGCCTAAACCATAATAAATACACAAAATTACTGTATATAGAATTGAATATCCCAAAAAGCTCTACAAAAAAGTCCGCGACAGCATATGTCTATCTCTTATGGATAACTCACAATAACGATTTTGTCTTTCATTGATACCAAGAAGATCGAGACAAGTAGGTAGATTCCTGTGCAAGCATAGCAGCACATGGCGGGTATTCCTTTACGGATAACTCACAATAACGAATTTGTCTTTTAGCTCATTTATGTCAAGAAGATCGAGATGAGTAGATTCGTGGGTAATCAGCACGGGAATATTAAAATAATTACGATATGCATTTATAATAATTTTTTATTTTACTTATTCAAGTAATCATAAGAAGTACAGGGTGAATCATAAATATGGCTGTACGTTTGATCGCGTTGTGTGATTAAAATATTACCATTGCAAGAAATATGAAATTACCGTTGGAAAGGCAATTATTCAAATTACAACAATGGATTAAAACAAATGTAGAACTTACGTCATTAGTCAAAATGGCGTTGAATATGCAACAGCAAATTACAATTGCTGCATGGGCAATAACGTATTATAATGATCGCCAGGCCGCAAGACGGGCAAGACGTGAGTTTAACGTAGCATTGCAGCCGTCGACTGTGGGGAAGTGGAGAAAACGACTGATGGAAACGGGAAGGATGCAGAAAATCAAACTTCCTGGAAGGCCTCGCATTATCACGGGTGCAGAAACAGCGAAGAGAATTGTGGAGGCGTTCGACGCTAGCCCACAAAAATCAACCCGCCAAGCTGCACGTGAGTAGTGATTTGTTTTGTTTTGTTCTATTGTTGTAATTTAAAGTATTCCCTTTCCAATGATAACATCATATTTCCTTCAATAATAATATTTTCGTCACAAAATGCGATCAAACGTATAGCCATATTTCTGAATCATTCTGTATATTCATTTTTGTCTTTCAGCTCATTTATGCCAAGAAGATCGGGATGAGTAGATTCCCGGACAACGCCGGGTAAACAGCACGGGGTATCTAAAAATAATTACGATATAAATTTTTCCATCTACTTATTTAACTAAACATAAAACCCATTAATTCTCGTATTTTAGCTCATTTATGTCAAGAAGATCGGGATAAGTAGATTCCTGGGCAACGCCGGGTAATCAGCACGTGGTATCTAAAAAAATATAAATTTATAATTATTTCTCATTTTACTTATTCAACTAAACATAAGAACACATTAATTTTCATTTACTTAGGCATAGCAGCGTACGCCGGGTATTAGCTAGTACTCTATAAAATTCTCAGCTGTTATTAAATATTGTGCAATTATTTTTTCGCAATTCACTTATCCGTTTGGTACATCCTTTTTGCTATGTACTTTTTCATATACACGTAATTTATTCTCTTCTGAAATAATAAGAGACCATGAAACAGGAAGAATGACTCTTTTTTTGTACCTGGTTCATAACCAATTAGTGTTTAAATTAACATCTATGAAGAGTTAATAAAATATTCTATAGAAGAACATTTATATTTTATTAAAAAATTACTAAATATATTAATAGAAATTACTAATAATGTTCTAGTGTTATTAATGCACATTGTTTCGTTTCCATAGAAACTAAATCAAATTAAAAAATTTTTGAAGAAATAAATATAATGAATATAATTGAACATGTTTTGAAATTTATTTATAGTATTGGTTAACTGTGAGGATACAAATTCAAATCAATATGCCTCAATTAACTTATGTCGTTCCTATAATTTCATAGCTTGGATTTAATTAGATTGTGAAATTTCGTTAAAATTTAAAACGTGGTTAAATAACTAAAATATCACATTTCTTTGAAATATTCACATTTATAACGTGAAAACGCAAATATTAAATTAATGAAATAGTAAAAAAGAAAGCGAACAACTATTACGGAAAATAAATACAAAAAGACTGATATTATGCTTTAAAATCCCTGACAAATTCATAGCAAATTATTATAATTGCATACAGTGTAGAAGATTGAGTTATTAGGGAATCTAAATTTTGAATTAATTGGACTGCTATTAGTTTGATCTATTTGATCCCAAAATTTAAGATCAAACAGATACTTAAGCCCTCCTACCACGTCAAGGTTGCAGTCCTCAGGAGGGTGCCCCATCCTCATCTATCCTCTAACTATCCTACCTACCCAATTTCTCACCTACATATGTACAGCTACGACCCTATCACTATCGCTTCCATATCAGGTCGCCATTGATGTTAGTGTGTGTCAAGTGATGGCTTTTTGATCGCTCAGAGTCGGTACGCATTTGAAGCGTGGCCGATGTCAGAATCTATGAAAATAGAAGCGCGTAGGGGATGAGGCCGTTGGGTTATTGTTACTGAAGTTATTTTATAGTTCTGTGTCGGACTGAATAGAAAACATAATTTGTATACTGTGGTTGCTAAGGAAACGAGGAGTTTAGAAAAAAAAAACTATATATCATGAATATATTATGAACGTACATACTACTGTTACGTAGAAAATATCCGTCACTCAGGAATTGCGTAAAGTAAGCGATTTTATCTAACTCGCTGGCACTATCGAACCCAGAAGTTTATGCCGAGCACACATATTTCTATGCAATTCTATACTGAGGCAATGTTTTACAATCATTCCCTGCATAATTAACCTCCCTCAAATCATGATTCATGTTATTCTCCCACCTCATTCTTAGCCTACATAGTAAGTGATTTCCTACAAGAAGTTTACATTACACACATTCATTTCCCGTCCTTGCCACATCCTGGCTATCGCAGTCGGAGAGACTAACCTGTTCTTATTACATTAGGTTTCCCATTAAAATTATCATAAGTAATGCCACGAGTGATTTCCAAATTATCGATAAATTCACGACTCACGAAGTGAATTTATCTAGAGAATTTGGAAATCAAGAGTGGCATTTGTTAGGACTATTTAACGAATAAAATTAAGCTGTTTACTCACAAATCATTATTTAACTATAGTTATTTTAAAATATTTATATATTTAATGTAAACGGCGATGTTTGAAAACAAATGAGAAACGATAGGTACGCTTCTACTGCTTCTTTTGTTTATCACTGCAACCAGATCATACTATTTATTGACAAAGGAACGCAATATTGTAAGGAGGAGCTTTCTTTAATATGGTAATTATAACACTGATAAATATTTGGTGAAACACGACTCTGATTGGTTGTAAAACAGAAATCATTGAAACGTGATTGGTCATTGACTCCCATTTGGGGCATGAGTTAAATAGTCACGTCAATATTATATTGTCTTCTGCATTCACCTGTCTGTTCGTCTCTATTTGGTCCAAAGAGTTTTCGTAAGAACTCATTCTCGTTACCATTAATGTGCGATACCTTATTTAGCATCCATACAACATAACTAAGAATAATTGTTTTTACACGCTTTATATTAGCTTGACCTGTATCTATCTATCTATGTAACGGAGTCTTTCAACGCGATTTTCACCCACTTAAAATCATTGGATCGACTTGAAACTTTGTATACTTGTAGAGGACCCGTGACAATACAATAATTTCATATTTATTTTTTTATTTATTTTTTTAAATATCAGATGAAATGACAACAGCACCTGCAATGAAAAATAATATGCGTTTCTATAGTTGAGCCAATGATAAATTTCTTTCTTCACTTCACTCTATGCGTTCTCTCTGCATTTCCTACAAGAAGTTTGTCCTCTTTTTCCATCCATGCTACATGCTATCACCATAATAAAATATGTTTCTTCACGGTTCTTAAAACATCTGATTACCCATGGAGATGATGTAGCTTATTGTTATAAAGTTTCTCTATTTGGAACAAAAATCATTATCTGCTTCAAGGATTAAGCCTTCTGCCCTGTTGCGTCTCAAAGTTGTTGTTCTCACCCTCTCTTCAATGCTCAGCCTATATATTTTACACGCTTTATATTAACTTGACCTGTATCTATGTAACGGAATCTTTCAAAACGATTTTCACCCAATTAAAACCTCTGGATCGACTTCAAACTTGGTATACTTGTAAAGGACCAACGACAATACAATAATTTAATAAAATATAAAATAAAATATAAAATAATAATATATAATAGGTTGCGGACTTATTGACTTTTTAGTCCATCGTTGCGTTGTAATAAATTAAGATTATATCCTCTGGTAGCTCAGTTGGTAGAGTGGTGGACTATAGTGGTATATAATTTCAGTAATACATAGGTCACTGGTTCAAATCCGGCCCGAAGGATTTTTTAGAAGAGTATTACTTCCAGCTCATACTACAATCGTATCGAATTTAAAGATTTTACATTTTTAGAAAACCAAACTGAAATATAGAAAAGAAATAATTGTTTAAACAACTAAAACAACACGCTTTATTATAAAACCGAACTAAAAAATGAAAAATAATTTTAATTTCCAACACGCTTGGGATAAAATTAAAGTGGTCAACAAAAAAAAAATCATCTCCAACACATCTAGAATAAAACTGGAGTTATTTACAAAAAATAATTTTACCATTAAAAGCGTGGGGTTCTCTATATCAATTAATATAATTGATAATAAACAGATATTGGTAAAAAGTAAAGTTTCTAAGAAGAAAACGTAAAAACCATAAAAAAAAAACATCCCACGCTTTTGATGGTAAAATTATTTTTTGTAACTCTAGTTTTATTCTATATGTGTTGGATATGATTTTTTTGTTAACTTTAATTTTACTCCAAGCGCGTTGGAAATTAAAATTATTTTTCATTTTTTAGTTCGGTTTTCTAATGAAGCGTGTTGTTTTAGTTTTTTAAAACTATTATTTATTTCCTTTTGGATTGTAGTGTAGGACCGCTTCCGATATCCTCGAGTATGTTATTCGTTGAATGTGATCTCTCCAGTTTGTTCTGTATTTTTTAACTATACATTCCTACACTCCTACTTACCTGGAGTCCAGATTTGAGAATTTATCCTCTTACCACAATATTGACACTAGGTCATAAATTAAGTCTGTTAACAATTCCTGTTCATAGCACTTCCTCTTATTCTACTTCCTTCGCAGTAGCCTCTGCCCGCTCCTGGAATTCCCTTCCTCAAGATATCAGGGGTTGCCGCACACTTGGCACTTTTAAGTCACGCTTCTACAGTTACCTGTTGTCTAATAATTAATTTTTCTCTATTTATTTAAATTTATACTGTGTCATTAATAATCTTTTTCTCGTTGTTTTATATGCCTTGCACATATTATATATTTAATTCGTTAAATTTAGAGTAAATCAAAATACATTATAAATATTAATTTTATAACATGTAATCGTTTATGTATATTGTAATTTAGATGCAAGACTATTTATTTGTATTTTTTAAAACCTGGTTGAGAGGCAGACAAGTCCTTAAGGCTTTAACTCTGCCAGGTGAAATAAAGCTATTATTATTATTATTATTATTATTATTATTATTATTATTATTATATAATTGATTATATTTAATGTTTCTCGTGTATCTGTTCCTTTTGTAGTCTAGTAAGTTATAAACTGATACAAATTGGTGATCTAATTTCGGATAATTCAATTTGTGTTAACTGGTCTGATGTTAAGGTTCAGCACCACTTCCACATAATAGCAGTAGTAATGACAATGCAGTATATTTATAAAATTTTAATAATATCTGTTTTTGTATACTTGTTCTAATGTTCTTTGTACGGTTCCATGAAACTGTCTAAACCTGTTCAGTTTCATTTGGATATGTTCAGATTTTACTGTACCCTACATGATATCCCAGATTTTTAATTCATTTACTTGATTTTTTCATTAATACAATTGTATCTCTTCTAGATGTTAGTCCTTGGAAATGACATTAGTTTAGTTTTATTTCGATATATCTTGGAAATTATTTTATTATCAAACACTCGTAATTCTTTTCTCCATTTTTAAAGTAAGATCATATTTTGCATCCAAATGTTATAACTGAAAGAATAAGTTTATATAATTTTAAATTAATATGTTTTAGAGAGAATGAGATGACAAGTTATAATGTATTATAGCATGCGTTTCCAAAGTTGAACTCGTTTTATTTTCACTAGAATCCCAAAATATTTAAATTATTATTTACACAATTTCTTAAATGAATTGAAACAAGTAAGCAGAGACCATGAAAAAGTAGCTCAGAGTATCTAAGATAACTTACAGAAAATGGAAATTAATAATAGGAAGTAGAAAGTTAAGGAATGATATCTGTGGAAAAAATTGAAGCATTTATTCTCGCGGGTCTATTGTGTTAACGATAATAACTATTTCACCGTGGGATAATCTTCTTTGAAACGTATTTTAATACTTCTGATGACTCAATAAATATATTCTTACTTCTTCTTAATGTTCATAGTGGATCTTTATATCCGTTCCACTCATACAGGAATCAAATCATCTATCCACCTTCTCCTCTGACGTCCAATATCATGGCGTCCTGTACGTCTATATTTATGCGTATGTCTGGCTGCTTTATGTGGTTCCATCCGTTGTAAATATGTAGGTCTACACCAAACATTGCATTACAATCAAATGCCCAGTATTAAAGATTTCAACTTCTTTTCGGATCGAGCTATCCCTTATTGTGTATCTTGCTGTTATACGTAAGTATTTCATTTCGCCTGTTTTTATTTTTTGATTATTTCCATTTAGTGCCCAGTTTTCACCATCGTATATAAGTACAGCCATCACCTTATAAAACTTCATCTTCGTATATTTTCTAACTTTATATTTTAATGTTCTTTGTATGGTTCCACATATTTAGATACATATTAAAATTGATAATTCTCATAACATTAACAGTTGTCCGGTTTTAATGGTTCGATTTGGTACAGGATCATCCTGGAATACATTTTTATTCAAAACGTTGGATTTTTATCTTTAACATAAGTAGAGATAAAAATGTTCCTGAGTCGGGATTTGAACCAAGATTTCCAGTTTTATGCGCTGGCGCTTTTCCTTTGAGCTATTTAGATGAACTCTCCGGAGTAAGTACTGATTCTCCTTTCTTCAGTTCCCAAGTCCTCCGTATATAGTAAATATTTTGTTTACAATACTTAATGGGAGTGCTTCTATTTCTACTGTGAGAAGCCATTTTGATGTTTCGCTATAAAGTTGCTTCCAAATATATATGAATTATTAACAGATTTAATTATTCATCAACAATCCAGTTGCTTTCATGAGAACATTTAGTAATGTAGATTGTCCCCTGAAGGTGTTACTGGCACCTCGCAGGGTAAGACGATTGAAGGGGCATTAATCCATATTTCCTTATAAATAATATATATAGTAATTAACTTATTGGAATCTATTATGTATTATATAATTTTATATATATTCTTAATAATATATAAATTATTATATAACAGGATATATTTAAATTTAAGTAGATTAGATCTATATATAAAAAGGCAAAGCCAAAACAGTTAAGTACCATTTTCTCCTCTGTTTGTCAACCGATTCTTAGTAGCTATTGATGAGCTTTGGTGTTATAAATAAAAAAAATTGAAAGTTCTGCCTTTTTTAATTGCAAGACAATATTTATTGAAAATCTCCATGGTGTAAGAGGTAAATTTCTTACAGAGGCGCATGTGATGTACAAAGGCCAAGTCCAAATAAATTGAAATTTTTAACTGCAAGGCACTAAAATCCAGCGTCAAAGCTCGCATTTAAACTAAAGGAAAGTAATATATGTACATGTGTTAATCACAGATGCAGACGATCATCCTGTCAGTGTATGAGTGACATGTGGTCAGTTGGTTTTCTCAACGTGGCTCCGCTATTTATTGCGGCTACCCAAATTCCTCACGATGCTGAGTGATAATTTAGTATACCATCATCCCCATCATCAGTTACTCTCCAACATAAATATATCCTGTATTTTTATGATTATGGTCTAATACAATTTAAAACTAACAATGTATAGTATAAAGTGTCAATTGTGGTCGAATTTCGAACACTGGTTAATATAAATTTACTTCATATAATTATTTCAATATATTTCAAGCTCATACAGATATTCACGAGTGTTCCCCAAAGAACATGTAATTCTGCTCGAGGGCAGGTCTTTCACGGCAATCATAGCATTTTCATGCTATGCTTTGCAGCTTTACTGCAGACTTATAGGTGTGGTAGCTTCCCGTTGCTTTCCACAACGGTGGAAGGATGATGATTAATGATAAGAATGATGATGATTAATGATAATGGTGATGATGGCAGGATGATTTTGTGGGGACCGTTGGGCCCTAAGCTTCCAGACATTTGTCTTGCAAGTGAGCAAAAACCTCACCGAGGAGCCTGCACCAATCGGGAATCGAACCCGGGCCCGCTGCGTGACAAGGCAGCACGCTACCTCGAGACCACAGTGGTGGACACAATATGAATATAAACCAGAATTAATCTGGCCATGTTGTAGATAAGAAAATATTAAGAATACAATTTAAATACATTACAATTAAAATTCTACCCTACATTAACAATAATTTTTTTAGTTCATTGATCCACTATTAATTTTATAAACCTACACCCCAAATATAGTAAATCATAGATCACTCAGAATTGGTTTGCTGGAACAATTAATAAGAATGGATGGTCAGAGATTGGTTAAGAAACTATATTTGGAAGAGCGAAGATGAAATGGGAGGATGACACAATGAACGATATAAAGAAAATTAAAGTGACTAACTTGAATATGGCAAGAGACAGAGTGGCAAGGGGGAGGATTCTTGAGAAGGCCAGAACTTTCATCTTTGAAGGATGATGTTGATATACTATACCATTATATATTTTTAGTATTTTATTTCAACTTTTCCTTGTTAAATTCCAGTGTTGCCCATATAATTTTTGTTCTTCTTTTCCTAGACAATTCCTGCGGATTCCATTTCAGAGCTCTCTTTGGTATACTCTCTAGTTCTATTCTGAGAGTGTGTCCAATCCATTTCTATTTGCGATATTTAATCTCCTTCCAGAATTCATCCTGTGATGTTATCCTCCATCATTCCTCGTTTGTTACTTTTGGCTTCCGGATTCTCAAAATATGTCTTACGCGTCTATTGATACATACTTGCAAATGTTTATATGATGGTATTGTTGTTTCCAAGTCTCATACCCATAAACCAATATGCATTTCACATTGCTGTTGAATAGTTTTGATTTATTTCTAGTGAAATTTGTTTAGGTCTCCATATGGGTGACAATAGCGATAATACATATTTTGATTTTTTTTAATTCCTGCCGTACTACCTTCCTCTGATTATCCTTATTTTATATTCATGCTTCTTAAATATTAAAATTCGGCTAGCTCCTCTATTTCTATACAATTTAGCTGCAATTACATAACTTTCATTTAGGTTTTACCTTATTTTCATATCTTTATGTATAAAAATAAGTAATCTGTCCTTTATGGACTCAAAAACTATCCTTTCTTTCAGCTCATTGATGCCAAGATAAGTATATTTGCGGGCAACGCCGGGTAATCAGTACGGGCTATTTAAAATAATCACAATACATATTTATAATCATTTTTCAACTTATTCAACTAAACATAAAAAAACACATTTAATTTATTTAGGTGTAACAGCGCGCGCTGGGTATTAGCTAGTTTAATCATTGATATGTAAGTAGGTATATTTATGCCGGCTATTATAGCACATACGGAATCAAAATTAACATGTTACACAAAATGCACAAATATAAGATCCATCCATAGTAATCCTGCCCGAGGGCAGGCCTTTCACTGCAATCATGGCATTTTCATGCTATGCTTTACAGCTTTACTAGGGAATTGTAGGTGAGGTAGCTTCCCGTTACTTTCCACACCGGTGAAGGATGATGAGATAAAGATGATGATGAGATAAAGATGATGATGAGATAAAGATGATGATGATGGCCATATGATTTCGGGGACCGTTTGGGCCTTAAATTTTTCTTGACATTTGTCTTACAGGTGAAGAAAAACCTCGAGAAAAACCTCACTCAGAAAAACTGCCCTGACCGGGGATCAAACCCGGGCCCGCTGCGTGACAAGGCAGCGCGCTACCTCGAGACCACAGCGGTGGACTAAATATAAGATGAGGGTGATTTATTTTAGTTAGCTTTAAAGTTTAATACTGATGAGAATTATTCTTTTAGTTTTTACAGTACTCCTGTAAACGGCACCCTTTTATATCTTCTAACATTATGTATTGTTAATATGGCGTTCTTTACCACTGTGGTATCAAGATAGCGTGCTGCCTTGTCACACAGCGGACCCCGAGTAGAAGTCTCGTTCTGGAGAGTTTTACTGGGTGAAGTTTTTTTTTTATTTCTAGTTTTTCCTCACCTGTAAGACAAATGTCAGGAAATTAAAGGCCCAAACGGTCCCCGATCATCATATGACCATCATATGACCATCATAACCACTATTATAATTTATCATAAGTAATGCCACGAGTGATTTCCAAATTATCTATAAATTTATCTAGAGGATTTGGAAATCAAGAGTGGCATTTGTTAGGACTATTTAACGAATAAAATTAAGCTGTTTACTCACAAATCATTATTTAAATATAGTTATTTTAAAATATTTATATATTTAATGTAAACGGCGATGTTTGAAAACAAATGAGAAGCGATAGGTACGCTTCATCTGCTTCTTTTGTTTATCACTGCAACCAGATCATACTATTTATTGGCAAAGGAACGCAATATTGTAAGAATGCTCTCTAGTGGAGAAAAAATGAAACACATCAAACTGTATATTAATTAATTTCTGATGTCGTATGATGTAAATATGACAATTATATTTTTCTGGATTGTTACCTGGGAAAAAATACATTTAAGAAAGTGCAAACAGTGGTTTCTTTTTTTGGTGGTATAATCAATTGCTACAAATGTTTTTATATTAACTCCCGCATGCGGCATGTGTTGACATTCATGCAATATATATATACAATCTGTTAGCCGTATTTTTCACGGGCTCAGTCACTGCAAAGTAATGGTCAGACCTGTTCAGAATATTAAAAAGGAGGAGCCTTCTTTAATATGGTAATTATAACACTGATAAATATTTCGTGAAACACGACTCTGATTGGTTGTAAAACAGAAATGATTGAAACGTGATTGGCCATTGAGTCCCATTTGGGGCATGAGTTAAATAGTCATCATAATCCTCATATCATCGGGCAGTGTAACCCAGTCTTCCAGGTGCCCAATCCTCAGAAGTGGGTTACAATTACATCAAGGTCAGGATAGAACAGCCGAAATGTCAACCTGGGGCACTGAACAAAAAACATTTGCCAATTTCTCTTTCAGTTTCCAGCTATTTTGCGCTCTCTATTCGAAAAAAAATATCTCAAGTCATTATTCATATGGAGGTTTACCACAATCATATTGCGTCTTTTTTTTAAATTTTTCTTGGAACTAATCTTGACTCATTTGCACTAGAATAAGTATATCTTTAAATTATTATTTACGTAATTCCTCAGAGGAATTGCCACGAGGAGGGAAAGAGAAAAAAAAAATGACTACAAAATGTCGTAGATGATCTACAGAAAATGCAAATTAATAATTGTGAAGAGAAAATAAAGGAAATCGAAAACAAGACACCATGCATGACTAAAATGTTAGGAAAAATAATAGGGTCAAATTTGGTAGAGGAATAATTGTCTTTTATACCGTATTTTAATAATTCGAAAATTATTATAAAATCACTTATTTCCTTCGTATTAGCTGTGAACCCTGTTTTTTATTGGATTGTTTGTATGCATAACCCAACTATCAACCACGATTACGGTAAATGTTAATTTAAAACAGATTTTCCCCTATTTTATAATTCACCAAAAATATATGAGTAGGTCAACATTTTATTTGCATTGGTTATTCACACAAATTATCTTATAATAATGCTTAAAAATAACGTGCTATATAAAATGGTCAACTGAGGGTTTTCCCATTCGTTTTTCTTAAGACATTTCCTTGTCCCTCTTTCTTTCCCCTTCGTGCCTCATACCCTGCTCATCGTAGTCTGCGAGACTATCATCATCATCTGCATTCATGGATTAGGTATGTTGACCCGTTCCGACTTCAGCGAGACTAAAAGCCACTTATTATATCTGGTTTCCGATAAAGATCGTACAGCTCACTGTTATGAACTGTTCTCCACCCGCTTGTCTGTTCATCTCTCTTTGGTACAAACATTTTGCTAAGTAGGCCTACTTTATTCCCATGTACACGTAATCTATTCTCTTCTCGCATAATAAGAGACCACATTTTGCATCAATTTAACTGAAAGATTGGTTTTTATGTACTTTGTTCATAACCAATTACCAGTGTTTAAATTATTATTTATAAAGAGTTAAAATAATATTCCATAGAACAACATTTATTCAATTTAAACAAAATGTTAGTAAAACATACTAATACAAATTAGTAATAATGTGTCTAGTATTATTATTAATGCACATTGTTTCATTTCCATAGAAACTGAATCTAATTGAATAATTTTTAAGAAATGTGTTGAATGTAATTGAAAATGTTTTGAAATTTATTTGTAGTATTAACTGTGTGGATACAAATTCACAGCGAAGTACCTCAGTTAACTTATTTCGTCAATGTGATTTCATAACTTGGATTTCTTTAGGTTGTGAAATTTCGCTAATAATTAAAACATGGTTAAATAACCAAAATATCACATTTATAACATGAAAACGCATATAATTAAATTAGAGAAATAGTAAAAAGGAAGCGAAAAGCTTTTACGCATAATAAATACTAATAAATTTACATTATGTTTCAAAAATTTCTGAAAATTCATAATAAATTATGACAATTGCATACAGTGTAGAAGATTGAGTTAGTAAGGAAACTAAATTTTGAATTAATTGGACTGCTATTAGTTTGATCTATTTGATCTGAGAATTTAAAATCAAACAGGTACTTAAGCCCTCCTACCACGTCAAGGTTGCAGTCCTCAGGAGGGTGTCCCATCCCCATCTATCCTCTAACTATCCTACCTAACCAATTTATTACCTACATCCGAGTATATACAGCTACGACCCTAACTCTATCGCTTCCATATCAGGTTGCCATTGATTTTAATGTGTGTCAAGTGATGGCATTTTGATCGCTCAGAGTCGGTACGCATTTGAAGCGTGGCCGATGTCAAAATCTGTGAAAATCAAAGCGCGTTGGGGATGAGGCCGTTGGGTTATTGTTGCTTAAGCTATTTTATAGTTACGTGTCGGACTAAATAGAAAACACATATTTGTATACTCTGGTTGCTAAGGAAACGATGAGTTTAGAAAAAATTGTAATTTTACAAACTATGAATTTATTATGAACGTACATACCATTGTTATCTAGAAAATAAATGTACGTCACGCAGGAATTACGTAAACTAACTCACTGGCACTATCGAACCCAGATGTTTATGCCGAGTACACATGGTTTCCATACAAGTCTATACTGAGGTAACGTTTTACATTCATCCCCTCCATAATAAACCTCCCTCAAATCATGATTGATGTTATTCTCTCACCTCATTCTTTGCCTACCTAGTAAATTATTTTCCTCAGATTTGCTACAAGAATTTTACATGCCACCGTTTCATTCCTCGTTCTTGCCACATACTGCCTATCGCAGTCTGTGAGACTTGCCTATTGTTGTTACATCCCATTAAAATTATCACGCCACTATTATGTAATCTTCTTCTTTCGTCTGTCTGTTCCTCTCTCTTTGGTCCAAATGTTTTCCTAAGAACTTTGTTCTCAAATTATCGTTACGTTTTCTCTTATCTTACTTTAAGATACCATGTTCAGCATCCATTCAACATAACTGGAAGAATAATTATTTTCTTTTTATATTAATGTTTTTATATCATATGGAATGACAGGTGATGCTGTAATGAATAAGATGCGTTTCTAGAGTTGGGCAAATGTTCATTTTCTTTACGCAATTCATTCTGTGTGTTTTCTCTCTGCATTTCTTACAAGAAGTTATATTCCTCATTTTCTTTTTCCATCCGTGCTACTTGCTCTCCCCATCACAATCTATGTTACTTTACTGTATTATTACATCTGATTTCCCATGAAGATCATGTAGCCCATTGTTATGAAGTTTCTGACTGTTTCTGTCTTTGGTCCAAAAATCATCGGCCTCAAGGATTATTCCTTCTGTCCTGTGTCGTCTCAAAGTAGTTTTTCACACCCTCTCTTCAATCTTCAGCCTATATATTTTCCCCCCCCTTTTGGATTTTAGTGTAAGGCCGCTTTCGATATCCTCGCGTATGTTATTAGTTGAATGTGATCCCTCCAGTTTCTTGTTTTTACACGCGTCATATTAGCTTGATCTCTATCTGTCTATGTAACGGAATATTTCAATACGATTTTCACCCACTTAAATCATTGGATCGACTTGAAACTTTGCATACTTGTAAAGGACCAGTAACAATAAAATAATTTCATTTTGTTTTTCTAAGATCCTGGCCAGGATAATCAGGGCATAAAAAAATGAAGACCGGTATAATAAGTTGCGGACTTCTCGACTTTTTAGTCCATCGTTGTAAGAAATTAATATTATATCCTCTGGTAACTCAGTTGGTAGAGCGGTGGACTGTAGTGATATATAATTTCAGTAACCCATAGGTCGCTGGTTAAAATATGGCCCATAGGATTTTTTTAGCTCGTATTACAATAGAATCGAATTGAAAGATATTTAAATTTTTATCTTATTCTAAAAAATATTAATGACAATTTTGTAAACTTACCACATTGTAATTTATCCAACTAATGTGAAGTTACGATTAACTGTAACTATTCATCTATATTAAAATATTCAAAAATATTATAATGATGTTAGATAATAATTAAAATATATAACTATATTCGTGCCTAGACACTAAAAATATCGTAAGGAATTAAATTTTTATGGGATTCGGGTTTATGACAATCAATTAAACTAAAAATTAAAAAAATAAATAATAGTTTAAAAAACTGAAACAACACGCTTTATTAGAAAACCAAACTAAAAAATAAATAATAGTTTACAAAAAGTGAAACAACACGCTTTATTAGAAAACCGAACAAAAAAAAATTAATTTCCAACACGCTAAGGGTTAAAATTAAAAGTGGTCAACAAAAAATCATCTCCAACACATCTAGAATAATACTGGAATTATTTACAAAAAAAAATAATTTTACCATCAACAGCGTGGGGTGCTTTTTGTGGTTTTTACATTTTCTTCTTAGAGACTACTTTTACTAATATCTGTTTATTATCAAATATATTAATTGATATAGAGCACCACACACACTTTTGATGGTAACTTTTTTTGTAGATAACTGTAGTTCTATTCTAGATGTGTTAGAGATGATGTTTTGTTGACCACTTAAATTTTATCTCAAGCGTGTTGGAAATTAAAATTATTTTTCATTTTTTAGTTCGGTTTTCTAATGAAGCGGGTTGTTTAGTTTTTTTAAAACTATTATTTATTTAGTTATAGATGTGATTGATTATATTTAATGTTTCTCCAGTATCTATGTTCCTTTTGAAGTCTAGTAATTTATAAACTAGGACAAATTGGTGATACCGCATTTCGATAATTCAGTTTGTGTTAACTGGTCTGATGTTAAGGTTCAGCACCACTTCCATATAATAGCAGTAGTAATGGCAATGCAGTACCTCTATAAAGTTTTAATAATGTATGGTTTTTTGTACACTGTGTTGTAATGTTCTTCGTATAGCCTAAACCTGTTTAGTTTCATTTTGACATCAGATTTTTCTTTATCCTACATTAGATCCCAGATATTTTAATTCGCATATTTGTTCATTAATTTTTTTCTTTTATTGTGATTTTAGCTCTTCTGGATGTTAGTCCTTGGAAGACATTTTTTTTTATTTCCAAAAATCTTGGTAACAATTTTATTATCAAACACTCGTAATATTTTATCCATTCTTAAAGTAAGAACAACATATTTTGCAGCCAAGCATTATAACAGGAAGAATAAGTTTATATATTTTTAGTTTTACACTTCTTAGATGAGTTGGGTTGACAAGAATATAATGCATTATAGCATGCGTTTCCGAAGTTTATTTGCACTAGAATCCCCAAATATTTAAATTATGATTTACGCAAATTCTTAAAAGCATTGAAACAAGTAAGGAGAATCCATGAAAAAGTGGCCCAGGTTATCTAAGATAACCTATGGAAAATGGAAATAAATAACGGGAAGTACAAAGTTAAGGAATTATATCAGTGGAAAAATTTGAAGCATATATTCTCGCAGGTCTATTGTGTTAAGGATACTAACTACTTCACACAGGGATAATCATCTATAAATCGTATTTTAATACTTCTGATTCGATAAATATATTCTTTCTTCATTTTCATGGTGTATCTTTAGATCCGTTCCGCCCATACAGGATTCAAATAAACTATCCATCCTCTCCTCTGGCGTCCAATATCGCGGCGTCCTGTAAAGTCTATATTCATACGTATGTCTAGCTGCTTTATGTGTTTCCACCCGATATAAATGTTAAGGCCTATACCAATCCTTCTAGCTACAATCCTTTATTGAGTATTAAAGATTCCAACTTTTTTCTGATCGATTCATTCCTATTTTCATCCCTTAATGTGTATCTAGCCGTTTTTCGTAAGTATTTCATTTCACCTGGTTCTATTTTACTTTTGTCATTTCCATTTAATGCACTGTTTTCATCACGGTGTATAAGTACAGCCATTACCTTAAAAAATTTCATCTTCGTATATTTTCTAACTTTATATTTTAATGTTCTTTGTACGGTTCCACACATTTTGATAAATATTAAAATTGATAATTCTCATAAACATTAACAGTTGTCTGTTTTTAATGGTTCGATTTGGTACGGGGTCATCCTGGAATACATTTTTATTTAAAGCATTGTATTTTTATCTTTAACATAAGTTTATCTTTAACATAAGTAGAGATAAAAGCATGATCCTAAGTCGGGATTTGAACGAAAATTTCCAGCTTTATGCGCTAGCTCTCTTCTTTTGAGCTATTTAGATACACTTTCCGGAGCAAGTACTGATTCTCCTTTCTTCAATTCTCAAGTCCTCCGTAAATAGTAAAACTTGTGTCTACAATTCTTAATGGGAGTGCTTCTATTGCCAGAAGCCATTTTTATGGGGTTTTGCTAAAAAGTCGCATCCAAATATATACGAACTATTAACAGATTTAATAATTATTATTAATCCATATTTCCATATAAATGTAGGCTATATATGGTAATTAACTTATTGAAATGTGATATTTATTATATAATTAATGTTATATATTTTTCTATTAATATGTAAATGATTATATAACAGGACATATTTAAATTGTAATGGATTATATCTATGTATAAATAGGCTAAGACAAAACAGTTAAGTACTATTATCTCCTCTATTTTTCAAACTATTTTTAATAGCAAATGACGTGCTTCGGTGTTACAAATAACACATTGGAAAGTTAGTTCTGTAGTTTTTAACTGCAAGGAAATGTATTGAAAATCTCACTGATGCAAGAGTTAAATTTCTTGCACAGACGCATGTGATGTACAAAGGCCATGTCCGAAAATAATTGCAGTTTTTAACTGCAAGACACTAAAGTACAGTGCCAAAGCTTTCATTTAAACTAATGGGGAAGTAATATATGTTCATGTGTTAATCACAGATGTAGACGACCATCCTGCCAGTGTATGAGTGACAAATGATCAGCACGTCGGGTTCACCACCCGTTATAGCTGGTTTTCTCAATGTGACGCCGCTACTTGCTGTGGCTACCCAAATTCATCACGATGTTGAGTGATAATTTAGTATACTATCATCCCCATCATCTGTTACACTCCAACATAAATATATACCCTGTATTTTTATGATAATGGTCTAATACGTTTAAAACTAACAATGCATAATATAAAATGCCATGTTATTTATGGTCGAATTTCGACCACTTGTCGAACACTAGTTAATATAAATTTACTTAATATAATTATTTCAAGCTATTTCAAGCTCATACAGATACTCAGGAGTGTTCTCAAGAGAACATGAATATAAACCAGAATAAATCTGACCATGTTGTAAATAAGAAAATATTAAGATTATAATCCAGATATATTCAAATTCAAATTCTACCCCACCTTAAGAATAAATTTTTTTGTAGTATATGGATCCACTCTAAATTTTATAAACCTGTACACTACAGATACACCGAATATAGTAACTCATACATGTCACTCAGAATTGGTTGGCTGGAACATGTAATAAGATCGGATGAACAGATATTAGTTAAACTCTATAAATGGAAACCTTTAGGAGGCAGAGCAGTTGGAAGGCCGAAGATCAAATGGGAGGATGACACAATGAACGATATAAAGGAAATGGAAGTGACTAACTTGAATATGGCAAAAGAGAGAGTAGCAAGCAAGTGGGAGGATTGTTGAGAAGGCTGAAATTATCACCTTTGAAGTTGTCGCGCCTTAAGATGGTGATGATGATATACTATACCGTTATACATTTTTAGTATTTAATTTCAAGTTTTACCTTGTTTAATTTCTGTTATTTGGTCTACAGTGTTGCCCCAAATAATTCTGTCTTCCTCTTTTCCTAGACAATCCCTGCAGATGCCATTTCAGAGCCCTTTATGGCATACTATCTACTTCTATTCTGAGAGTGAGTCTCCAATCTATTTCTATTTGCGATATTTAATCTCCTTCCAGAATTCATCCTGTGATGTTATTCTCCATCATTCCTCGTTTGCTACGGTTTTTCTCCACCGGATTTTTAAAATAAAACTTACGCATCTATTGATATATACTTGCAAAATTTTATATAATGGTATTGTTGTTTTCCAAGTCTCACACCCATAAACCAATATGCATTTCATATTGCTATTGACATATTTCTAGTGAAATTTGTTTAGGTCTCCATATGGATGACAAAGCGATAATACATCTTTTGATTTTTCAATTCTTGCCTTACTATCTTCCTCTGATTATCCTTCTCTTATATTCATACTTCTTAAATATTGAGATTCGGCTAGCTCCTCTATTTATGTACAATTCAGCTGCAATAGCATAACTTTCAAATAGATTACCTTATTTTCATATCTTTATGTATAAAAAACGTGTTTGCCCTTTATGGACTCAAAAACAACTTGACCGATTTGAATGCTGTTTCCACCTTAATTTAGAGAATTTTTCTGGAATATATCATATAAACGTATGTACTATAGGGGTGGAATCAAAATAAAGTGCATCGGTGCAGTAAAAATTCGCTTTTTGGCTCTTAAATGGCTACTCCAAATTAATGTACACAGAATTGAAAAACCTAAAAAAAATTATACAAAAAATCCGCGACAGGAAAGTCTATCTTTCGTGATTAACTCACAATAACCATCTTTGTCTTTTAGCTCATTGATTCCAGAATAAGTAGATTTCGGTACAACGCCTGGTAATCAGCACGGGTTATCTAAAATAATTACAATGTAAATTTATAATTATTTTTCGTTTTACTAATTTACTAAACATAAAGAACACATTTGATTTATTTAGATGTAGTAGCGCACGCTGGTTATTAGCTCGTTTAAACATGGATATGTAAGTAGGTCTATTTATGCCAACTATTCTAGCATATATGGGATCAAAATATACATGTGGTATAAAAATGCACAAATATAAGTTAAGGGTGATTTATTTTAGTTACCTTTTAAGTTTAATACTAATGAAAATTATTATTTTAGTTTTTACAGTATTCCTGTCAATTATACCAATTTCATATCTTCCAACATTATGTACTGTTAATATGGCGTTTTTTTTTCTCCACTGTGGGCTCGAGATAGCGTGCTGCCTTGTCACGCAGGGGGTCCCGAGTAGAAGTCTCGATCGGGAGAATTTTCCTGGGTGAGGTTTTCTTTATTTCTAGTTTTTCCTCATCTGTAAGACAGATGTCAAGAACTTTAAGGCCCAAACAGTCCCCGATCATTTGGCCATCATAATCATCATTAATATTCGCCTTAGATTAAGTTTAGGATTAAGGACTCTTCTGGAGCACTATTATAATTTATCATCATCATAACCCTCCTATCATCGGGCAGTGTAACCCAGACTTACAGACGCCCCATCCTCAGAAGTGGGTTACTGTTATGCTAAAGCCAGGATAGAACACCAGGAATGTCGAAATGTCAACCTGGGCATTGAATTGAAACTATTTCTCTCAACTTCTCATTCAGTTTCCAGGTACTTTCCGTACTTTCTTTGAAAAAAATCTCATCTTATGGAGGTATTACCACGGTCATGTTGCGTCTTTTTCACAAATTTTTCTTTGAACTAATGTAGACTCTTTTGCACTGGAACAAGGATATCTTTAAATTATCTACGTAATTCCTCAGAGGAATTACAAGAGGAGGGGAAGAGAAAAAAATGACTGCAGGATGTCGTAGATGACCTACAGGAAATGCGAAATAATAAATGTGAAGAGAAAATAAAGGAGAATGAAATCAAGACACCAAGCATGACTATATTGTTAGGAAAAATAATAGGACACATTTGTTGGAGAAATAATTGTCTTTTATACCGTACTTTAATAATTCTGATTCTAAAATTATTTTAAAATTACTAATTCCCTTCCCATTAGCTGTGAACCCTGTTTTTTAATGGTTCGCTTTATTAAATAACCCATCTATCGTCCTGGTGTACGGTACATTTTAATTGAAAACGGATATTTTCCTATTTCATATTTAATCATAAACATGTAAGTACGTCAGATTATTTATTTATATCATTCTTCCACAAATTAACTTGGAATAACGCTTAAAAATAACGTACTATATAAAATAGACAACTGGGTGCTTTCCTTCTGGTTTTCCTACAAGACGTTTCCGTATCTCTTTCATTCCCTATCGTGCCTCATGTCTTGTCAATCGCGTTCTGCGAGACCTAAGTGTTCTTATAATATCTTGTTTCGTATACAGATCCTGTAGCTCACTGTTAGGCAGACTTCTCCATGCGCTTTACTCCATCGATCTCTCTTTTGAACATTTTTCTTAAGAACTTTATTCTCAATTACTAGTAATTTTTCTCCTCCCTTAAAGTAAATCATACATATAATATTAATAAAATTCTCTCCTGTTATTAAACGTTTTGATATTATTTTTTTGCAGTTAGCTTCTCCGTTCATCTCTCTTTCGTACAAACATTTTGCTAAGTACTTTATTCTCGTATACACGTAATCTATTCTCTTATACGTAGTAGGAGACAACGTTTTGAATCCATCCAACTGATAGAATGACTTTTAGTGTACTTTGTTTATAACCAATTAGTGCTTAAATTATTATTTATAAAAATAAGATAATATCCCATTGAACAAAATTGTATTTTATTAAATATATTAGTTACTAAAATATATTAATAAAATGATCAATAATGTAAATATTGTTTTTAAAGCACATTGTTTAATTTCCATAGAAACTAAATCAAATTGCATAATTTTTGAAGAAATAAATATATTGAATATGATTGAAAATATTTGAAATTTATTTCTAGTATTAGTTAACTGTGTGGATACAAATTCACATCACCATGCCTCAATTAATTTATTTCTTCAGTGTGATTTCATAACTTGGACTTTGTTAGGTTGTGAAATTTCGTTACTATTTAAAACATGATTTAATAACTAAAATATCATATTTATTTGAAATATTGACATTTATCACATGGAAAAGCATGCAATTAAATTAATAGAATAGTAAAAAGGAAGCGAAAAACTTTTACGCAAAATGAATACAATTTACATTATGTTTCAAAATTCCTGACAAATTCATAGCAAATTATGACTACGGTGTAGAAGAGTGAGTTATTAAGGAATCTAAATTTTGACTGCTATTAGTTTGATCTATTTGATCTGAAAATTTAAGATCAAATAGATACTTAAGCCCTCCTACCACGTCAAGGTGCAGTCCTCAGGAGGGTGCCCCATCCCCATCTATCCTCTAACTATCCTACCTACCCAATTTCTAACCTACATACATACAGCTACGACCTTATCACTATCGCTTCCATATCAGGTTGCCATTGATTTTAGTGTGTGTCAAGTGATGGCATTTTGATCGCTCAGTGTCGGTACGCATTTGAAGCGTGGCCGATGTCAGAATCTGTGAAAATCGATGCGCGTAGGGGATGAGGCTGTTGGGCTATTGTTGCTTAAGTTATTTTATAGTTCTGTGTCGGACTGAATAGAAAACACATTTGTATACTGTGATTGCTAAGGAAACGATGAGTTAAGAAAAAAAATTATAAACTATGAATTTATTATGAACGTACATACCATTGCCACTAAGCCAATACCTCTCACGTAAAAATTTGCGTAAATTAAGCGGTTTTCTCTGACTAACTCACTATCAAACCCAGAAGTATATGCTGAGCACACATATGGTTTGCTTACAAGTCTATACTGAGCTAATGTTTACAATCATCCCCTACATAATTCATCTTCCTCAGATCATGATTGATGTTACTCTCCCACCTCATTCTTGGCTTACCTAGTAAGTGATTTCCTACAAGAAATTTACATGCCACCCTTTCATTCCTCGTTCTTGACACCTGTGAGACTTATCTGTTCTTATTACATATCATTTCCCGTTAAAATTATTATGGCACTATTATATAGTCATCTTTTTTGGTCTCTCTGTTCGTCTCTCTTTTGTCCAAACGTTTTTCTAAGAAGTTTGTTCTCAAATTCTGGTTACCTTTTATCTTAAAGTAAGAGACCATGTTTCGCACCCGTACAACATAACTGCAAGGATTTTGTATCTTAATCATTTATATCAAATGGAAAGACAAAGAGCTCCTGTAATGAATAATTACATGTGTTTAGAAAAAAATCGTAATTTTGCATATTATGAATTGAGGGGTTCAGTGGCTATCAGCTTAAGTGAAAAAACCTACTTTTGGGTAAACAGATATTGAAAAATACGATTTTTGTTTGTGTTCCTGTGACAGTCCAACGTTGAAAGTATATATTATCAACATACATTTCTTAAACACAAAAATGAAACAAATTAATGACTATTATGGAAATGGTGTATTAAAAAATGTTAATAACGACTTTCTTTTAAGTTGTTGGTACACAGAACATCAATAAATGTTTTCTATTGGTGAACATTATGTAAAATAAGAATAGAAAACACATATTTATATACTGTAGTTGCTATGAAAACGATGAGTTAACAAAAT
The DNA here is from genome assembly GCA_030220185.1 of Diploptera punctata. Classification (NCBI taxonomy): domain Eukaryota; kingdom Metazoa; phylum Arthropoda; class Insecta; order Blattodea; family Blaberidae; genus Diploptera; species Diploptera punctata. The sequence goes on from JASPKZ010007150.1 coordinate 3,285,052, forward strand.
TGTAATTTTGAGTACCATGAAGTTATTATGCCCGTACATACCATTTTCACCTAGAAAATAAATGTTCGTTACGCAGATATTGCGTAAATTAAGCTAGTTTCTCTGACCAACTCTCTGGCATTATCAAACCCAGATGTTTATGCCAAGCACACATATGGTTCCCATTCAATTCTATATTGAGCTAATGTTTTACAACCATCCCCTGCTTAATTAATATCCCTCAAATCATGATTGATGTTATTCTCCCACCTCATTCTTGGCCTACCTAATAAGTGATTTTCCTAAGATTTCCTACAAGAAGTTTACATGGCACCCTTTCATTCCCCGTTCTTGCCACATCCTGCCTATTGCATTCTGAGACGTGTTCTTATTACATCTGGTTTCCCATTAAAATTATCACTCTACAGTATGTAATCTTCTTCATTCACCTGTCTGTTCGTCTCTATTTGGTGCAAAAGTTTTCCTAAAAACTTTGTTCTCAAATTCTCTCTACCTTTTCTCTTACCTTACAGTAAGAGACCATGTTTCGCACCCATTCAACATAACTGGAAGATTTTTCTATTTTTTTATATCAAATGGAATGACAGGAGCCCCTGTAATGAATAATGTGTGTTTAAAAAAACATATTTACATACTATGAATTGAGGGGTTCCGTGGACTAATAGCTCAAATTTAAAAACCTACGTTTGAGTAAACTGAAGTTGAAAAATACAATATAATGTTTTGTGTGTTCCTATGACACTTCATCAAACTTTGAAAGTACATATTATCAATATAACATTCCGTAAACACAATAAATTAAACTAATTATGGCTATTCTGGAAATACTGTCTTTAAAAAAGTTAATAGCTACTTTCTTTCAAATATTTTAGTACACAGAATGTCAATGATTTTTATTGGAGAATATTATGTAAAATAAGAATGGACGCTTTTTTGACTTTGTACTTTACAGCACTACAACACAATGCAAAAATAAACTATCCTTTCGTACTGTGCTCTGAAAATAACATAATGTATATTAAAATCATTAATTAATTTTGTATAAGTTAAACTAAATATATCTTAATATTTGAACTATGTTAATCTTTGTTCATACATATTTATTACATTAAGTAAACAGTTGTCCTTTTTTAAGCGGAAATTTAATGTAAAAAACAATTGTCTTTCATTCGTCTTCATCATTGCCCTTTTGAATCTGAGTAGGCCTATATCTGTCCAGAATTCTCTCTAGCTACATAGCATTATATTCCATATTTCTTGATCCATCTTCCTTGGTCGATTTATGTGCTTGTTGACATGTTTTCATACGGACCTCTGTAATTTCTAACACTTTTAGTAAAATCTTTTACATACAGTGACATTATTGCCCTCTAATTTCACGTTGTATACAAATAAATACTCATGATTTTATATTAATGATTCTATATGTAGTTTCAGGTCCACCGCTGTGGTCTCGACGTAGCGTGCTGCCTTGTCACGCAGCGGGCCCGGGTTCGATCCCCGGTCGGGACAGTTTTTCTGGGTGAGGTTTCTATCGGGATTTTTCCTAACCTGTAAGAAAAATGTCAGGAAAACTTTAAGGCCCAAACGGTTCCCGAAATCATATGGCCATCGCAATCAGCATCATTCATATTCATCATAGATTAAGCTTAGAATTAGGGGCTCTCCTTGCGCACCACTATCTTCATCATCACTACCCTCATATCATACAATACAAAGTAGTGTCGGAAAATGTTGTCTGTGTAATAACGACTTAAAAGCAATTAGGTTGTTAGTCCACGGAACCCCTCAATTTATTATGAACGTACGTACCATTGTCACTTATAACATAAATATCCTTCATGCAAGAATTCCGTAAACTAAGAGATTTCCTTTAACTCACTGGCACTATCGAACCCAGATGTTTATGCCAAGCACACATATGGTTTCCATACAATTCTATACTGAAAAAATGTTTTACAGTTATCTATCTTCGGGTTTTTACAGCTGCTGCAGTCTTCCCGTGCCAAACCTCCAAAGCGCGATCTTGGGCATCTTCGATGCCAAACCCTATAGCTTGCATTATAGTCTTCATGTTTTCCTTCCATGTTAACTTTGGTCTCCCTCTTTTCTTCTTTCTGTTCGGATGCCTTTCATATAGTTGCTTCGGCCATCTTCGGCTCATCTTCCATTCTTAAAACATGTCCTAATCACTTTAATTCCTTCTCAATTCTTTCAATTACGCTTTCTTCTGCTTCCATTATGTTTCTAATTTCCTTATTTGTGACATGTTCTAATTTAGTCTTTCTGGCACTTCTGCGTAAATAATCCATTTCTAGAGCTATTAGTCTATTCTTGTAGTACTTATTGATTGTCCATACCTCACTTCCATACATTGCAACAGATTCCACCAATGTTTTAGCAGTATATTTTTTTGTGTCTTTCCAAATATGCTTATCCCACCATATGGAATTTAACGATGATATTATTTTGCTATTCAATTCAATTCTGTTTTATGTTCTCTCTGCCTATACCTTCAATGTTATCCATAATTATTGCCAAATATTTAGTTTGTTTCACTTGCTTTATTTGGATTCCTTCTTCCAATATTAAATTTTCTCTTTCATTGCTATTTATTGCCAGATATTCTGTTTTTTTGTCAATTTACTGTGAGACTCCATGATTCATGTGTTTTTCAACCTTTTTATCATGAATTCCATATCAAGTTTGTCTTGCGCTAAAACCAGTTGATCATCGGCAAATTGTAATGTCAGCGAAAATCTGTTGCCTATTGGGATCCCCATACCTTTGCAGCTTTGTTTCCATTTCATTGATATAAATTCTACATAAATATTAAATAAAATTGGTGATAGACTGCATCCTTGTTTGAATCCCTTTGTGGCCTTTATAGGATTAGACATTATATTTCCAATTTTAACATAAGCGGAGTTATCTTTATAAATTTGTTTAATAATTTCTACTAGGTTTCTATCAATATTGTATTTCTCCACAACGTCCAATAATTTGTTCCTCGCAATTGAGTCATAAGCTTTCTCTAGATCTATCATTGTCAAATGGGTTTCTTCTCCAACTGCAGTCCGTTTTCAATTAACTGTTGGATTGCAAATATATTGTCAACACATGACCTTCCCGGTCTGAATCCATTTTGATCTTTACAGTTATCCCCTGTGTAATTAACCTCCATCAAATCATGATTGATGTTATTCTCGCACCTCATCCTTGGGCTACTTAGTGATTTCCCTCAGATTTCCTACAAGAAGTTTATATGCCTCCCTTTCATTCCCCGTTCTTACCACATCCAGTCTGAGACTTATCTGTTCCTATTACATCTAGTTTTCCACTAAAATTATCATGCCACTATTATGTAATCATCTTCATTTACATGTATGTTCTTCTCTCTTTGGTCCAAAAGTTTTTCTAAGATCTTTGTTCTCAAATTATCTTTACCTTTTCTCTTCCCTTAAAGTAAGACACACATCCATACGACATAACTGGAAGAATAATTGTTTTGTTTTTTATAATATTTTTTGTGTCTGCTGGAATGACAAGAGCCCCTGTAATGAATAAGAATATGCGTTTCTAGAGTTGAGCCAATGTTTAATTTCTTCCGGAGTTTATTCCTGTTTGTCATGATTGTTCCTATGTATTTGATTTCATCATCTGCTCAGGATGAAAATCAGACAACGGCTTTCGCTTATGAGAGGAACAAACACTAAAGATGATTCTGCAAAATTTGAATTAAAAAGCTTGAAAAATTAAGAAATGCGGTAAGAATGCGAAATCAAAATTAGTAATAGATTTGAAATACTGGAATCTTCAATGACAATGTTGCAAACAAAGAAGAAACTGATAATGAGAGTCTATAAGAGATACTATTAAATTATCAGCATCAAAAATCTTTGGTTATTTAAAAAGAGGCAAAACAAGAAACAGTTTGATGAGGAATGTGCCGACATTGTAAAGAAAAGAAAGCTAGCAAAAATGAAATGGTTACACGAGCCAAATGAGGTACATTTAGAGCATTTGGGTATTATTAGACGGGAAACCACCAGGTTACTAAAGAGTAAAAAGAGGGAATATTTGAGAGAGAAGAGTAATGATCTTGAATGCCAAAAATAGGAACATTAAAGAATTATATCAGGGAATTAGGATGGAAAAGAAAGGGTTTCAGGCTAGAACAAACATAATTCGGAATGAAAATGGGGATATGATTGCAGATTCCAGGAGTATATTAAATAGATGGAAAACTTACTTTAATCAGCTATTAAAAATACATACCGAACAAGATATTGAAGAGGATAATTTACAGACTGTAGAAATGCTAATCGCAGAACCAAGTGCATTAGAGGTTGAAATGGCAATAGAAAAAATTGAAGCTGTATAAAGCATCAGGCTCAGATGAAATCCCAGCAGAACTGATAAAATCAGGGGGGAGAAAAATTGATGGACAAGATTCGCCAGTTGCCTAATATGATTTGGGATAAAGAAGCTCTTCCAGATGAAAAGGAAAGAATCAATTATGGTACCAATTTATAAGAAAGGAGATAAAACTGATCTCAACAACTACAGGGCCATCTCTTTACTTTCAACTTCCTTACAAATGTATTAGTAAGCAGATCATCAATGTGGATTTAGAAGAAACAAACAGGTCTACAACTGATCAGATTTTACACGGTTTATATTAGCTTGACACGTATCTATCTATCTCTGTGACGGAATCTTTCAACGCGATTTTCACCCACTTAAATTCATTGGATCGACTTGAAACTTTGTATACTCGTAAAGGAGCCGTGACTATACAGTAATTTCATTTTTTCTAAAATCCTGGGCAGAATCATAAAAAAATAGTGTCCTGGTATCTATGTAACGGAATCTTTGAACAAGATTTTCACCCACTTAGAAACATTGGATCGACTTGAAAAATTGTATACTTGTAAAGGACCCGTGACAATTCAATAATCTCACATTTGTTTCTAAAATCCTGGCCAGAATCATCAGAAAATCAAAAAAGTGTCTTTGTATCTATGTAACGGAATCTTTGAACGCGATTTTCGCCCACTTAAAATCATTGGATGGACTTGAAACTTTATATACTTGTAAAGGGCCAATTACAATACAATTATTTCGTAATTTGTTTCTAGAATCCTGCCCAGAATCAGCAGAAAATCAAAATAATAAAAATCGGAATAATAGGTTGCGGACTTAACAACTTCTTACTCAATCGTTGTAAGAGCTCAGTTGGTAGAGCGGTGGACTGTAGTGGTACATAATTTCAGTAATCCGTAGGTCGCTGGTTCAAATCCGGCCCGGAGGATTTTTTTAGTAGAGTATTACTTTTAGCTCATACTACAATAGTATCGAATTTAAAGATATTTATATTTTTATCTTATTCTGTAACATATTAAAACTAAAAAATAAATAATAGTTTAAAAAAACTAAAACAACACGCTTTATTAGAAAACCGCACTAAAAAATGAAAAATAATTTTAATTTCCAACACGCTTGGGATAAAATTAAAGTGGTCAACAAAAAAAATCATCTCCAACACATGTAGAATAAAACTAGTTATCTACCAAAAAATAATTTTACCATCAAAAGCGTATGGTGCTCTATTAATATATTTGATAATAAACAGATATTGGTAAAAGTAAAGTCTCTAAGAAGAAAACGTAAAAACTATAAAAAGCACACCACGCTTTTGATGGTGAAATTATTATTATTATTATTATTATTTTGTAGATAACTCTAGTTTTATTCTAGTTGTGTTGGAGATGATTTTTTTGTTGACCACTTTAATTTTATCCCAAGCGTGTTGGAAATTAAAATTATTCTTCATTTTTTAGTTCAGTTTTCTAATAAAGCGTGTTTTAGTTTTTTTAAAACTATTATTTATTAGTTTAAAACAGATTTTAGAAAATAAATGGGAATATAATGGTACTATACGTAGACATCAGAAAGGCATACGATTCAATTAAGAGGGAGAAGTTATATAGTAGACTACTGGAGTTCGGAATTCCTAAAAAAGTTAGACTTACACGAATGTGTCTAAATGGCACAAACAATTTTCGGATACTTTCTAAATTCACATTGGGTTGAAGCAAGGAGATGCACTATCTCCACTACTATTTAATTTTGTACTAGAACATGCCATCAAATCATTAGAGGGCGAAGAAGGCCTACGTCTCAGTGGGATTAATAAGCCGTTAGTGTATGCTGTTGTACTATTGGGCGATAGCGAGGAGATACTAAAGGCCAACATGCACACACTATCCAGTAACACTAAGAAATTGGGACTGGAAGTAAACATCAATAAAACTAAAAATATAGTCACACATAGAAATACATTGTATAATGGAAATACAGATCTAATGACAAATAAGGGAAATTTTGAGGAAGTAGCTGAATTCAAATACCTAGGAATAACAATCATAATTAGGAATGAGATACTCAAAGAAATCAAACATAGGCTCAATTCTGGAAATTCGTGCTATTATGCATTACAGAGACTCTTGACGTCCCAACTCCTTTCAAGAAGTGTTAAACTAAAAATACATAAAACAATTATTCTACCAGTTATATTATATGGATGAGAAATATGGACACTTACTTTAAGGGAGGAAAGGAAATTACAAGTATTCGAGAATAAAGTTTTCAGGAAAAATGTTGGACCAAAGAGAGATGAACGGACAGGTGAATGGAGATGACTGCATAACAGTGGACTACATAGTCTTTATAGGAAGCCAGATATAATAAGAGTCAAGTCTCGTAGACTGCGATGGGCAGGGCATGTGGAACGAATGGGGAATGAAAGACGTGCATGGAAGTTTTTTATAGGAAAACCAGAAGGAAAACACCCAGTTGGTGGACCAAGAATGAGGTAGGAGAATATCAACTATGATTTGAGGGAAGTAGATTATACAGGGAGTGATTGGATAATATTAGCTCAGGATAGGGATGTATGGAGAAATTACGTCAGTGCGGTCATGAACTTACGGGTTAGATAGTGCCAGTGAGTTAATTATGTATTTGATTTCAACCACTTCCTCAAAATTTCCCTCATTTGTTATTAACCGCCTGTTCGCAATATATAATGTATATCTACGTAATACCATACATTTAATGTTATTGATGAGCCTAATCAGGGTAAGGAATAGTCTTTTAATAAATTTATAGGAATTTAAGGAAAGATTGGTTAATGGAAAAAGAGCCTTTTTTTGCAAATAGAACCTTATTTAAAAGCAAATTTATATCAAAAACTGCAAAAATAGTGTTATACAAAACACTCATTACACCCGTAGTTACATATGTTTGCGAAACTTGGGTCCTAAAAGAAACAATAAAACAGAAATTTATAATTTTTGAAAGAAAAATTTTAAGAATAATATTTGGACCAAATAGAGGAACTGATAACTGTTGGAGAATCAAAACAAATAACTAAACAAATTAATCAGAAATCAGAATATAGTAAACCATATAAGATCTCTCGGAATTGGTTGGCTTGGATATTTGATGAGAATGGATGATCAGAGACTGGTCAAAAAACTCTACAAATGGAAACCTATAGGAGGAAGATCAGTTCGAAGACCGAAGATCAGATGGGAAGATGACACATTGATCGATCTAAATAAAAATAAAGTGACTAATTTGAATACGGCAAGAGACAGATTGGCATGGAGGAGGATTGTTGAGAAGACCAAAACTTTCACTTTTGAAGTACCGAAGTAGATGATGATTTATTACATTCATCTTATGGATTTCAATGCTCCTTCATAGAAAATTTGGTCATTAAGTGAGGTTATTTAATATAAATTTATTGATATATTTAATAGAGAGGTTTCACTGTGTGTGCGTGTGTGTGTGTGTGTTTCTATTTCTATTAACACTAACGACTGCGATTTATTTTTTGGAAACAAGCTTGATAGACAACAATCAATTAAAAAGGTGGTCTATTTCGATAACCAACAAAATGTGACTGTACATTGTCTTGTTTGTACATACATAACATTTGAATAATATATACTATCTACATTACAATCTTATATTTTATTAGATTACATAAAAATCCTATCACAAAAAAAACCTTAAATTGGTGAGACATCTTTTTTTTTCAAATGTCAGTTATTTAAATGCGTTGGACCGCAGTGAAACTAAAAAATGTAAAACTATGTGTTATTACCGTATATTGTGTAATTCCACCACACATTTATGTAATTTCCACTCGTTCGTTTTTTATAGTTCTATTAAAAATATAAAATTTAACCTTTAATTCTTATAGAATACATTGGAACTTCAAAGGCTAAACTAAAAAAATATCAACGTACAGATTTTTTTTGTAAAAAATAAATTATCGTTAGAAAATTTCATGAGACTGTAGTTCCGAGCGTCGCGGGTTGAGACCCAGCCGGGGTCGATGGATTTTTTTGTTACGGAAAAATCGAAGGGTCAAGTCTTCCGGGAGGGACTTTAAGCCGTAGGTTCCGAGTCTGAAAGTTTTCTGGCTCATAAAATATCCTTAAACTTGAATAAAGAGGCCCCATAGCAAACGTTTTCGATATCAACGTCCTTGGTTGCCTGTTAGATGCCTCATTGGGTTTGTGTGTTGACCCCATGCTATCCATGACATCTACGAGCAAATATCATCCGTCACGAATTAGGCCTTTGTAGACCTGTTTCGACCCCATCTAGCAGTATTTAAAGTCTTCCTGTCGACTATGTTCTTTGGGCTTATACCCTATTGCATCATCATTTTTGGATTATCCATTCTTTTTACATCTTTTAGGCAGTTTAATTTATAACTGTTGAATTTATCTTCTGCTGATTCTACTCCTAATTGTTCTAAAATTTCTTCATTATTTTTTCCATCTAAAATAGTGTATCCTGCTGTCCGTCTGAGAAATTTCATTTCTTTTGCTTCGATTCTCCTCCTGTCTCTCTTTCTTAATACCCACATCTGACTTCCGTATAAAAGTGAGTAATGACAAAGTATTGAATATTGTTATTCTTGTGGATTTTTATACTAACGATACGAACAAATAAGGTAACTAAACATTAACTTGGTGTAGTAACTCCTAACATAGGAGAGGCTGTGGCTCAACAATAGGCTAAGCCATTATAGATAGATAGAAAATTTCATGATAGTGTTTGTCCGCGAGCTTTTATTCAGTCTGTATATTTTTATTATATGAGTGCACTTTGTTGAATTTTTTAGCATTGCTTTATAAAATAATAATACAATTTTGCGTAGTTGCTACATCTTATGTCATAGTACACCATGTCCACAAATATAGTTTCATATTTTAAAACTACTAGTACGCCGCTTTAGATAAACGTGTTTAAATAAAATTGGTGACAATCAAAAGAGAAATTCAAAACGTTTTTGCTATACCTCGTGGACATTTCATGTGGCCCCCACGAGTGATGCTGCAGACATCTTAATATCTAAATATCCAACAATGAACCCATATCGACCAAAAAAGACATGATTAAATTTAGTTTAGTTTCCGTATTGTTATCCACTATTTTCCATTGTTGACATTGTTAACATGCACAAAACTTTTTTAGTTTCTCTTTTGATTGTCACAAATTTTATTTAGATACGATTATCCAAAGCGACGTAGTAGTAAATTATAAACCTATTTATGGACACGGTGTACAATACTCATTAAAATTCTCAGCTGTTTTTAAATATTGTGCAATTATTTTTTCGCAGTTAAATTGTCCGTCCAATTCTCTTTGGTAAAAACATTTTAAGTACTTTCTCGTATAAAAAGATACCATGTTTTGCATCCACGATACTGTAAAATGACTGCTTATGTACTTCGTTCATAACCAAGTGGTTTTTAAATTCATTTATCAAGAGTTAATAAAATATTCCATAGAAGGAAAATTTTATTTTATTTTTAAAAAGTTGAAAAAATTATGTTAATAAAAATGAATAATAATGCTCTAGTGTTTTTAATGCACATCGTTTAATTTCCATAGAAACGAAATCAAATTGCAAATTTTTTGTAGAAATAAATATATTGAATAATTTTGGTCGTGTTTTAAAATTTATTTACAGTATCAGTTAATTCCTATTAACATGCCTCAATTAATTTATTTCGTCTGTATGATTTCAAAACTTGGATTCAATTAGGTTTGTGAAATATCGGTAATAATTAAAAATTGTTTAAATAACTAAAATATCACAATTCTTTGAAATCATCACATTTACAACATAAAAATGCATATAATTAAATTAGAGGAATAGTAAAAAGGAAGCAAAATGATTGTATGCATAATAATTATAAATCAATTTATATTGTGTATCAAAAGTTCTGACAAATTCATAATATGAGTAAATTATAACTGCATACAATGTAGAAGATTGAATTATGAAGTAATCAACATTGTGAATTAATTGGACTGCTATTAGTTTGATCTATTTGATCTGAAAATTTAAGATCAAACAGATACTTAAGCCCTCCTACCACGTCAAGGTTGCAGTCCTCAGGAGGGTGCCTCATCCCCATCTATCCTCTAATTATCCTACCTACCCAATTTCCAACCTATATATGTACAGCTACGACCCTATCACTATCGCTTCCATATCAGGTTGCCATTGATTTTAGTGTGTGTCAAGTGATGGCATTTTGATCGCTCAGAGTCGGTAGGCATTTGAAGCGTGGCCGATGTCAGAATCTGTGAAAATAGAAGCGCGTAGGGGATGAGGCCGTTGGGTTATTGTTGCCTAAGTTATTTTATAGTCCTGTGTCGGACTGAATAGAAAACACATATATGTATACTGTGGTTGCTAAGTAAATGATGAGTTTAGGAAAAAATTGTAATTTTTTTTTCAAATGCCCCAGGTTTGTCTTTCCACATTCCTGGTTTCTCTCCTGGCATGGCGTACTTGTAACCCACTTCTGAGGTTGGGGCGCCTGGAAGGCGGTGTTACGTCTCCCCGATGATATGATGAGTGATGATAATGGTGCGCCAGGAGAGTCCCCCTAATCCTAAGCTTAACCTAAGATGAAGTGAGTGATGATTGCGATGGCCATATGATTTCGGGGACCGTTTGGGCCTTGGAGTTTTCCTGACATTTGTCTTACAGGTGAGGAAAACCCCCGATAAAAACCTCACCCAGAAATACTGTCCCGACCGGGGATCGAACCCGGGCCCGCTGCGTGACAAGGCAGCACGCTACCCCGAGACAACAGCGATGGACTAAAAATTGTAATTTTATAAACTATAAATTCATTATGAACGTAATTGTTACATAGAAAATGAATGTCAGTCGCGCAGGAACTGCGTATATTGAGCGATTTCCTCTCACTGTCACTATCAATCCCATACGTTTATGCCGAGCACACATATGGTTTCCATACAATTCCATACTGAGCTTAGTTTTACAATCATGCCCTGCATAATTAACCTTCCTCAAGTCATGATTGATATTATTCTCGTACCTCATTCTTGGGCTACCTAGTTTATAATTAGTAGCTATAGTGTGTATTGATATTTGTCAAATATATTCATTTGTATTTGTGCTGGTTGAGTGGAAGAGAAGGCCTTATGGCCTTAACTCTGCCAGAATAAATAAAACATTATTATTATTATTATTATTATTGTTATTATTATTATTATTATTATTATCATCATCATCATCATCATCATTATTAAGTGATCCCTGATATTTCCTACAAGAAGGTTATATGCCACCTTTGATTCCCCGTTCATGTCACATCCTGCCAATCGCAGTCTCTGAGACGTATCTATTTTTATTACATATAGTTTCCGATTAAAATTATATCACTATTATGTAATCTTCTTCATTCACCTGTCCGTCTCTCCTTGGTCTAAAAGTTCTTCTAAAAACTTTGTTCTCAAATTCTCGTTACCTTTTCTCTTCCCTTAAGGGGGCTCATACACCCAGCACATATGCACACACATAATTACTTTACAATAAATAAAAAAACTATAAAACATACAATTATGAAAATTTGCACACAGGTAGTATACACTATCGGTTTTCATTTTATATTAAAATTATTATTGAAGCAAAATGTTTGTAATTGCAGGAAAATAAATTGTATATAATTTCAGTTTCTTATATATATCATACATTATTACTTAAAAACTGATAACCTGACTAGTATAAACATTTTTTGAAATAAATATAACACCCTAATAAAGCTTGTGAACTATTAAGATGTGCCCAGATTTATTGGTTTAGAGCATTTTTTTATTAATAATTTTTTAAAATAATTTTTACACTATACATTCCCCATTACCTAACCTTAATATTCAAACGATTGCAATGATTTTAGTATGCCAGATACAGACTAAGTAGATGAGTGTGTGTACAAAATTTCATGCAGATTGAACGTTTTTGAGTTATTGCGTTTTATGTTCTTAAAATTTTAACTTTCGGGAAAACGATGTTAAAGTTTACACATTTTTTACAGTCTGTACTAGAAAGCTCCTGCAGCATATGTTGTGCCCTCCTTTTCACTTCTCCTGCCATGTTCCTCAAGTCTCAGTCGTCTTCTAGTTCTCCTGGACTCCTTCGAGAATTCTCGTAGGCGTTTATCAGCAGATTTTATGCGCAGGACATCACGATGCCTAAAAGCAGCCTTGGCATATTTTCCTACATTTACTCCAAACTCTTCTAAAACTTTTAATCTGCTTGTATCGCCATCATTGAATGTTGCTGCAGCATCAACTGCTGCTATTTTGACAACTATTTTCCCAGCATTACTTGTTTTAGGGCAAATTGTCCACACTTTATTATTATAGGGCTCGTTTGAATTTTGAGTGCGGCCATTCAAGCACCTTCTTAGAAGTTCTGTTATTGAAAGGTCTTTGAAGGTAGGTCTTATGGCATTCATAACAGCCATTGGTATTGGATGTGGATGTTTATATGCTGCTTCTCTACCCTCTGCCTGGGCTTGTCGATATCCACACCTAGTGGACATATATAGTGCTTGGGATTGGAGTCTGTTGAAGCTTCATGGTACCAGATAGCCCATATTGCCTTCCTCATATTGTCAAGGTTCTCTTTGTTTTACCTAATGGAATTGCCATAATATCTTTGTATTTTATCTATAATGACATCAGTTAGTCGACCAGCACCACCAATGCCTTTCCCATCTTCTAATTTAGTTCCAGTCAATTTCCTCTTCAACTGCCTAAGTCTGTACCCCATTATTTTCTGTACATGACCCACACATTCAATTTTTTATTGTGATGTCAGACCCATATGGCATAGAGCCATACACAGTTTTGAAAATGGACGTATCACTGTCTCCTATGTACTCTATATATTTGCATTATGCCACTCTTGGGAACGATTGAAAATGTCAAGCAAGCCGCGACATTCCATACTGGTAGAGGTACCTTTGTGATTCGCCCTGCAGGTGGCACGATGCTCTTCAAGCCATGCATTATATTTAGGGTCTCTTTTGGGACATTTCCATTGCTGACATATTCTGCTGTAGGAAGATTTGACTTTTAAATCAACTACCTTCCCACTTTCAGCTCCAATTACAGATACTATGCCATATCTTGACATGTGACCTCTGGTTTTCCATGTGCGTTCACCAGAAATAGAAACCTCACGTTTCTAAGGGCCAGAAGAAAGCTGTATTTCTTCTTCTACTGCTCTTTCCATGGATTCCTTCGATACTATCTTTGTGGCTTTCAAAATGTTGTTCTGAATGAGAGTGAACGTACTCTAACTGGAGGCGGAAGATCCATAACACCACAAAATCTTTCAAGGCTTGTCAGACCCTGACCAAGGGACCTCATACCATAAACAACATGTCTGTTTATTTCTGACCCACCGTTTACAAGAGGACTACTAAGGAACTTTTTATCCTCACAAAATTAAATGTGCTTGCTAAACCCTTCATATGTTTCAACTAATTCTATTTCACTATGGAAATTTTTACAACACACATTATTGCTAATGGCATTCACTAAAGTGGAAAAATGAATGAATCTGTAACCTAAATCATTACTTTCAACTGTATCACTACCACTTTGAACATGTGTTGATGGAGCACCGGTAACCTCAAAAACTAATTTCCTGGTAGATGCACTTTTCGGTGTTTCACTATTCATATCTTCAGTTTTCTGGTTTGTATATCTATTTCCATGAAAATGCCGCTTCTTACGTCTTGAAATATTTATTTTATTACCCATATTATTACTAATGGGCTCGCCAATATCACTTTAATAAACAAAACATACACCTCTGATAGAACACAATAACATGTGGATGCAAACGAAACAAAAGAATACAGGAAATATATTTTCCTGGTCAGCGATTGTAAGACAACCATTCTACCATCTATGGAATCCGCCATTTCTTGTCAAATAAATGCACGAAATTTAAAACCAGGAAAATGATTAAAAGATAGGAAAAACTTCAACTAGTTGAACGTAGACCATCTGCCACGCCCATCCAACTGTCCACCAGCGCACATTGGCATTTAACATTATATATCTCGACAAAAACAGAAGATATCATCACAAAATTTCAGAAATATGTACTTTAAAGTATGCTCTTCCAAGTGAGATCCAAAAACAAAAAATTGAAAATTATGACCTGTTATGGTGTATGAGCCCCCTTAAAGTAAGACACGAGTTTCGCATCCATACAACATAATTGGAAAAATATTTTTATCGTAATATTTTTTTTATATCGGATTGAATGACAAGAGCCGCTGTAATTAATAATAACGTGCATTTCTAGAGTTTAGCCAGTGTCTCTTTTTTTTTGTACAGTTTTACATGAAGCGTACATCTCTTATAAACCCTAGTGCTTCTAGGCATTTTGAATAAAAATCAAGTTAACTTCTGATAGAAAGAAAACTTGATTTTTCAATAAAAAAATTTCTTTTTCACGTTACATATTTCTCCTTCTCAAATGTATACCATGTTAGATTGGACGAAAAACGATACCTTAGATTGCTATAGAGTAATCAATGGACTCACTATCGTAAAATAAAACTTACCTTAGACTATTATCGTTTATAGAAAGTAAGAAAGGCGAGGGAGTTCAGGAGAAATTAAATAGGAGCGTGGTAGGTCTGATTTAAGGGATGCATCCTGTTCTTAAAACCCAATTTAAATGTAGGCCTATATATATTCTTAAACTAGAAACTGTAGAGAATTTTCTAACACCTAAATATAAAAATGTCATTTATGGTCATCTCAGAGTAACCATCCCCTTAAGCCGTGGGTCCCGAGTCTGAAGATTTTGAGGCTCGTAAAAGATCCATAAACTTGAATAAAGAGGCCTCTAAGCATAATTGACCGACATCAACGACCTAGTAATACCTTAGTTGCCTGTTAGATGTCTCATTGAGTTGGTGTGTTGACCCCATGCCATCCATGACATCTATGAGCAAATATCATCCGTCACAAATTAGTTCTTTGTACACCAGTTTTGGCCCCATCTAGCAGTCCTTTAAGAGGTCTTCTTGGTCCACGATTTTCTTTGATTTTATATTGCATCATCATTTTTGAGATTTTTTAATTATCCATTCTTCTTACATGGTCTAGTTTAATTCATAATCGTCGAGTTTTTCTTCTACTGATTCTATTTCTAATTGTTCTAAAATGTCTTCATTAATTTTTCCATATAAAATAGTGTATTCTGCTGTCCCTCCGAGAAATTTCATTTCCGTTGCTTTGATTCTGCTCATGTCTCATTTTCTTAATTTCCAAACTTACTTCCGCCTAATAGGGAGGGTAATGCCAAAGTATTGTATATTTTTATTCTTGTGGATTGTTGTATTAATTATACGAGCAAATAAGGTAACTAAAAACTAACTTGGTCTAGTAACTCCTAACAAAGGAGAGGCTGTGGCTCAACAATGGGCTACGCCGTTGTAGATAGAAAATTTCAGGATAGACTCTGTCCGCGAGTTTCTATTCACTCTGTATATTTTTATTATGTTAGTGCACTTTATTGAATTTTCTAGCGTTGTTTTATAGAAAAATAATAAAATTTTACATAGTTGCTATATTCTATGTCATAGTATAATATTCAATAAAATTCTCAGTTGTTATTAAATATTGTGCAATTTTTTTTCACAATTAACTTGTCCGTTCATTTCTCTTGGTAAAAACTTTTTGCGTAGTACTTTATTCTCATATACACGTAATATATTCTCTTCTCGTATAATAAGAGACCACGTTCTGCATCCATTAATCTGGAAAAATGACTTTTTTGTACCTTGTTCATAACAAATTAGTACTTAAATAATCATTTATGAACAGTAAATGACATATTTAATAAAATACTAATCTTATTTTATTTTTAAAAAGTTACTAACATGTATTAATAAAAATGACTAAAAATTTTCCAGTGTTTTGAATGCACATTGTTTTATTACCATAGAAACAAAGTTAAATTGCAAAATTTTTGAAGGGATATTTATATTGAATATAATTGAAAATGTTTTGAAATTTATTTATGGTATTGGTTAACAGTGAGGATACAAATTCCTGTCAACATGCCTCAATTAGTTTATTTTGTCTTTATGATTACATAACGTGGATTTAATTAGATTGTGAAATTTCGTTAATATTTAAAGCATGGTTTAATAACTAAAATATCACATTTCTTTGAAATCTTCGTATTTACCACGTGAAAACGCATATAATTAAATTAGAGAAATAGTAAGAAAGGAACAGAAAAGCTTTCACGCAGAAGAAATACAAATCAATTTATATCATGTAACAAAATTCCTGACAAATTCATAACAATTTATGACAATTGTACACAGTGTAGAAGATTGAGTTATTAAGAAATTTAACTTTTGAATTAATTGGACTGCTATTAGTTTGATCTATTTGATCTGAAACTTTAAGATCAAACAGATACTCAAGCCCTCCTACCACGTCAAGGTTGCAGTCCTCAGGAGGGTGCCCCATCCCCATCTATCCTCTAACTATATTACCTACCCAAATTTCTAACCTGCATATATACAGCTACGACCCTATCACTATCGCTTCCATATCAGGTTGCCATTGATTTTAGTGTGTGTCAAGTGATGGCTTTTTGATCGCTCAGAGTCGGTACGCATTTGAAGCGTGGCCGATGTCAATCTGTGAAAATCAAAGCGCGTAGGGGATGAGGCCGTTAGGTTATTATTGCTTAAGTTATTATATAGTTATGTGTCGGACTGAATAGAAAACACATATTTTGTACACTGTGGTTGCTAAAGAAACGATGAGGTTAAAAAAATGTAATTTTATAAACCATGAATTTAATATGAACGTACATACTGCTGTTACCTAGAAAATAAATGTCCGTCACGCTGGAATTACGTAAACTAACTCACTGGCACTATCGAACCCAAAGGGTTATGTCGAGCACACATGGTTTTCGTACAATTCTATACTGAGCCGATGTTTTACAATCATCTCCTGCATAATTAACCTCCCTCAAATCATGATTGATGTTATTTTGCCACCTCATTCTTGCCCTACCTAGTAAGTGATTTCCGTCAGATTTCCTACAAAAAGTTTTCATGCCACCCTTTTCATTCCCCATTTTTGCCACATCCTGCCTATCGCAGTGTGTGAGATTTACCTGTTTTATTACATCCTATGTCCCAATATACGAGTAATTATCACGCCACTACTATACAATCTTCTTTATTCACCTGTCCATCTCACTTTGGTGAAAAAGTTTTCTTAAGAACTTTGTTCTCAAATTCTCGTTACCTTTTCTCTTACCTCACCCATACAACATAACTAGAACAATTTTTATTATCTCAATGTTTTCTTGTTGGAATGACAAGAGCCCCTGTAATGAGTAACATGCCTTTCTAGAATTGAACTAATGTTTAATTTATTTCTGCACTTCAATCTGTGCGATATCTCTCTGCATTCCTACAAGAAGATACATTCCTCTTTTTCTTCTTTCTATCCATGCTACATGCCCTCCCATTCACAAACTATGTTACTTCACTGTTCTTATTACATCCTATTTCCCACGATCATTGTTATGAATTTTCTGATTTTTCTCCCTATGGTCCAAAAAACATCATCGGCCTTCTGTCTTGCTGCGTCTCAAAGTAGTTGTTCACAACCTCTCTTCAATGCTCAGCCTATTCATTCCCCCCCCCCTTTTGGATTTTAGTGTAAGGTCGCTTTCGATATCCTCGAGTATGTTATTCGTTGAATGTGATCCCTCCAGATTTTTCTGTATTTTTAACTATAGATGTGTTTGATTATATTTAATATTTGTCCAATATCTGTTGCTTTTGTGATCTAGTAATTTATAAACTGATACAAATTGGTGGTATCGCATTTCGGATAATTAAATTTGTGTTAACTGGTCTAATATTAAGATTCAGCACCTCTTCCATATAATAGCAGTAGTAATGACAATGCAGTACCTCTATAAAGTTTTAATAATGGCTGTTTTTGTACACTGTGTTCTAATGTTCTTTGTATAGTTCCGTAAAACTGTCTAAACCTGTTTAGTTTTATTAGGACATCTTTAGATTTTTCTGTACTCTACATTATGTCCCAGATATTTTAATCCGCTGATTTGTTTATTGATTTTGTTTTACATTTAATAAATTTTATCTCTTCTAGATGTTAGTCCATAGAATGACATTACTTTTGTTGTAGCGTAGTGGTTAAGGCACTGCGCTACAAGCCGGAAGGTCGAGGGTTCAAGTCCCGGTGGGGTCAGGATTTTTAAACTGACCCAAACCTTCTGGCGGCACTATAACCCTGGGGTCGACTCAGCCTCTAACGGAAATGAGTACCAGACACTTGTTCTTTGGGTAAAGGCGGCCGTCACGCAGGGCTGACAAACCGGCCGACATCAAGTGCCGATTGTCCAGGAAAGGTGGGAGCCTTAACTTCCCACTACCCCAAGGGTCTGTCGTGGGATTACTTTACTTTACTCATTTCCAAAAATCTTGGTAACAATTTTATTATCAAACACTCGTAATATTTTACCCATTCTTAAAGTAAGAATTCCATATTTGCATCCTTATATTATAACTGGAAGAATAAGTTTATATGATTTTAGATAAACATTTTAGAGGATTTGGGATGACAAGAGTATAATGCATTATAGCATACGTTTCAGAAGTTGAGCTTGTGTTTAATTTGCACTAGAATCTCCAAATATTTAAATTATGATTTACGCAAGTTCTCTAATGAATTGAAACAACTAAGGGAAGTCCACAAAAATAACTCAGAGTATCTAAGATAACCTACAGAAAATGGAAATCAATAATGGGAATAACAGAGATAAGGAATTATATCAGTGGAAAAATGTGAAGCATAGACTCTCACAGGTCTATTGTGTTAAGGATAGTAACTAATTCACAGAGGGATAATAATTCTTTAGATCTTAATTTTATACTACTGATTCGATAAATATATTCTTTCTTCTTCTTCCTGTTCATTGTGTATCTTCAGATCCGTTCCGCTCATACAGTAATCAAATCATCTATCCACCGTCTCCTCTGACGTCCAATATCACGGCATCCTGTAAGTCTGTATTCATACGTATGTCTATCTGCTCTATGTGGTTCGATCCGTTGTAAATGTGTAGGCCTATACAAATACTTCTGTCACAATCTAGTGTCCAGTATTAAATAATCAAACTTCTTTTCTGATCGATTCATTCCTAATTTCATCCTTTAATGTTTATTCTGCTGTGTTTAGTATGTCATTTCGCATGTTTCTATTTTCCGTTTGTCATTTCCATTTAGTACCCAGTTTACACCACCGTATATAACATTTACAACATAAAAATAGAATATCTGAGATATCAGTCTTCCTACATTTAGATGTAGGATGTGAAGTATTTTCGGAGCATATGCTCCATCTTCAGCTTGTAAATAAGGTATTCAATTTTTATATTGTAAATTTTACATACATGTAGTAAACTCAACGGTATTTCGTCACGAATTTTAAAAGTATCGAACCACCGTATATAAGTACAGCCATCAACTTATAAAACTTCATCTTCGTATCCTTCCTAACTTTATATTTTAATGTTTTTTGTATGGTTTCACACATTGGGATAAATATTAAAATTGATAATTCTCATAACATTAACAATTATCTGTTTTTAATCGTTCGATTTGGTACGAGATCGCCCAGGAATAAATTTTTATTAAAAACATTGGATGTTTACCTTTAACATAAGTAGAGATAAAAATATGTTCCTGAGTTGGGATTTTAAACCAAGAACTCCAGCTTTATGCGCTGGCGCTTTTGCTTTGAGCTATTTAGATGCACTTTCCGGAGCAAGCACTGATTCTCCTTTCTTCAAACCCCAAGTCGTCCGTAAATACACTGCTCAAAAAATTAGGGTATATTGTAGAATAACCTATTAAGACTATGTTTTTTGGAATAGTATTAGATGCAATCACTTTCTATTACTCCAAGATAATGTAAATAAGAGTTTCAAGTTGTTACGTAACCTCGGTACCACACCAGAGGGCAGTGTCTGTACTGTTGATGTGAAAGGGTGGTGTGGGGGTGAATGTTTTGTTGCTGTTTTTAAATCCAGTCCAGTTTTCAGTTAGTGAATGACTTTCCTTAGGGACAGTGATGCCTCGACAACGTGATTTACCTGAACCAATGGCTTGGAGGGCCATAGGAAGGATGGAAGCTGGACAGACACAACAAGAGGTGGCACAAGCCATTGGGGTGTCTCAAAGCGTGATTTCCAGTCTTTGGAATCATTTTCAAAGAACATACTGTTCACAGAAGAACCGGACAAGGTCGACCAAGGGCAACAACAGCAAGGGATGACCGTTACATCTTGTTAACATCCCATCGGAATAGACAGCAGAATGCAACTGCGAAATACACTTCAAACAGCAACAGGACGCAGGTTAACTCTAACTGTCCCTAATCGACTGCATGGAAGTGGTCTCTATGCCCGTAGGCCCATGGTGTGTACCAGGTTAACTCCACAACACCGTAGAGATCGCAGAAACTGGGCGGAGGAACATCGTGGGTGGAGGCATGCTGAATGGAGATCAGTTCTTTTTTTCTGATGAGTCGCGATTCAACATGGAATGTGATAGTCGGCGTGTATTCATCTGGAGAGAAAAAGGGACACGAAACAATCCAGCTTTTGTACGTGAAAGATCCCCATATGGTGGCGGTGGATTGATGGTGTAGGCAGGAGTCAGTAGTGGTGGACGTACGGACCTCTACGTTATCCAAGGTGGTACTTTGACTGCGGTAAAGTATAGAGATGAGATTCTCCGACCTTTTGCCGTGTCTTATGCTGATGCCATAGGTGATTCTTTTCTTTTTATGGACGATAATGCACGACCCCACAGAACTGGCTTGGTGGACGACATGCTGGAAGTGGAGGGTATCAAGCGTATGCAATGGCCAGCTTCCTCCCCGGACTTAAATCCGATTGAGCATGTGTGGGATGCATTAGGCAGGTGCATTGCAGGCAGACCAGCACCTCCCACAACTGTTCCAGAGCTGCACATTGCTCTTATGGAAGAGTGGCCACGTATCCCCCAAGAACTCATTGCTAACCTTATTGCATCAATGCCATACAGGTGTGAGGCAGTGCTGGCCGTTCGAGGAGACCATACACCATACTAAAGAAACATTTTCACCCATGTTAATGTTGCTTTGTTTGTTTGCCATATTCCTAATCAGGATCTCTTTGACATCTGGTGTGGTACAGAGGTTTCGTAATGACTTCAAACTCTTGTTGACATTCTTTTGGAGTAATAGAAAGTGATTGCATCTAATACTGTTCCTAAAAACATAGTATTAATAGGTTATTCTACAATATCCCATAATTGTTTTGAGCAGTGTAGTAAAACTTCTGTTTACAATAATTAGTGGGGGTGCTCCTACTGTGAGATTCAATTTTGATGAGGTTTCGCTAAAAAGTCGCATTCAAATCTATATGAATTATTAATAGATTTAATAACTATTATTAATCCATATTTCCTATTAAATAATATATATATATAGTAATTAACTTATTTAATTTAATATCAGAAGAGCAGACAGGATTTAGGAAAGGAAGAAGCTGCACAGACAACGTATTCACTTTAAAACAAATAATAGAGAAGCGAAGAGAATTCAACTTAGAGACGCACATCCTCTTTATAAACTATAAGAAGGCCTTTGGTAAAGTGTCTAGACCAACATTATGGAACATATTAAGCGAAAAAGGAATTCTACTACACTTGATAGCAGTAATTAAGAAAATGTATGAGAAAACAAAAATAAAAATAAATCAAAGGGAACCAATACGTATAACAGGCGAAGTCAGACAAGGTTGTCCACTATCAACCACTCTTTTTAACATTTATTTCGACGACATGATAAGATCATGGAAACAAATGACGACTGGGGGAATTAACTTAGGAAATACAGTGATAAAAACAGTAGCCTTTGTAGATGACCAGGTTTTAATAGCAAAAAGCAGAAGACGAACTACGAAGAATGCTATATATACTAAATGGAATATCAAAAAAATGCAACATGGAAATATCCTAACAAAAATAAAAAACAATAGCCTTCAAGGGTGCTCATCCAGTTCGGACAAAGATAATATTAGAAAATAAACCAATAGAACAAGTAGTAACATATAACTTCCTAGGTTGCGAAATATCATACACAGCAGAAACAGATATAACAACAAAATAAATAAGTTTAATTATATAACAGGTACACTAAAAAGAACGTTTGAAAAATAAAGCCAGGAAATACTCTATAATGAAATTATACAAGACAATGGCAGTGCCTAATATTACTTATGAATCCGAAACATGGACAGTGACAACACAACAATCTGCCAGGATACAAGCTGCTGAAATGAGAATCCTCTGACCAATAGCTAATATCAAAGAACATACAAAAAACATAACACAGAAATAAGACAACTAAAAATAGAGCAATTAAACTCAACAATAGAGAAATACAGAACAAACTGGAAAGAACACTTGGCAAGGATGACTGAGAATAGAATACCAAAAGCAGCATACAACTATTCACCACGAGGAAGAAAAAGTTTGGGAAGACCAAGGAAAAGATAGAAAGAGCAGCAATTTGGAGCCGGAACAGGCTAGTAAATAAGGCTAAACCGTGAAGGAGTAATTTAATATGTATTATACAATTCATGTTTTGTATATATATATATATATATATATATATATATATATATATAATTTCTAATAATATATAAATGATTATATAACAGGATATGTCTAAATTTAAGTGGATTATATCTATATATAAATAGGCCAAGACAAAACAGTTAAATACCATTATCTCCTCTGTTTGTAGCTATTGATGAGTTTTGGTGTTATAAATTAAAAAAAAAGGTGGAAAATTAGTTTTGCAGTTCTTAACTGCAAGGCAATATTTATTGAAAATCTCCATGGTGCAAGAGTTAAATTTCTTAAAGAGACGCTTGTGATGTACAAAGTCCCTGTCAAATAAATTGCAATTTTTAACTGCAAGACACTAAAATCCAGCGCCAAAGCTCTCATTTAAACAATACGGAAGTAGTATATGTACATGTGTTAATCACAGTTGTAGACGATCATCCTGCGAGTGTATAAATTATATATGGTCAGCTGGTTTTCTCAACGTGGCGACGCTACTTATTGTGGCTACCCAAATTCCTCACGATGCTGATTAATAATTTAGTATATAATCATCCCAATCATCAGTTACACTCCAACATAAATATATACGCTGTATTTTTATGATTATGGTCTAATACATTTTAAAATATTAATGTATAATATAATATCAAGTGACATGTTATTTACGGTCGAATTTCTACCATTTGGCGAACACTAATTAATATATTTACTTAATATAATTATTTCAATATATTTCAAGCTCATACAGATATTCGCGAGTGTTCTCCAAAGAACATGAATATAAACCAGAATAAATCTGACCATGTTGTAAGTAAGAAAATATGAAGATAACAATTTAGATATATTCCAATTAAAATTCTACACCACCTTAAGAATATAGCTCTTTTTCTAGTTAATGGATCCACTATTAATTTTATAAACCTATATACTATACCCAGAATATAGTAAATCATATAAGATCACATAGAATTGTTTGGCTGGGACATTTAATAAGAATAAATGATCATAGATTGGTTAAGAAACTCTATCAATGGAAACCTGTAGGAGGCAGAGCAGTTAGAAGACCGAAGATCAAATGGTAGGATGACACAATGAACGATATAAATAAAATTGAAGTGACTAACTTGAATACGACATGAGACAGAGTGGCAAGGGGGAGGATTGTTGAGAAAGCCAAAACTTTCACCTTTGAAGGATGATGATAATGATATACTATACCATTATATATGTTTAGTATTTTATTTCAAGTTTTTCCTTGTTCAATTCCAGTATTGCCCCATATAATTTGTGGTATTTTTATAGACAATCCCTGTGGATTCCGTTTGAGAGCTCTCTTTGGCATACTCTCTAGTTCTATTCTGAGAGTGTGTCCAATCCATTTCTATTTGCGATATTTAATCTCCTTTCAGAATTAATTCTGTGATGTTATCCTCCATCATTCATCGTTTGTTACCCAATTCTCAAAATAAATCTTACGCGTCTATTAATATATACTTCCAAATGTTTATATAATGGTATTGTTGTTTTCCAAGTCTCACACCCGTAAAGCAATCCAAAAGTCTTTTGAGTGGACGTCCTGGTCTTCTTCCTGCAGGTTGATATCTTAACATTTGTTTGGGTATTCTGTGATCTTCCATTCGTTGAACATGTTGCATCCATCTTGACTTATAATCAGAAATTTTGTTTTCTAAAGGTTCCATGTGTAATTCTTCTAAGATGTCTTCATTTTTTTGTGATCTAGTAGTGTGTATCCTGCAGTCCTCCGAAGGTATCTCATTTCAGCAGATCTAAGTCTCTGTATATCCTTCTGTTTCAACGTCCATACTTCGCTACCAATACAAAAGAGTTGGAAGAGCCAGTGTTTTATACACTTTTAGTCTTGAATGCTTTTGGACTAACTGTGGCTTGAAGATAGAATTTATTAACCCTAATTTTTTTTTTAAATTTAGATATTTTTGCATTTACATCCTTTTCTTCTTCATATGAGATATTGCATCCTAGATATGTAAAATTATTCACCTGCTCCAAAATGTTATTGTCCAGTACAATTTTACTTCTGACAGGATCTACACATTGAAATGCCATAATTTTTGTTTATTTCTGTAGATATCTTTAATCCATATTCTTCTGTAATTTTGTTAAGTTCATACAGACCTTTCTGTAGATTATCTTCGGAATTTGCTACTATTATTTGGTCATCTGCAAATAATAGGGTGTTTAATTTTCTATTTTCTGATATTCTTATTCCAAACTTATATTTCTTGTTCCAGCAACTTATTACTTCATTGATATAAATTGCAAACATTTTACTTGGGCGCTGAAGCCCTTAATGGGTGTGGTCGTCTGGTTCCACCCGGTAAAAAACAACACGCAGCACTACACCAATCAATTTGCCGCCAAACAGAGATAATTTACTATAGTAAACAATTCTAGATGGTTGCTTTCTTGCAGAGAGTCTCAGCAGGATTTTTCCACCACTTGACATAGTAGAAAATCAATATTAGCTGAGACGTCAAACTCGTACGCTATGTTGATAACGATCCAGAATACCGTGATCGCAATCAACTTAAAGTAATTATATCCTGATACTTGAATATTTCAGCCTTGAAGATCAGCTTACCACAATTATAACAGAAATTAACCTTAAATTTTTGCTATTGTTGAAACTATTCGGCTTTTGAACATAACCTTAAATTGCTTATTACTGTTTTTAAAAAAAATGTTGAAGTTTCTTGTCTGTATCTAAATGATTCGTTGCTAAAGATTTTTTACCCTAGCAACCGCCTAATATGGCTACAAGATTAAGTTTAAAGCACTAAATTTGTAAATGTTAATATTGTCAAAAATAATCTTTCCTGAATTATAACAAATATAACTCATTTATAAGTTAACACTTTTAAAACATCACAAAACAGAAATTATAACACAGATTATAATAAAACTTCAATTATTTCAGTTAAATAAGAATCTCACAATAACGAAGATTAATTCTATCACAGTTTACTAGATCCACTTTCGTTATGCTGCTGCTGAGTGATGGCAATGACTGTGCATCGCCCAGGGTGCTGCTCTAGAGCTATATTGGTCCCATGACAGCCAAATTCCCTAGTGTTATCAATATATGGTTCACTCACTAGTTCAGCTCCATTGTTAGGACGTTGATATTTTGCTTATGTGTTGAAGTAGTATTGGATAGAGATGAGGTGTTCCACTATCCAAAGCGGGGCGTCAGAAACCGTGCCGCCAGACAAGCAGAGTGTCCGAAATCCAGCGACACGGAGTGAGCCACGCCACTTTGGCTGTTTTACAGTACTCATCTCTTATTCCTGGGTCCATCCCGAGGGAATATGCTTCGGTGAACAGCACGTCGCTGTAGCATATGTCCTATATTACGAACAATTGGGTTGTCATTATTTGAAATAACATGATACATGTCACTTACTTTTTGTTCAATTGTAGTCGCAATATAGGGTATCTGTGCTAGGTTGTGAAGCTCTGCGATCCTCGTGTATAACGGGGCCGAAAAGATAATTTTGAGGCATTTATTCTGTATGATCTGAACTTCCTTTTTGTTGTAAACAGCGAGGATGCTCCAGGCTTCACATCCATACAGCAACATGCTGCGGATCACAGTTTTGTACAGTGTAATTTTATCCGAGTAGATAGAGTGGTCGACTTGAAAAATGGATATAAAAGTGCAATTGCAGCATTTGCTTGATGTTGTAGATTCTGAATATGAATTTTGAACGTAAGCTTGGAATCCAGATGGACTACAAGATACTTGACTGAAGTCTCCAGACGAAGTGGAGCTCCCAAGGTGAGCCGGATGGGAATTCATCTGTGGGTTTTCTTAAATAAGATAGTTGTTTAAGTTATTTTATAGTTCTGTGTCGGACTAAATAGAAAGAACACATTTGTATACTGTGGTTGCTAAGGAAACGATGAGCTCAGAGAAAAATTGTAATTTTACAAACTCTGAATTTATTATTGTCACCTAGAAAATGAATGTCCGTCGCGCAGGAATTGCGTAAACTAATCCAATGACACTATCGAACCCTGCGGTTTATGTCGAGCACACATTTGGCTTCCATACAATTCTATACTGGCATAATTAATCTCCCTTATATCATGATTGATGTTATTCTCCCACCTGATTCTTGGCCTACCTAATAAGTGATCTCTCTCAGATTTCATGCAAGACGTTTACGTGCCACCCTTTCCTTTCTCCGTTTTTGCCACATCCTGCCTATTGCAGTCTCTGAGACTTATCTGTTCTTATTATATCTGGTTTCTCATTAAAATTACCACGCCACTATTATGCAATCTTCTTCATTCACATGCCTGTTCATCTCTCTTTTGTCATAAAGTTTCCTAAGATCTTTGTTCTCAAATTCTCGTTACCTTTTCTCTTACCCTAAAGCAAGAGACCGTGTTTCACATTCATACAACATAAAGATCCCCCCCCCTTATTTTAATTTTTTAACATATGGAAAGACAAGAGTCCCTGTAATGAGTAACATGCCTTTCTAGAGTTAAACCAACGTTTAAATTATTTCTGCACTTCAGTCTGTGCGTTATCTCTCTGCATTTCCTGCAAGATGTTACCTCTTTTTTTTCTCTCTCTCATTCATGCTACATGCTCTTCCTATCGTATTCAGTGTTACTTTACTGTTCTTATTGCACCCGATTTCCCACGAAAATCATTTAGCTCATGTATTTTCTGCCTATTTCCCTCTTTGGTTCACAAATCGTTATAATCGGCCTCAAGTATTAATCCTTCTGCCCTGTTTCGTCTCAAAGTACGTAGATGTTCACACCTCTCTTCGATGTTCAGCGAATATTTTTTCCTTTTGGATTGTAACGTAATGCCGCTTTCGATATCCTCGAGTATGTTATTCGTTGAATGTGATCCCTCCAGTTTTTTTCTGTATTCTTAACTATACATATAGTTGATACTATTTAATGTTTCTCCTGTATCTATGGTCCTTTTGTGATCTAGAAAGTTATAAACTGATACAAATTGGTGATATCTCATTTTGGATAATTCAATTTGTCTTAACTGGTCTGATGTTAAAGTTCAGCATCACTTCTACATAATAGGAATAGTAATGGCAATGCAGTACCTTTATAAAGTTTTAATAATGTCTGTTTTTCTACACTGCGTTCTAATGTAATTTGTATGGGTCCATATAAGTCTAAATCTGTTTAGTTTCATTTGGACATCTCCAGACGTTTATGTACCCTAAATGATATCCCAGATATTTTAATTAATTTATTTGATTTTTTACGTTAATAACATTTTATCTCTTCTAGATGTTAGTCCTCGGAAATGCCATTACTTCAGTTTTATTTCCAAAAATCTTGGCTACTATTTTATTATCAAACACTCGTAATTCTTTTATCCGTTCTTAAAGCAAGAAGACCAAATTTTGCAGCCACGTATAGTAACTGGAATAATAAGTTTACGTAATTTAAGATTAATATGTTTTAAAATGGTTGGGGTGACATTATAGCATGTGTTTCCAAAGTTGAGCGTATGTTTAATTTGAACTAGAATACCAAAATATTTAAATTATTATTTATGCAACTTCTTAAATGAATTGAACCAGTAAGGAAAGTCAATGAAAAAGAGGCTCTGGGTATCTAAGATTACCTACAGAAATTGGAAATAAATCTTGGGAAGTAGAAATTTAAGTAATTATATCTGTGGAGATATTTGAAGCACGGACTCGACACAGGTCTATTGTGTTAAGGATAACAACTACTTCACAGTGGGATAATCGTCTTTTAAAACGTATTTTAATACTTCTGACTCAATAAATATATTCTTACTTCATGTTCATAGTGGATCTTTGTATCCGTTCCGCTCATACAGGAATCAAATCATCTATCCATCTTCTTCTCGGACGTCCAATAATAACAGCGTCCTGTAAGTCTATATTCATACGTATGTCTAGCTGCTTTATGTGGATGCATTCGTTGTAAATGTGTATAGGTCTACACCAAACCTTATTACAATCAATTGTCCAGTATTAAAGATTCCAACTTCTTTCCTGATCGAGTCGTCCTTTAATGTGTTTCTTGCTGTTATACGTATTTCATTTCGCCTGTTTCTATGTTTTATTTTGATTTAGTGCCCAGTTTTCACCACCGTATATAAGTACAGCCATCATCTTATAAAATTTCATCTTCGTATATTTTCCAACTTTATATTTTAATGTTCTTTGTACGGTTCCACATATTTGGATAAATATTAAAATTGATAATTCTCATAACGTTAACAGTTGTCTGGTTTTAATGGTTCGATTTGGTACGAGATCATCCTGGAATACATTTTTATTAAAACGTTGGATTTTTATCTCTAATATAAATAGAGATAAAAATATGTTCCTAAGTCGGGATTTGAACAAAGATCTCCACCTTTATGCGCTGGCGCTCTTCCTCGAGTTATTTTGATACAATTTCGCGAGCAAACACTGATTCTCCTTTCTTCAATTCCCAAGTCCTCCGACAATAGTGAATCACAGATGTAGACGATCCATCCTGTCAGTGTAGAAGTGACATGTAGTCAGCATGTCGGGTCCACCAGCCGTCACACCTGGTTTTCTCAGCGTTGCACTGCTACTTTTTGTGCTACCCAAATTTCTCACGATGCTGGGTGCTAATTTAGAATGCTATCATCCCCATCATCAGTTACACTCCAACATAAATATATATCCTGTACTTTTATGATTGTGATCTAATACAATTTTAAACTAACAATGTATAATATAAAGTGACATGTTATTTGTGGTCGAATTTCGACCACTTGTCGAACACTAGTTAATATAAATTTACTTAATATAATTATTTCAAGCTCATACAGATATTCACGAGTGTTCTCATGAGAACATGAATATAAACCAGAATAAATCTGACCATGTTGTAAATAAGAAAATATTAAGATTACAGTTCAAATTGTACCCTACCTTAAGAATAAAACTTTTTGTAGTAAATGGATCCACTATAAATTTTATAAACCTATACACCATACCATTATATATTTTTAGTGCTTGATTTCAAATTTTTCCTTGTTCAATTTCTGTTATTTGGCGTATACTGTTGCGCCATGTAATTTTTTTCTAGACAATCCCTGTGAGCCTCTTTGGCATACTGTCTAATTCTCTTCTGAGAGTGTGTCCAATCCATTTCTATTTTCAATATTATATCACCTTCCAGAATTCACCTTGTGATGTGATCCTACATTCCTCGTTTGATACGGTTTTTGACCACAGGATTCTCAAAATAAATCTTACGAATCTTATAAAATGCACTTGAAATTTTTATATAATGCTATTGTTCTTTTCCAAGTCTCACAACCATATATCAATATGCATTCCCTATTGTTATTGAATAGTTTTGATTTAGTTCTATTTGAGATGTGCTTGGGTCTCCATGAGTGACAATACATGTTTTGATTTTGTTTAATTCTTGCCTCATTATCTTTCCGTTATTACCCTTCTTTTATATTCTAGCTTATTAAATACTGTAATTCGGCTAGCTCCTCTATTCCTGTACAATTTAGTTGCAATAGCATGATTTTCAAATAGATTTTATCTTATTTTCGTATCTTTATGTATAAAATGAGTGTCTGTCCTTTATAGACTAGAAAACGTCTTGATCAGTTTGAATGCTGTTTTCACCATCATTTAGATAATTGTTCTGTGACAGTTAACATATATAACATATTACCGTATGTACTATAGGGGTGAAACTAAAATAAAGTGATCGATGTAGTAAAAAGTCGTTTGTTGGTGCTTAAATGGCTACTCCAAATTAATGTACGCATAATTGAAAAACCTCAAAACAATTGTACAAAAACCCGCGACAGAAAATGTCTTATCTTTTACGGATAACTCAAAATAACCATCTTTGTCTTTCAGTTCATTGATGCCAAGATTAGTTGATTCCCGGGCAACGCCAGGTATTCAGTACGGGCTATCTAAAATAATTTCAATATAAATTTATAATTATTTTTCTTTTTACTTATTCAACTAACCAAAAAAAAAAAAACATTTGATTTATGCAGGTGTAGCAGCGCGCTAGGTATTAGCTATTTTATCATGGATATGTAAGTAGGTACGAGTATCTTTATGCCGGCTATTCCAGCACATATGGAATCAAAATTAACATATGCTATAAAAATGCACAAATATAAGATAAGGGCGATTTATTTTAGTTAGCTGTAAAGTTTCATACTGATGTGAATTATTCTTTCAGTTTTTACAGTATTCCTGTAACTTGTACCCATTTCATATCTTCCAAAATTATGTACAGTTAATATGGCTTTTTTTTTTACTTCTTCAGTCTCGAGATAGCGTGTTCCTTTGTCACGCAGCAGGCTCGAGTTGAAGTCTTGATCGGGAGAAGTTTCCTGGTTGAGGTTTCTTTTTTTATTTCTAGTTTTTCCTCACCTGTAAGACAAATGTCAGGAAATTTAAGGCCCAAACGGTCCCCGAACATCATGTGGCCATCATAATAATTAATATACGCCTTATATTAAGTTTAGAATTAAGGATTCTTCTGGAGCACTATTATAATTTATCGTCATAACCCTCATATCATCGGGCGGTGTAACCTAGTCTTCCAGGTGTCCCATCCTCAAAAGTGGGTTACAATTACGCCAATGCCATGATGGAACACCAGAAATGTCGAAATGATAACCTGGGGCATTGAACAATAGACATTTTTGTCAACTTCTCATTCAGTTTCCAGGTATTTTCCGTAGTTTATTAAAATAAATTATCTGAGGTCATTATTCATATGGAGGTATTACCAGTCATATTGCGTCTCTTTTTTAAATGTTTATTTGAACTAATGTAGACTCATCTGCACTAGAATAAGTATATCTTTAAATGATTATTTACGTAATTCCTCAGAGGAATTACAACAAGGAGGGGAAGAGAGAAAAAAATGACTACAGAATATCGTAGATGACCTACAGAAAATGCAAATTAATAATTGTGAAGAGAAGATAAAGAAAAATGAAAACAAGACACCATGCATGACTAAAATATTAGGAAAAATAATAGAGCCAAGTTTGTTAGAGGAATAATTGTTTTTTATACCGTATTTAATAATTCTGATTCAACAATTATCATCATCATCATCATCGTCCTTTCAAGTATTAGGCCCAGTGGCCCGTTACTGTCTCCCGCATCTTTGGAGACTTGAAAGCAAGTTGATTTCCTACTAGTCGGTTGCTAGCCGAAAAGTAGTAAGTCCAGTGGTGGGGCTGCCACCTAAAGCCTCTGGACAGGCATGAAGGAGGATTAGCATTTACTCTAATACAGATGTAACAGTTATACCGCATAATCCCTGCCCCAGAGCCTCGTTTGTTATAAACAGGTTGCACCACGTGAAGGTGAGGTTGGGATTTAAGTAGGAGAGGTTATTGAATGCACTTCACTACCAACAATTATTATAAAATTACAAATTCACTTCGCATTAGCTGTGAACCCTGCTTTTTTATTGGTTTGCTTTTTTGCATAACCCACTTATCATCCAAGTGTACGATAGATTTTAATTTAAAACAGATTTCCCCCTATGTTGTAATTAACCAAAAACATGTAAGTTGATCAAAATTTTATTTACATTGGTTATTCTCACACAAATTATCTTGTAATAACGCTTAAAAATATCGTGCTATATAAAATGGACAACTGGGGGTTTTCCCTCTGGTTTTTCTTAAGACTTTGCATGTCCCTCTTTCATTCCCCATTGTTGCCCCATATCCTGCCCATCGCAAACTGCTAGTCTTAACTCCACTTATTATATCTGGTTTCCGATGAAGATCATATAGCTCACCGTTATGAACCTTTCTCCACCCGCTTGTCTGTTCATTTTTCTTTGGTACAAAAATTTTGCTAAGTAGGCCTAGTTTATTCTCATATACACGTAATCTATTCTCTTCTCGCATTTAAGAGACCAAATTTTGTACCAATTTAACTGAAAGACTGAATTTTTATGTACTTTGTTCATAAGCAGTTACCAGTGTTTAAATTATTATTTATAAAGAATTAAAATAATATTCCATAGACCAAAATTTTATTGAATTTAATAAAAATTAGTAATAATGTGTCTAGTATTGTTAATGCGCATTATTTCATTTCCATAGAAACTGAATTAATTGCATAATTTTAAGAAATAAATATATTGAATAAAATTGAAAATGTTTTGAAATGTATTTATAGGCCTAAACTGTGTGGATACAAATTCTCACCAAAATGCCTCAATTAATTTCGTCATTGTGATTTCATAACTTGGATTTCTTTAGGTTGTGAAATTTCGCTAATATTTCTTCTTCTTCTTCCTTCCAAGTATTAGGCCAAGGCCTGTTACGATCCTATAGAAAATTTTCCCTCCAACGTTGGAGGGAAATTCTTGTATAAGACTTGAAAGCATAATAATAGTCCCTTTGATTGGTTGCTGGCCAAAGGAAGGCAAGACCAGTGATGGGGCTGCCATCTTATAGCCTCTGGTCAGGCTTTTCTGGAGAAGAAAAGAAAATAAAGTAAAGAAGAAATGGAAGAAAGGAAAGACTCCCTAGCCCTCGGATGCCCTAATAGCGTCGGGGGTCGAAAAAAACAAGAGTTAACCAAGAGAGGTTAGATAGTAAAGTTAAGAGTGCAAAACACAAGTAAGTGGAAGAAATGTTTTGCACAGCTTGGGCACCTTGTGGTCGCCATCCACATATCCCCTAGATGAGGACCCCTGAGGGTCGCTAATATTTAAAACAAGCTTTAATAACTAAAATATCACAATTTCTTTAAAAAAAATTGGACTGCTATTAGTTTGATTTATTTGATCTGAAAATTTAAGATCAAACAGATACTCAAGCCCTCCTACCACGTCAAGGTTGCAGTCCTCAGGAGGGTGCCCCATCCCCATCTATCCTCTAACTATCCTACCTACCCAATTTCTAACCTACATATATACAGCTACGACCCTATCACTATCGCTTCCATATCAGGTTGCCATTGATTTCAGTGTGTGTCAAGTGATGGCATTTTGATCGCTCAGAGTCGGTACGCATTTGAAGCGTGGCCGATGTCATAATCTGTGAAATTCGAAGCGCGTAGGGGATGAGGCCGTTGGGTTATTGTTGCCTAAGTTATTTTATAGTTCTGTGTCGGACTGTATAGAAAACACATATATGCATACTGTGGTTGCTAAGGAAGCGACGAGTTTAGAAAAAAAATTAATTTTGCAAACTATGAATTTATTATGAACATGCATACCATTGTTACCTAGAAAATAAATGTCCGTCACGCAGGAATTGCGTAAACTAACTCACTGACACTATCGAACCCAAGTGTTTATGCCGAGTACACATATGGTTTCCATACAATTCTATACTGAGGTAACGTTTTACAGTCATTCCCTCAATAATTAACTTCCCTGAAAAAATGATTGATGCTAACCTGTCACCTCATTCTTTACCTACGTAGTAAATGATTTCTCTCACATTTCCTACAAGAGTTTTACATGCCACCTTTTCATTCCCCGTTCTTGCCACATCTTGCCCATCGCAGTCTGTGAGACTTATCTATTCTTACTACATCTGGTTTCTCATTAAAATTATCACGCCACTATTATGTAATCTTCTTACGTCTGTCTTTTCCTCTCTCTCTGGTCCAAAAGTTTTCCTAAGAAACTTTGTTCTCAAATTCTCGTTACCTTTTCTCTTATCTTAAAAAAAATACCATGTTTAGCATCCATTCAACATAACTGGAATAATGTTTTTTTTTATTTTAATGTTTTTTATATCAGATGGAATTACGGGAGATCCTGTAATGAATAAGATGCGTTTCTAGAGTTGGGCTATTGATCATTTTCTTTATGCACTTCATTCTGTTGCTTTTTCTCTCTGCATTTCTTACAAGAAGTTATATTCCTCTTTTTCCGTCCGTGCTACTTGCTCTCCCCATCACAATCTACGTTAGTTTACTGTATTGTTACATCTGATTTCCCATGAAGATCATATAGGCCCTAGCCCATTGTTATGAAGTTTGTCTGTTTCTGTCTTTGGTCCAAAAATCATTATCATCGGCCTCAAGGGTCAATCCTTCTGTCCTGTGTCGTCTCAATGTATTTGTTCACACACTCTCGTCAATGTTCAGTCTATATATTTTTTCTCCTTTTGGATTTTAGTGTAAGGCCGCTTTCGATATCCTCGAGTATGTTATTCGTTGAATGTGATCCCTCCAGTTTGTTCTGTATTTTTTAACTATAGATGTGATTGATTATATTTAATATTTCTCCAGCATCTATGTTCCTTTTGAGGTCTAGTAATTTATAAACTGATAAAAATTGGTGATCGCATTTCGGATAATTCAATTTGTGTTAACTGGTCTGATGATAAGGTTCAGCACCACTTCCACATAATAGCAGTAGTAATGGCAATGTAGTACCTTTATTAAGTTTTAATAATGGCTGTTTTGTACACTGTGTTCTAATGTTCTTTGTATAGCTCCATAAAACTGTCTAAACATGTTTACTTTCATTTGGACAACTTGAGATGATTCTGTATCCTATAGGGCCTATTATATCCCAGATATTTTAATTCAAGTAATTGTTTATTGATTTTTTTCATTTAATATGGTTTTTGCTCTTCTGGATGTTAGTCCTTGGAATGACATTACTTTTGTTTTATTTCCAAAATCTTGGTAACAATTTTATCAAAAACTCGTAATATTTTCTCCATTCTTAAATTAAGAAGGCCATATTTTGCAGCCAAGTATTATAACTGGAAGGATAAGTTTATATATTTTTAGATTTGCATTTAATTGAAGACTTGGGATGACAAAAGTATAATGCATTATAGCATGCGTTTCTGAAGTTGAGCTTATGTTTAATTTGCACTAGAATCCCCAAATATTTAAATTATGATTTACGCAATTTCTGTAATGAATTGAAACTAGTAAGGAGAGCCCATGAAAAAATGGCCCAGGGTATCTAAGATAACCTACAGAAAGTGGAAATCAATAATGGGAAGTAGAAAGTTAAGGAATTATATCAGTGGAAAAATTTGAAGCATATATACTCGCGGGTCTATTGTGTTAAGGATAATAACTACTTCACAGAGGAATAATCGTCTTTTAAATCGTATTTTATACTTCTGATTCGATAAATATATTCTTTGTTCTTTTTCTTCATTTCCATGGTGTATCTTTAGATCTGTTCCGCCCATACAGGAAGCAAATAACCTCTCCATCTTCTCCTTGGACGTCCAATATCGCGGCATTCTCTAAGTCTATATCCATACGTATGTCTAGCTGCTCTATGTGGTTCCATCCGCTGTAAATGTGTAGGCCTATACCAATCCTTCATCTTACTTACTTACTCACTGGCACTATCGAACCCTTAGGTTCATGGCCGCGCGGACATAAGCTCTCCATACATCCCTATCCTGAGATAATGCTTTCCAATCATTCCCTGTATAATCTACTTCCCTCAAATCATAGTTAATGTTGTTCTCCCACCTCATTCTTGGTCTACCAACTGGGCGTTTTCCCTCTGGCTTTCTTACAAGAAGCTTCCATGCACGTCTGTCATTCCCCATACGTGCAACATGGCTGCCCATCGCAGTCTACGAGACTTAACTGTTCTTATTATATCTGGCTTTCTATAAAGACCATGTAGTTCATTGTTATGTAATCTTCTCCATTCACCTGTCAGTTCATCTCTCTTTGGTCCAAAAATTTTCCTAAGAACTTTATTCTCAAATACTCGTAATCTCCTTTCCTCCCTTAAAGTAAGAGTCCATGTTTCGCACCCATATAATATAACTGGTAGAATAATAGTTTTATATATTTTCAGCTTAACGTTTTTCGAAAGGAGTTGGGACATCAAAAGTCTCTGCAATGCATAATAGCATGCATTTCCAGAATTGAGCCTATGTTTAATTTCTTTGTGCATCTCATTCCTATTTGTGATTATTGTTCCTAGGTATTTTAATTCAGCCACTTCCTCAAAATTTCCCTCATTTGTCATTAGCTGTCCATTTCCATTATATACTGAACTTCTACGTGTAACCATATATTTAGTTTTACTGATATTTACTTCCAGTCCCAATTTCTTAGTGTTACTCAATAGTGTGTGCGTGTTGAATCCTTCTATCTACAATACTTTAACTAGTATTAAATATTCCAACTTCTTTTATGATAGATTCGTTCCTTATTTCATCTTTTAATGTATATCTTGCTGGTTTTCGTAAGTATTTAATTTAGCGTGATTCTATTTTTCGTTTGCCATTTCCATTTTGTGCCCAGTTTTCACCACTGTATGTAAGTACAGCCATCACCTTTATAAAACTTCATCTTCGAATCTTTATATTTTATATTTTAGTGTTCTTTGTATGGTTCCACCCATTTGGATAAAGATTAAAATTTATAATTCTCATAAAAATTAAGTTATCCGGTTTTAATGGTTTGATTTGGTATGAGAATCTTCCGGGAATACATTTTTACACGCTTTATATTAGCTTGATCTGTATCTAAACGGAATCTTTCAACATGATTTTCACATACTTAAAAACATTGGATCGACTCGAAACTTTGTATACTTGTAAAGGACCAATGACAATATAATAATTTCAGAATTTTTTCTAAAATCCTGGCCAGAATCATTAATCATTAGAAAATTAAAAAAAAATGAAAGCCGGTATAATAGATTGCGGACTTACCTACTTTTTAGTTAATAGTTGTAAGAACTCAGTTGGTAGAGCGGTGAACTGTAGTGGTATATAATTTCAGTAATTCATAGGTCGCTGGATCAAATCCGGCCCGGAGGATTTCTTTAGAAGAGTATTAAGCAATTAAATTTTCATGGGATTCCAGTTTATGACAATCAAACTAAAAATAAAAAAAATAGTTAAAAAAACTAAAACAACACGCTTTATTAGAAAACCAAACTGAAAAGTAAAAAATAAATAATACCGTATGTATTATAGGGATGGAGCTAAAAGTGCATCGATGCAGTAAAAGTCGCTTTTTGGCGCTTATATGGCTACTCCAAATTAATGTACACGGAATTGAAAAAACTCAAAAAAATCTACAAAAAAGTCTACAAAAAATCCGCGACAGGAAATGTCTAACTTTTACGGATAACTCACAATAACCATCTTTGTATTCCAGCTCATTGATGCCAAGATAAATAGATTCCGGGGCAACGCCAAGTAATCAGCACGGGCTATGTAAAACAATTACAATATAGACTGATAATTATTTTTCTTTCTACTTATTGAACTAAACATAAAAAAAACACATTTGATTTATTTAGGTGTAGCAGCGCACGCTAAGTATTAGCTATTTTATCATTGATGTGTAAGTAAGTCTGTTTATGCCGGCTATTCTAGTACATATGGAATCAAAATTAACATATCTTATATTTGTGCATTTTTATAGCATAAGTATGATTTATTTTAGTTAGCTTTAAAGTTTAATACTGATATGAATTATTATTTCAGTTTTTACAGTATTCCTGAAATAGTACCCATTTTATATCCTCCAACATTAATGTGTTGTTAATATGGCTTTTTTGTACTATTTTAGTCTCGAGACAGCGTGTTGCCTTGTCACGCAGCGGGCTCCAGTTGAAGTATTGATCGGGAGAAGTTTCCTGGTAGAGGTTTCTTTTTTTTATTTCTAGTTTTTCCTCACCTGTAAGACAAATGTCAGGAAATTTAAGGCTCAAACACCGAACGTCATGTGACCATCATAATCATCATTAATATTCGCCTTAGATCAAGTTCCTGATTAAGGACTCTTCTGAAGCACTATTATAATTTATCATCATAACCCTCATATCATCGGGCGGTGTAACTGTCTTTCAGGCGCCCCATCCTCAGAAGTAGCTTACAATTACGCCAATGCCAGGATAGAAACACCAGAAATGTCGAAATGACAACCTGTGTATTGAATAAAAGATATTTGTGTCGACTTCTCATTCAGTTTCCAGGTATTTTCCGTACTTTATTCAAAAAAAAATTGTCAGGTCATTATTCATATGCAGGTATTACTACAATCATACAGCGTTTTTCCTTTTAATTCTTCCTTGAATTAATATAGACTCATTTGCACTTGAATAAGCATATCTTTAAATTATTATTTACGTAATTACTCTGAGGAATTGCAACGAAGAGGGGAAGAGAAAAAAATGACCTCAGATGTCGTAGATAACCTATATAAAATGAAACTTGATAATAAATTGTGAAGAGAAAATAAAGGAAAATGAAACAAGATACCAAGCATATCGATGATGTTAGGAAACATAATAGGGTCAAATATTTTAGAGGAATAATTGTCTTTTATACTGTATTTTAATAATTCTGATTCGAAAATTATTTTAAAATTACTAATTACATTCGTATTAGCTGTGAACCTTGTTTTTTTATAGGTTCGCTTTATTGCACAACCCATCTACCATCCCAGAGTACAGTAAATTTTAATTGAAAACAGATTTTTCCCTGTTTCATGTTTAATCATAAACCTGTAAGTAGGTCAAATTATTAATTTATATTGATCATTCTTCCACAAATGATCTTGGAATAACTCTTAAAAATAACGTGCTGTATAAAATAGACACCTAGGCGCCTTCCCTCTGGTTTTCCTACAAGATATTTCCGTGTCCTTCTTTCATTCCCTATTCGTGCCTCATGTCCTACCGATCGCAGTGTACGAGACTTAACTGTTCTTATAATATTTTGTTTACTATAAACAATCTGTAGCTTGCTGTTATGTAGTCTTCTCCACCCGTGTGTCTGTTCATCTCTTTTGGTACAAACGTTTTGTTTAGTAGGCCTACTTTATTCTCATATACACGTAACCTATTCTCTTCTCGTAGAGTAAGACACATTTTGCATATAGCCTATGTATCTGAAAGAATGACTTTTTATGTACTTTGTTCATAACTGATTAGTGTGTAAATTATAATTTATGAAGAGTTAAAATAATATTCCGCAAAAAAATGTGTTAAAACATACTAATAAAAATTAGTAACAATGTGTCTAGGATTGTTAATGCACATTGTTTCATTTCCATAGAAACTAAATCGAATTGCAAATTTGTTTAAAGAAATAAATATATTGAATATAATTGAACATGTTTTGTAATTTATTCATAGGCCTAATAATAGTTAACTGTGTGGATACAAATTCACATCAAAATGCCTCAATCAATTTATTTCGTGAATGTGATTTTATAACTAGGATTACGATCGTACTTTAGGTTGTGATATCGTTAATATTAAAAAACGGTTTAATATCTAATTTCTTTGAAATCTTCAAATTTACAACATGAAAACGCATATAATTTAATTAGAGAAATATTAAAAAGGAAACGAAAAGCTTTTACCGATAATATATACAAATACATTTATATTATGTATAAACTTTTCTGACAAATTCAATATAAATTGCTATTTAATTTTGTACTAGGGCATGCCATTAAATCTTTAGAGGATGAAGAAGGCCTACAACCCAATGGTATTAATAAGCTGTTGTTTATGCTGATGTTGTAGTACTATTGGCCGATGGCGAGGAGATACAAAAAGGCCTGCAAGCACACATTACTGTGTAACACTAAGAAATTGGGACTGAAGTAAATATCAATAAAACTAAATATATGCACGCATAGAAATACATTATATAATGGAAATAGACAGCTAATGACAAATGAGGGAAATTTTCAGGAAGTGGCTGAATTCAAATACCTAGGAACAATAATCACAAACAGGAATGAGATGCACAAGAAAATTAAACATAGGCTCAATTCTGGAAATGCGTGTTATTATGCATTGCAAATACTCTTGACTTCCCAACTCCTTTAAAAAAAACGTTAAACTGAAAATATATAAAACTATTATTCTACCAGTTATATTATATGGATGCTAAACCTGGACTCTTACTTTAAGGGAGGAAAGGAGATGAATATTTGAGAATAAAGTTCTTAGGAAAATGTTTGGACCAAAAAGAGATGAACAGACAGGTGAAAGGAGAAGACTGCATAACAGTGAATTACATGCTCTTTATAGGAAGCCAGATATAATGAGAACAGTTAAGTCTCGTAGACAGCGATGGACAGGGCATGAGGCACGTATGGGGAATGAAAGATGTGTATGGAAGCTTATTGTAGGAAAATCAGAGGGAAAACGCCCAGTTGGCAGACCAATAATGAGGTAGGAGAATAACATTAACAATGATTTGAGGGAAATAGATTATACAGGAGATGATTGGAAAACATTGGTTCAGGATATATGGAGAGCGTATGTCCGCGCGGCCGCCCTACGAATTCGATAGTGTCAATGAGTGAGTTAGTTAGTTCTGGAGCACTATTATAATTCATCATCAAAACCCTCTTATCATCGGGCAGTTTAACCCAGTCTTCCAGGCGCCCCATCCTCAGAAGTGGGTTACAATTACGCCAATGCCAGGATAAAACACCAGAAATGTCGAAAAGACAATCTTGGACATTGAATAAAAATATTTGTCTCAACTTCTCATTCAGTTTCCAGATTTTTTCCGTACTTTCTTCCAAAATAAAAAATATCTCATGTCATTATTCATATGGAGGTATTACTACAATCATATGGCGTATTTCTATTATTTTTTCTTTGAACTAATATGGACTCATTTGCACTAAAATAAGCATATCTTAAAATTATTATTTTGCGTAATTTCTCATAGGAATTGCAACGAGGGGGGGAAGAGAAAAAATTACTACAGCATGTAGTAGTTGACCTACAGAAAATGCAAGTTAATAATTGTGAAGACAAAATAAAGGAAAATGAAAACAAGACACCAAGCATGAATATAATGTTAGAAAAAATGTTAGGGCCAAATATATTAGAGGAATAATTGTCTTTTATACTGTACTTTAATAATACTTTTTTTTCGAAAATTATTTTAAAATTACTAATTCCCTTCGCCTTAGCTGTTAACCCTTTAATTTGTTCGCTTTATTGCATGACCCTTGTATTATCCTGGAGTACGGTAAATTTTAATTGAAAACAGATTTTTCCTTGTTTCGTGTTTAATCGTAAACATGTAAGTACGTCAAATTATTTATTTATATCATTCTTCCACAAATGATCTTGGAATAACCCTTAAATATAACGTTCTGTATAAAATAGATAACTGGGTGCTTTCTTTTTGGTTTTCTTAAGAGACGTTTACGTTGCCCCTCTTTGATTCCCTATTCGTGCTTCATGTCCTGCCCATCGCAGTATGCGAGACTTAACTGTTCTTATAATATCTTGTTTCCTATAAAGATCCTGTAGCTCACTTTTTTGCAGTCTTCTCCATGAGATTTTATCCATCCATCTCTCTTTTGAACAAATTTTTTCCTAAGAACTTTATTCTCAAATAGGCTACTAATATTGTTTTCCTCTCGTAAAGTAAGTCATACATATAATATTCAATTAAATTCTCTCCGGTTGTTAAATGTTCTGAAATTATTTTTTCGCATTTACCTTATCCATTCATCTCTCTTTGGTACGAACGTTTTGCTAAGTACTTTATTCTCATATACATGTAATCTATTCTCTTATATGTAGTGAGAGACCACGTTTTGAATCTAACTCATAGAATGACTTTATGTACTTTGTTTATAACTAATTAGATTTTAAACTATTATTTATGAAATTAATAGAGTATCCCATTGAACAAAATTTTATTTTATTCAAAAATATGTTATTAAAATATATTAATAAAAATTACTAATACTGTTTTTAATGCACATTGTTTGATTTCCATAGAAACTAAATCAAATTGCATAATTTTTGAAGAAATTAAAATATTGAATATGAAAATATTTTGAAATGTATTAATAGTATTAGTTAACTGTGTGGATACAAATTAACATTAACATGGCTCAATTAATTTATTTCGTCAACGTGATTTCATAACTTGGAAATATTTAGGTTGTGAACTTTCTTTAATATTTAAAACATGGTTTAATAACTAAAATACATTTCTTTGAAATCTTGACATTTATCACTTGGAAAAACATGCAGTAAAATTAATAATACATTAAAAAAGTAAGCGAAAAGCTTTTACGGATAATAAATAAATATAAATTTATATTATCTTTCAAAATTCCTGACATAATTCATAATAAATTATGACAATTGCATACAGTGTAGAAGATTGATTTATTAGGGAATCTAAATTTTAAATTATTTGGACTGCTATTAGTTTCATCTATTTGATCTGAAAATTTAAGATCAAACAGATACTTAAGCCCTCCTACCACGTCAAGGTTGCAGTCCTCAGGAGGGTGCCCCAACCCCATCTATCCTCTAACTATCCTACCTACCCAATTTCTAACCTACATATATACAGCTACGACCCTATCACTATCGCTTCCATATCAGGTGGCCATTGATTTTAGTGTGTGTCAAGTGATGGCATTTTGATCGCTCAGAGTCGGTACGCATTTGAAGCGTGGCCGATATCAGAATCTGTGAAAATGAAAGCGCGTAGGGGATGAGGCCGTTGGGTTATTGTTGCTTAATTTATTTTATAGTTCTGTGTCGGACTGTGTAGAAAACACATATATGCATACTGTGGTTGCTAAGGAAACAATGAGTTTAGAAAAAATGTAATTTTGCAAACTATGCATTTATTATGAACGTACCTAGAAAATAAATGTCCGTCACGCAGGAATTGCGT
This sequence comes from Diploptera punctata, assembly GCA_030220185.1. Taxonomy (NCBI): domain Eukaryota; kingdom Metazoa; phylum Arthropoda; class Insecta; order Blattodea; family Blaberidae; genus Diploptera; species Diploptera punctata. Next base: position 3,328,894 of record JASPKZ010007150.1, read on the forward strand.
AAACTAACTCACTGACACTATCAAACCCAGATGTTTAAGTAGAGCACACATAAGGTTACGATACAATTCTATACTGAGGTAACGTTTTACAATCATCCCCTCCATAATTAACCTCCCTCAAATCATGATAGATGTTGTTCTCCCACCTCATTCCTGGCCTACCTAGTAAGTGATTTCCCTCAGATTTCCTACAAGAAGTTTACATGCCACCCTTTCATTCCCTGTTCTTGCCACATCCTACTTATCACAGTCTGTAAGACATCTATTCTTGTTACATGTTTTCCCATTTAAATTATCACGCCACTATTATGTAATCTCCTTCATTCATCTGCCTGTTCTTCTCTATTTGGTCCAAAATTTTCCCTGAGAACTTTGTTCTCAAATTCTTATCTTTTCTCTTAGCTTAAAGTAAGAGACCGTATTTATCATCCATACAACATAACTGGAAGAAGAATTGTTTTCTTTTTATTTTAATGTTTTTATATCAGATGGAATCACAAGAGCCAATGTAATGAATAGTAACATATGTTTCTAGAGTTCAGCCAATGTTTAATTTATTTTGCACTTCATTTCCGTTTGTCATTATTGTTGATATGTATTAGATTACAATAACTTCCTCAAACTTTCCCTCATTTGTCATTAAAAGTTCATTTCTAATATATAATGTATACCTATGTGTGACCATACATGTAGTTTTATTGATAAGCTTAATCAGTGTTCGGGGTAAGGAGTGGTCTTTCAATAGAGGTATTTATTACATTGATCGTATGGAAATGGTTATCAGATCACTCGACAATTTCTCGAAATTAACATATCAACTTAAAACATAAAACAAAACAAAACTAAGGTGGAAGTGAAAAGAGCAAACAAATTAATACTGGAATAATATCCATATGCTCGAATATAGATCGTTCGATTGGATATGCTACATCCAAAGAAAATTGAAAAAAAAATACGAAATGTCAGGAAATCAGAAAGAAAGAAAGAAAGAGGAGTATTATTCAGTTAATAAGATCATCAGAATGGATGAAATTATATAAAGGTTTACTCCAAGAAAATAGAAATGAGTTTTGATTTCAAGATACGGATATAGAATACAAATTTGACACACCAGAGACAACAGAAGATGAAGTTAAAAGAGCTTTGAAAGAGGCAAAAAATGGGAGAACACCAGGACCATGAAATATTCAGACTGAACTCCTAAAACATGGAGGAGATATTTTAGTAATCTTTTAAAAAAAAACTTTTTAATGAAATTGAGATTGGAGACGATAGGCCAGAAGACTGGAATGCATCGTATATTACCCTTATTTTTAAAAATGTGATAAAAACCTGTGTTCCAATTATAGAGGTATAAGTGTTTTACCTTCAACAGCTAGGGTATTTAGTAAAATTATTATCTTTAAACTCAAGGAGATGAAAGATAGGTCTAACTTAAGAGAAGAACAGTGTGAATTCCGGTGCGGAAGATCATGTTTTTATAATATTTTCTGTATTAGACAATTACAAGAGAAAATCCTAACAAAAAATAAAGAATTACATATTACCTTTATTGATTTAGAGATGGCATATGGTAATGTACCTCGAAAATTGTTATGGATGAGAATGAGAAATATGAATATCCGTGATAAATGGATTAATATTGTTAGGAGAATCTAAAATAATACAAAAGTGAAAGTAAAAATACAGAATAAATTAACAATGGAATTCACAGTGAATAAAGGTCTTAAGCAGGGATGCAGTTTATCGCGAACTCTTTTTAATGTTTATTTAGACCATGCTCTTAATGTATGATATAAAAAATGTTTTGGAATGGGTATTCGTATAGGAGGAAAAATATTACATTAATTATTGTTTGCAGATGATCAAATAATTTTTGCAGGGGATGAAGATGATATGAGATATATGATAAATAAACTAATGGAAGAATATAAAAAAAGGGGGGACTGAATATAAATTTACAGAAAACTGAATATATGTATTTGGGAAAGGATATTGATGACTTCATACTCGAAACAGGGAAAATAAAAAATGTGAAATTTATAAATAGCTTGGGTGAATAAATACATGTGAAAGAGATGTAAAGTCTAAAATTGCAATGGAAAAAAAATGCAACTAAGACATTACATGGAATAATATGGAACAAAAATATTACAAAGAAAACTAAAATGAAAATTTATAAGAACATAGTACAGAATATTTTGTTATATAGAAGTGAAAGTTGGTCTTTGATGGAATTACAAAGGATTAAAATTAGAATAGATGAATTTGATTATCTTAAAAGAAGCCTCCAAAAATCAAGACAGGATAAAATTAAAAATGAATTCCTTTGGAGAGAAATGAATTTTACCACATCTGTTGTTAAGAGGATTCAAAATCAAAAGCTTAAATGGTATGGCCATGTACAAAGAATGGAAAATTAAAGATAGCCAAAAAATATATACCAATGGTCACCTTCTGGAAGAAATAAACGTGGCCGACCAAGACGGAAATGGAAAACCTACGTCAGAACTATAATGAATTATAGGAATTTGGAAGAAGAAGAAGAAGAAGAATGGAATGATAGAAATGGAAACTTGAGAAGGCAAACCTATAAGTGACGGAAAGACGAAGAAGATCTAATGGATTTCAACGTTCTTTCGTAGAAAATTAGAACGTCAAGGGGGATTATTTAGTAGGAGTGGTGTTTGAAAGGTTTTACTGTGTGTGTGTGTGTGTGTGTGTTTAAGATTCAATTAACGCTAACAGCTGTGATTTATTTTTCTGAACCAAACTCGATATACAACGATCAATTAAAAAGGTAGTCCAGTTCGATAACCAACAAAATGTGATTGTATTTTGTCTTGTTTCCACATACATAACATTTTAATATTATTACATGCTACCTTTTGCAATCTTATCTTTCATTAGCTTACAATAAAAAATACTATCGCAAAGAACCTTAAATAGGCGAAACCCAATTTTTTGCACGTGCCAATTATTTATGCGTTGGACCGCGGAGAATATAAAACCATGTGAAACTGCATGTTATTGCCGAATATTGTGTAATTCTACCACGCATTTATGTAATTTCTACTTGTTCGTTTTTTATAGTTTTATTAAAGATATAAAATTAAATCATTTTATCTTACAGAATACATCGGAACTTTAAGGGGGGCTACACTTAAAAAAAGATCAACATGGAGATTTTTTACAAAAAACTAATTTTTTTAGAAAATTTCATGACAATAACTTTGTCCGTCAGTTTATAACTCAGTATATTTTTATTATATAAGTGCACTTTGTTGAATTTTTTATTTTATAAAAAGTAATAAAATTTTGCAGAAATACTACATCTTGTCATATGTATGATCTTTATCGTATAAAATTCATCTGTACGTGTGTTTGTCACTCTACTGCTCCTAAACGACAGGATCGATTTTCATTAAATTGTTCGTGTACTTTTGATTAGGTCCGTTGATGGTTTAGATTCACAATTGCACTCTCTAAAACCGTTAGGTGTAGGAATTCACCTGAAGTGAATATTTAAAAATTGCTCTAGCGATTACAATTTTCGATGTTTCACAACGAAACAGCTATCCTATTAAAATAAACCGAACGAGCGAAATCCAAAAATTAGAAGTGGAGGTATACCTGAAATCTGAAATTGAAAACTGCCTAAACCACTGGACAGATTTTGATGAAAACATTTTGTGTGTGTTCGAATGGGTCTCTGTATGGTTTATATTCACAATTGGGCCCTCTAAATTGATTAGGTGTAGGAGTTCGCCTGAAGTGAAAATTTGAAAATCGCTCTTGCAGTCACAATGTTCGATGTTTCTCAACGAAACTCACTATCTCCTATTAAAATAAATCGAGGTAGGTTTATTAAAAAAATGAGCAAAATCCGAGATCAGAAGTGGTGGTTTGCCTGAAGTCCGAAATTAAAAACTAGCTAGCAGCCGACATGTTTGGTTCATCTCAGCGTATATCATACAATTTAATTAATCTTTAATATTTCACATATTTAGGCGTAGCAACGCACGCCGGGAATTAGCTAGTACACAATACAATTTTCAGCTATTAGTAAATTCTGTATAATTATTTTTTTCGCAATTAGTTTCCCTGCCATTTCTTTTTGGGCCAAATATTTTGCTTAGTACTTTATTTTCAAATACGCATAATCTATTATCTTCTCGTATAGTAAGAGATTGCGTTTTATCCCCGTAACTAAAATGATGATGTTTTATGTACTCTGCTTACAATCAATTAGCGTTTAAATTATTATTTATGAAGAGTTAGTGTTATGTTCCACAGAACAAAATTTAATTTTATTCAAACAGAGTTAGTAAAATATATTACTAATATTATTAAAACCTATTAATAAAATATATCAATAAAATATATTTAAAAAGATGACTAATAATTCGTCTAGTGTTGTAAATGTACATTGTTTCATTTCCATAGAAACAAAATCAAATTGCACAATTTTGGAACAAATAAATATGTTGAATGCAATTAAAAATATTTTAAATTGTATTTATAGTATTAGTTAACTGTGCTGATACAAACTCATATCAACATACCTCATTTAAGTTATTTTGTCTGTATTTTATAAATTGGATTTATTTAGGTTGTAAAATTTCGTTACTATTTAAAATGCCTAATAACTATAATATAAAATGTCTTTGAAATTTGCACATATATAACATGTTAACGCACATAATTAAATAAACGAAATAGTACAAAAGGCCAAGCGAAATGCTTTTCAAAAAACAAATACAAGTAATTGTATATTACCGTATGTTTTGAAGTTACTAACAAATACATAATAAATATTATAATGACTATTACATACAGTGTAGAAGATTGGGTTATTAAGGAATCTAACTCTAGAATTAATTGGACTGCTATTAGTTTGATCTATTTGATCTGAAAATTTAAGATCAAACAGATACTTAAGCCCTCCTACCACGTCAAGGTTGCAGTCCTCAGGAGGTTCCCCATCCCCATCTATCCTCTAACTATCCTACCTACCCAAATTTCTAACCTGCATATATACAGCTACGACCCTATCACTATCGCTTCCATATCAGGTCGCTATTGATTTTAGTGTGTGTCAAGTGATGGCATTCTGATCGCTCAGAGTCGGTACGCATTTGAAGCGTGGCCGATGTCAGAATCTGTGAAAATCGAAGCGCGTTGGGGATAAGGCCGTTAGGTTATTATTGCTTACGTTATTTTATAGTTCTGTGTCGGACTGAATAGAAAACACATATTTGTATACTGTGGTTGCTAAGGGAAAAAATTGTAATTCTAAGTACAATGAAGTTGTTATGAACGTACATGCCATTGTCACCTAGAAAATAAATATCCGTCACGCAGGAATTCCGTGAACTGACGTAAGCGATTTCCTCTAACTCACTGGCAGTATAGAACCCGAGGTTTATGCCGAGCAAACGTATGGTTTCCTTACAATTCTATACTGAGCTGATGTTTTACAATAGGCGCATTCAGCGGGCAATAAAGCGCTTTAGCAAAAATAGCTGCCATTTGCAGCGGTAATTTAAGGAGTTTGTTGAATGAACCGCTGCATGCAGCGGAACCGCCAAATTTCAATTTGTTCATTGGCTCATTACTCATATTACTACGCGATGCTATTAAAATTAATCATTATACTAATAAGGATATACAGAATTTACGATTAATTTTAATGTATGTAATTTATGAAATTGACGAATGTATCGTTTAGAATAAAATATTATTACGAGATAATTTGTATTTTTTAAATTATTAATATATCAGGCAGCTGCGTGACGCAAGCGATTAGACGCTCGCCTCTCACTGCTGGTGTCTCGAGAACCTTATTTATAATATTTATTATTAGTTTAGTCTTATTAATTTGTGTTTTAGTAACAATAGATTTTTAACTTTATTAGAGTCTTGGTCACTATACGTAGATTTTGTAGTGGAGGAAACGGAGCTACGGCAGGTCCTTTCGGGGTTTCTCCCATTTTCCCCTACCACAATTTCATTCCACCTTTCCCCATTTTCATACCATCAATTTCGTCCAACAGATGTAGTCAGCCAGCACCCTTGTTAATTACAGACCTCTATAAATACCCTGAGTTGGGCACAAATTGATATTATTTTATTATGTTAAAAATATCACTCCTGCAAATTCCCTATGTGATGTATATCTTGCTCCTTCATCATCACATAACATATATATTTAATAACCACACTAAAAGTATTGTCAGGTGGGCTGTAGGGCAAATTTTATTCAATTGTTCAGCCATTTCTTACATAAAATTTTACACTTTTAGGCCTATGTTTAAATCTATGAGAATTAGGTGTTACATTAAAAAACAAAAGAAATATTGGCATATGTGCAAAATTAATGTAAGTAGTGGAAGACATGGCCTAAGTACATCAACCAATCAATTGTATAAAGGAAGGCATCATTGTATTTTTTTCAACCTCAAACATACTTCATCTTTATTTTAAATTTATTAAGGAATAGGAATGAAAACAAAGAAAAATATTAATTTATAATAATTTAAATAGAGTTTTCTTAAGAATTGATTAATTTGATTTTTTTTGCATCATCTGAAAATATTAATTACTTATAAGAGTAACTACCATAATCTTTATGGCTAAAGTAAAACCATAAAATTATATGTAATTTCCAACCATATATTTGAAACTCTGTCATAACAGCACTTAATTACTGATAACCTCTCACTCTCCAACTTTCGGGGAATTCAATTTTACCCTATTAACCAAATTATTTTGGTAATCTTTTTACATCTATAATTATTATTTTATTATTATTATTGGTCTGTACTTTCAGAAAATACGATTTTTTACTTTTTATTTATTTTTTGAGAGAAGCTTAATTCCTACTTTACATACTTAGACGTTATTTAATATAATCCCTAACATTAGCAATGCCACTTTCTTAGTAAAGTTAAGTATTACACTAAATAGTATATCACTGAATCATTTATAATATATGAAAAACATTTACCACCAAGATTAATGGTAGTATACAGTAAATAGCAATATCCCATCAGAGAGATACATGCATTTGAATTAAAAGATGTAAGACCACATTCCATTTTACAATAAATTGGGAATTAAAGTTAAAATTACTCGTACCTGGTTCAAGTAATGGCTCTCAGTATATATAAAGTTGGAGATTAAATAATAATGGATCAGCTGTGATTAAAACCTTCTGTTGAGTGCAAATCTTTCTGTTAAAACATTAACCAACTCTAGCTGCAATTTAATTTTATTCATGCACATCACACTGAGTATTTGTATCTTCACTGGTCAAATTTAGATAAGAATTCTAGAATATTGCAATATTTCAATTCAAGTTATGGCCGATACTTCACAAAGCTCTTTATTCAGAAAAAATTACAAATATAATATACACAGTTCATATCTTTGTCCATTCCACAATTTTGTTATTGTGTTACACATTAAAAAGAGTACAAATGTTCGTTTTATCTGTAGAGAAAATTGGTTCGACAACCACTGTAGCACTTCCAGAAATGACCCCATGAACACAATCATAAGATTCTAATTTATTTTATATATTTTGAAATTAAAAATTGTAATTAAGTTTGAACCAGGTATTAGCCAATGAAACATCTGGGGATATAATTTTCATAATAAAAACATTGACTCGGCAATAACACAATGATCTACATGAAAAGAAGAGGTTATAATCGTAAATTCTTGATGTTGATAGCAATCTTAAAATTATCACTGTCTTTAGTTTTACTTAATATCACTTATGTTCGTCTAAAAGGATTAACCGCCTCGAATAACTCGTATATTAATGTATAGATGTAAATAATACAAAATTTGTATATCAAACATAAATTGTTTATAGACAAAGACGCCATGTTTATACTGAATGAACCAGCCAATCACAATGGATGCAGCGGTTTCTTCTTTCTGCAGCGTACTTTTACTTCGCTGCAATAACTACAAGTCCGCTAGAGCGCTTTATTTCCCGCTGAATGGAATGCTGCAGTGACCGCTGAATGCCCCCAATTAACCTCCCTCAAATCATAATTGGTGCTCTTCTCCCACATCATTCTTGGGCTACCTAGTAAGTGATTTCCCTCAGATTACCTACAAGAAGTTTACATGCCATCCTTTAATCTCCCGTTCTTGCCACGTCCTGCATATCGCAGTTCCTGAGACTTACCTGTTATTACATCTGGTTTCCCATTAAAATTATCACGCCACTATTATGTAATCTTCTTCATTCGCCTGTTTGTTCGTCTCTATTTGGTCCAAAAGTTTTCCTAAGAACGTTTTTCTCAAATTCTCATTACCTTTCCTCTTATCTTAAAGTAAGATATCATGTTTTGCATTCATATAACATAACTGGAAGAATATAATTGTTTGTTTTTATTTAAATGTTTTTTATACCAGATGGAATGTTTAATTTCTTTCTGCACTTCATTCTGTGCGTTTTCTCTCTGCATTTCCTACAAGAATTTGGTCTTCTTCTTTTTCCATCCGTGCTCAATTCTCTCCCCATCACAATCTACGTTACTTTACTGTTCTTATTACATCTGATTTCCCATGAAGATCATATCCTCATTTTTATGAAGTTTTCTTCATTCGCCTGTCTGTTTCTCTCTTTAGTCCAAAAATCACCATCGGCCTCAAGGATTAGGGATTCTGTCCTGTTGCGTCTCAAAGTAGTTTTTCACACCCTCTCTTCAATCCTCAGCCTATATAGCCCCCCCTTTTTGTATTATAGTGTAGATAGCTTAACGATATCCTCGACTATGGTATTCGTTGAATGTTATCTCTCCAGTTTGTTTTGTATTTTTTAAGTATAGATGTAATTGATTTGATATTTAATTTTTTCTGCAATATCTATGTTCCTTTTGTGATCTAGTAATTTATAACATGATACAAGCCTGTGAAATATTTCGGACTATGTAACTCATGCCCCAAATGAGAGTCAATGACCAATCACGTTACAATGATTTTTGATTTACAACCAATCACAGTCGTGTTTCGCCTAGAATTTACCAACTAAAGTTTATCATAATAAAGAATGCACCTCCTTTTTAACATTCTGAATAGGTCATAGCATTATTTTGCAGTGACTGACCCACTAAAACATACGGCTACTAGACTATATATATAGTGCATGAATGTCAACACATTCGGGAGTTAATATAAAAACATTTGTAGCGATTGGTTATACCACCAAAAAAAGAAACCACTGTTAGCACTTTCTTAAATGTATTTTTTTCCAGAAAAATATAATTGTCATATTTACGTCATAGGACATCAGAAATGAATTAATATACAGTTTGATGTGTTTCATTTTTTCTACACTAGAGTGCATTCTTACAATATTGCGTTCCTTTGGCAATAAATATGATCTGGCTGCAGTGACGAACAAAAGAAGCAAATCAAGCGTACCAATAGTTTCTCATTTGTTTTCAAACATCGCCGTTTACATTAAATATATAAATATTTTAAAATAACTATATTTAAATAATGATTTGTGAGTAAACAGGTTAATTTTATTCGTTAAATAGTCCTATCAAATGCCACTCTTGATTTCCAAATTCTCTAGATAAATTCACTCCTCACTTCGTGAGTCTCACTCGTGGCATTACTTATGATAATTTAATTTGTCATAACCGGTCTTATTTTAAGATCCAGCTTTCACTTCCATAAATTTACCAATTTATGGCAATGCAACACCCTTATAAAGGTTTAATATACGTTCTTGTGCATTGTGTTTTATATAGTTCAAACTGTCTAAACTTGTTTAGTTTTATTTGGAGTCCTATATTTTCTGTACCTGTCCACCGCTGTAGTCTCGAGGTAGCGTACTGCCTTGTCATGCAGCGGGCCCGGGTTCAATCCCCGGTCGGGACATTTTCCTGGGTCAGGTTTTATCGGGGTATTTCCTCACCTGTATGACAAATATCAGGAAACTTTAAGGCCCACACGGTCCTTCAATATCATATGGCCATCACAATCATCATCATTCTTATTCGTCTTAGATTAAGCTTATGATTAGGGATTCTCCTGGCGCATCACTATCATCATAATCACCCATCATATCATCGGGACAACGGAACCCCCGCCTTACTGGCGACCCAACCTCAGAAGTGGGTTACAATTACGCCAATGCCAGAGAGAACATCAGAAATGTCCAAAAGGACAAACTGGGAGATTAAAAAAATATTTTCTGCACCTTACGTTATATCACAGATATTTAAATTAATTCGTGCGAAGATCTTTCCATTCAATCAAACTTTACCTCTTCCTGGTTTTAATCCTTGGAATGTCATTATTTTACTTTCATTTCCACAAATATTGGTAACCATTTTATTATCAAACACTCGGTAACCTTTTCTCCTCTCTTAAAGTAAGAAAATCAGATTTTGCATCCATATAGTATAACTAGTCCACTGTTGTTGTCTCGAGGTAGCGTGCTGCCATGTCATGCAGCGGACCTCAGTTCGATTCCCGGTCGGGACAAGCTTCGTGGGTGAGGTTTTTCCTCACCTGTAAGACAAATGTCAGGAAGCTTTGAGGCCCAACAGGTCCCCGAACATCCTCATCCCCGGTGTGGAAAGCAACGGGAAGCTACCACACCTACAATTCCCTACTAAAGCTGCAAAGCATAGCATGAAAATGCTATGGTTGAAGTGAAGGACCCGCCCTAGGGCAGAACACTATAGAATAGAATATTATAACTGGAAGAATAAGTTCGTATAATTTTAAATTAACATATTTTGAGAGGAGATGCATCATAGTATGCGTTTTCAAAGTTGAGCTTATGTTTAATTTCTTTCTGCACCTAATTTCCAGTAGAATCTCCAAATATTTAAATTGCTCTTTATGTGATTCCTTAAATGAATAGAAACAAGGAAATTCCATGGTGTTTTTTTTTATTTAGTCTACCGCTGTGGTCTCGCCGTAGTATGCTGCCTTGTCACGCAGCGGGCCCGTATTGAAGTCTCGATCAGATCAAGTTTCCATGATGGGTTTTTTCACGGTTTTTCCTCGCCTGTAAAACTAATTTAAGAAAATTTAAGACCCAAACAGTCCCCGAACATCAGATGACCATCATAATAATCATTCATATTCGCCTTAGATTAAGTTTAGGATTAAGGACTCTCCAAGAGCACTATTATCATCATAACTCCCGTATAATGTAACACAGACGACCAGATTTTAATAGCAAAAACAGAGGACGAACTACAAAGAATACTATATAAACTAAATGAAATGTCAAAGAAATACAACATGGAAATATCATCAGAAAAATAAAAACTATGGCCTTCAAGGGCGCTGATCCAGTTCGGACAAAGATAATATTAGAAAATAAACCAATAGAACAAGTGGTAAGATATAACTTCCTAGGTCGCGAAATATCATACAAAGCGGAAACATATCAATAACAAACTAAAAAGTTTAATTATATAACAGGAACATTAAAAAGATATTTGAAAAATAAAGCCAGGAAAGACTCTATAATGAAATTATACAAGACAATGGCAGTGCCTATTATTACTTATGGATCCGAAACATGGACAGTGACAACACAACAATCTGCCAGAATACAAGCTGCTGAAATGAAATTCCTCAGACCAATTGCAGGATATCAAAGAAAGGACAAAGAACATAACACAGAAACAAAACAACAACTAAAAGTAGAGGAATTAAACACAATAGTGAAATACAGAACAAACTGGAAAGAACACTTGGCAAGGATGACTGAGAATAGAATACCAAAAGCAGCATACAACTATTCACCACGAGGAAGTAGTTTGGAAAGACCAAAGAAAAGATGGAAAGAGCAGCAATTTCGAGCAGAACAGGCTAGTAAATAAGCCTAAACCGTGATGAGCAAGAAGAAGATAATGTAACACGCCTTCCAGGCGCCACAAACTCAGAAATGGGTTATAAATACGCCAATGCCAGCAGAGAACCCAGATATTTCGAAATGACAAACTGGGGCATTGAATAAAAAATATGTATGTCTCTACTTCTCGTTCAATTTTCAGGTATTTTCCGCACTTTCCACAGAAAAAAATAGCTCAAGTCGTTATTAATATGGAGTCTTTTTTTAACTTTTCTATGAATTAATGTGGATTCATTTTTACTAGAATTTACGTAATTTCTGAGAGGAACTGTAACAACGAGGGAAATACACAGGATGCCGTAAATACCTACAGAAAATGCAAATTAATAATATTGTGAGGATAAAATAAAGGAAAATGATACCAAGATACCAAGCATAACTATGTTAGGAAACGTAATGGACCTAATTTGTTAAAGGAAAACTCTTCTTGGAAAACTTATTTTAATAAATTTTATTCGAAAATTATTATAAAATTACTAATCCCCTTCGCATTAGCTGTGAATCCTGTTTTTTTATTGGTTCACTTGTATGCATAACTCATTTATCATCATAGAGTATGTTAAATTTAAATTGAAAGCAGGTTCTTCCCTATTTATTATTTAATCACAAACATGTAAGTAGGTCAAATTATTTGTTTACATTAGTCATTATTGCACACATTATCTTGGAATAACGCTTAAAAATAATACGCTATATAAAACGGACAATTGGGCACTTTTATTCTGGTTTTCCTACAAGAAGTTTTCGTGTCCCTCTTTCATTCCCGTTCGTACCACATGTCCTGCCCATCGAAGTCTGCAAGACTTAACTATTATATATTTCTTCCCAAAAGATCATATAGTTCACCGTTATGAACTCTTCTCCATCCGCTTGTCTGTTCATCTCTCTTTGGTACAAAATGTTTCCTAAGAACGTAATTTTAATTACTCGTATTTTTTCCCCTCCTACATAATAAGCCATACATATAATACTCAATAAAATTCTCTCCTGTTATTAAATGTAGTGCAATTATTTTTTTCAAAATCGTCCGTTCATTTCCCTTGGCATACAAACATTTTGCTAAGTAGTACGCGTAATCTATTCTCTTCTCTTATTGTGAAGGACCACGTTTTGCATTCGCGTAACTGAAAGAACTACTTTTTATGTACTTTGTTCAAAACCAGTTAGTGTTTAAATTATTATTTATGAAGAGCTAATATAATATTCCATAACACAAAGTTTTATTTTATCCAAAAAATAAGTTACTAAAATATATTTTAAAAAAATACTAGTAATGTTGTTAATGCATATTGTTTAATTTCCATAGAAACTAAATAAAATTGCATAATTTAAAAATAAATAAATATATTGATTATGATTGAGAATGTTTTAATTTATTTATAGTTTTAGTTAACTGTGTGGATACAAATTCACATCAAAATGCCTCAATTAACTTATTTTGTCTAAACGTTTTCATAATTTGGATTTATTTGGATTATGAAATATCGTTAATATTTAAAACACGGTTTAATAACAAAAATATCACAATTCTTTGAGATCTTCACATTTACCACATGAAAACGCATATAATTAAATTAATGAAATACTAAAAAAGGAAGCAAAAAACTTTTACGCAAAATAAATATAAATACATTTATATTATGTTTCAAAATACCTGACAAATGCATAATAAATTATGACAATTGCATACAGTGTAGAAGATTGATTTATTAAGGAATCTAAATTATGAATTATTTGGACTGCTATTAGTTCGATCTATTTAATCTGAAAATTTAAGATCAAACAGATACTTAAGCCCTCCTACCACGTCAAGGTTGCAGTCCTCAGGAGGGTGCCCCATCCCCATCTATCCTCTAACTATCCTACCTACCCAATTTCTAACCTACATACATACATACAACAACGACCCTATCACTATCGCTTCCATATCAGGTTGCCATTGATTTTAGTGTGTGTCAAGTGATGGCATTTTGATCGCTCAGAGTCGGTACGCATTTGAAGCGTGGCTGATGTCAGAATCTGTGAAAATCGATGCGCGTAGGGTATGAGGCCGTTGGGTTATTGTTGCATAAGTTATTTTATAGGAATGTGTCGGACTAAACAGAAAACAGACATTTGTATACTGTGGAAACGACGAGTTTAGAAAGAAATGTAATTTTATATTCCATGAATTTATTATGAACGTACATACCACTGTCACCTAGAAAATATCCGTCACGCAGGAATTGCGTAAACTAAGCGATTTTATCTATCGAACCCAGAGGTTTATGCCGAGCACACATTGTTTCCATACAATTCTATACTGAGGTAATGTTTTACAATCATCCCCTCATAATTAACCTCCCTCAAATCATGATTGATGCTATTCTACCACCTCATTCTTGGCCTACCTAGTAAGTGATTTCCCTCAGATTTTCTGCAACAAGTTTACATGTTAATTCTCCGTCCTTGCCAAATCCTGCCAATCACAGTCTCCGAGACTTACCTGTTCTTATTAGGTCTGGTTTCCCATTAAAATTATCATGCCACTATTATGTAATCTACGTCATTCATCTGTCTGTTCATCCCTCTTTAGTCCAAAAGTTTCCCTAAGATCTTGGTTCTCAAATTCTCGTTACTTTTTCTCTTTCCTGAAAGTAAGACGCATGTTTCGCATCCATACAACATAACTGGAAGAATAATTTGTTTTGTTACAATCTTTTTCTATATCGGATAGAATGACAAGAGCCGCTGTAATGAATAATAATATGCGTGTCTAGAGTTGAGCCAGTGTTTAATTTCCTTCTGCAGTTCATTCATGCTTGTCATTATTATTCTGATGCATTTGATTTCAACTACTTCCTCAAAATTTCCCTTATTACACGCTTTATAGTATTTTGGTCTGTATCTATTTATCTATGTAACGGAATCGTTCAACGCGATTTTCACCCACTTAAAATCATTGGATCGACTTGAAACTTTTTATACTTGTAAAGGACCCGTGACAATACAATAATTTCATATTTATTTTCTAAACTCCTGGCCAGAATCGTCAGAAAATCAAAAAGTGTCTTTGTATCTATGTAACGGAATCTTTGAACACGATTTTCATCCACTTAGAAACATTGGATCGACTTGAAACTTCGTATACTTGTAAAGGACCCGTGACAATTCAATAATTTCATATTTGTTTCTAAAATCCTGGCCAGAATCATCAGAAAAAAAATGAAAACTGGTATAATAAGTTGTGGACTTGTCGACTTGTCGACTTTTCAGTTAATCATTGTAAGAGCTCAGTTGGTAGAGCGATGAACTGTAGTGGTATATAATTTCAGTAATCCATAGGTCGCTGGTTCAAATCCGGCTGGGAGGACTTTTTAGTAGAAGAGTATTACTTTTAGCTCATACTACAATAGTATCGAATTTAAAGATATTTACATTTTTATCTTATCCCGTAAAATATTAAAACTAAAAAATAAAAAATAAATAATACTTTTAAAAAACTAAAACAACACGCTTTATTAGAAAACCGAACTAAAAAATGAAAAATAATTTCAATTTCCAACACGCTTGGGATAAAATTAAAGTTGTCAGCAAAAAATAATCTCCAACACATATAGAATAAAACTAGAGTTATCAACAAAAAGAAAATGATTTTACTATCAAAAGTGTGGGGTGCTCTATATCAATTAATATATTTGATAATAAACAGATATTGGTAAAAGTAAAGTCTCTAAGAAGAAAATGTAAAAATCATAAAAATCACCCCACGCTTTTGATGGTAAAGATTTTCTTTTTGTTGATAACTCTAGTTTTATTCTATATGTGTTGGAGATGATTTTTTTGTTGACCACTTTAATTTTATCCCAAGCGTGTTGGAAATTAAAAATTATTTTTCATTCTTTAGATCGGTTTTCTAATAAAGCGTGTTGTTTTAGTTTTTTAAAACTATTATTTATTTTTTTGTTATTAACTGTCCGTTACCAATATACATAATGTATATCTACATGTGACCACACGTTTAGTTTTATTGATAAGCCTAGTCAGTGTTCGGGGTAAGGAGTGGTCTTTTAATAAACTCTCGGTCGCACAATATGGCAGCAATAGTATGCAGCTGCACCTCCTGTTGCATCTGCTGGAGAAATATATAAAAAAGCCAAGCAAGAAGACTTGGCTAATGGAGGAGTACTGGATCTCACCAAACCAGAAAAGGTGTGGATTTCAATGTTCTTTCCTAGAAAATTCGGTCAAGGGGGGGGGAATATTTAATAGGAGTTGTTATTGAGAGGTTTCACTGTGTGTGTTTTTATTAACGCTAACGGCCGCGATTTATTTTTCTGAAGGAAATTCGGTAAACAATCAATTAAAAATGTGGTCTAGTTCGAGAACCAACAAAATATGTCTGCATATTGTCTTGTTTCCACATACATAACACTTGAATAATATATGCTATCTACATTGCAAACTTATCTTTTATTAGTTTACATAAAAATCTATCGCAAAGAATCTTAAATTGACGAAACTTTTTTCATATGTCAGTTATTTAAATGCGTTGGACCACGGAGAAAATAAAATGATGTAAAATTGTAAGTTACTACCGTATGTTGTGTAATTCTATCGCCCATTAATGTAATTTCCACTCGTTCGTTTTTTTATAGTATTATTAAATATATGAAATTAAGTTATTACATCTTATAGAATACATTGGAGAGCTAAACATGAAAAAGATCAACAGAGATTTTTGTAAAAAAAACTAAATAATTATCGTTAGAAAATGTCATGACAATAACTTTGGTTGAAAACATTTTTAAAGTGATCGTAGTTTTGAAATGATTTGGCAATGTAATATGGTAGACAGGCCAACATTACTCAGTATCCCATCCAGAACAAGATAAATAGTTTTGATAAAAGAAAATAATTGAATAAGGAGACATGGAATGACCAAGTGGAGACTTATCCGAAACTACAGAACAAGATCAGGGATTTCCTAATCTGTGACAAGAACATGAATAAGTAGAACAATGTTAGATCATGTAGCAACGACTTGCTTTTTGTTACCTAAGGATAGTCCTTATTTTGTGAATGTATTACAGTATTTAAATGTAGGGAAGACTGCTGCTGTGCTGATAAATAAGGTCTAACTCCACAGTTTATAAAATTAGTAAAGTTCTTGTAGGTAAGGCCAATATTATTCTCACTTACATCAAACTATGAAATATAGCGCGGTACATGTTTGCTCCCATATCATAATATGGCGTGGAGCGTACTTTCTGATCGTATAAAACAATTCTGACTGATGGTCATTTAAAAAAATGTATAAAATGTAGACAAAGCTCTTAACTGTATTACGAACAGAATTTATAATTTTATTGTTCAAAGCACGAGTAGACCAAGGCTAGATACTCTGCTCATCCAATTTCATGAAAAAACTAATGTTAAAATAATTCTAACTACATTTCACCATGTTCATACGTGTAGTTTATAGGATTAAAAATAATTGTATTTCCAAAGAGAGTTTTGAAATATTCCCTAGAATTATTTGTGGACTAATTCATTTTAACATATTGTTTTTCCAAACGTCACATAGTGGACTTGGTCTATTTGTGTTCGATTCATCCAATTTAATAGTATTGTGACATTTACATATATTGGAGTTCAGTATATTTATTTTTTATTTGTATTTATTATTCCGGATTTTAAAATGAATATACATTTTTCCGGTACCATTGTTTACAGTTAACTATACATTTGTTTCAACACATTTTTCCATTCCTGTCTGTTCATCCATGTATCTTCTTCTATTTCCCATTCCCTCTAGCTTCATTGATTCCCTGAATCCACGTAATAGTTGGTCTACCCTTCTTTTTCCTTCCCTGTGGTTCCCAATCCATAATTATCTTAGGTAGTCTTCCTTCTTCCATTCTTCTAATGTGTCCGTGCCAATTTGTTTCTTCTTT
Organism: Diploptera punctata; assembly: GCA_030220185.1. Lineage (NCBI taxonomy): Eukaryota > Metazoa > Arthropoda > Insecta > Blattodea > Blaberidae > Diploptera > Diploptera punctata. Next base: position 3,346,738 of record JASPKZ010007150.1, read on the forward strand.
ATAAAATCTAATATTGAATATTGTACCTGCATATTTTCTTTTATATATGAATTTCTGATTTTATCCTTCCTAGATATTCTTGCAGCACGTCTCCAGTAGTCCATTTCAGTGGCGAGCAATTTTTTTTTTTTTCATTTGTGCATTTAAAGCCCACACATCAGCTCCATAGGTAATAATGCTTCTGATCGTTGTATTAAAAATAGTTTTTTTTTGTTTCTCTGAAGATATGTTTGTCTCATACTATTCCATTTAGGGCAGATATAGCATACTTTCCTATATTGATCCTGTTTCTTATCTCTGTTTCTTGTTTTCCATCTTTAGTAATTTTAATTCCCAAATACTTATATTCTTCAGTGTATTTAATTGTCCCTAAATTTTCTTCTAGTATTAAATCTTGAGGAAGATCCCCTATTGTCATATATCTAGATTTATCCATATTGATCTTTAAACCCCATAAACTATATTCTTGTATTAATTTTCTAGGGAGGTATTCTATATCTTCAAATTCTTGAGCCAATATCAATTGGTCATCTGCAAACTGGAGTGTATATATTGTTGAATTACACTGGACAACAGCCAAAAAGTTACGGAAGTAAAAGTGACCCATTTATATTAAGATGAAACTCCTAATTACGAATATGACAATTAAAATTATGACAGTGGTCTGGTTTTTAAATTATCAGCATACCTAGTGTTACTGCGCATGCTGTGAATATTGTAGTCAGTGTGAAGGTCAAGGAAACACCCTTAGAGGAGGGGAGACAGTGACAGCTGTGTAATACAGATAATATTTATCTTGAAGGTTTGATGTTTATCCCAACAGGTTGTGAAATCAGTTGAAGTGGAATTTTGTGAGTCAACAATGGTTCCTGCCTTAGTGTATAAGTTACATAGATGTGCATTTTTGTCGTGTAGAACACATGTGTGATATGTCTATATTTCCTCAGATACATTTTTAAAATTAAGCGCAGATGTATTATTGCAGTGTAATAGAAGCTAAAATGACCATATTGTGCTTATAGTCCACATAACGTTTGTTATATTTGAGGAAAAGTGGCGTTCGCATCGCAAAAGCAACATGTAACTCCATATATTAACAACGCGTACCAATCATTATTTCGGGTGCAATCATTTTGCTCCACATATTTGCTACAATGGCATGTTCTGCAAATCATAGAAACTGGTTGAAAGGAAAGAAAGAATCCCTATGATTTGGAGAGAACAAACTAATCATCTAAGTGATTGTTATTTCTGCATGGTCCCACCAGTTAAGTTTATTTTAAAGAAGAAGAGATCAGCCGTGAATTATCCCAACATACCGTCAGTTATTCGTCGGTGTCACACTCTAAAGAGCTTCCTATTCCAGCACCACCAGACTCTTATAATATTGATTCAGACGATGAAACGAAATCCAGCACTTTAGAAGAAATACCCAGACCATCCACATCCCATGATCCTGACTTCAATCCTAAAATTCCAACTCAGTCACACAGAATGACTCAAGAGGAATTAAATTATCTCGACCGAGTCTCAGAACTCTCAAAGGCCAAAGTAGAGCTCCTGGCTTCGCAACTCAGTCAGTTTAAGTATCTTGGCGAGAATGTAAAGTATATGCAAAGGTAGACCTATATAGCACATGCCAGAAACCACTTGTGAAATTTAAAAAATGGTATTTTTTCTGCAACGATATACAAGGTCTATTGTCTGATATAAACATCCAACACAGACCAGAAGAGTGGCAATTATTTTTAAATTAATCGAAGTTCAGTCTTAAGGCAGTGTTACTGATGTAAGCGCATTTAGATACTTGATGGGAGTGCATTTAGGAACTTACAAAATTTTCGAGACAAAGTACAACTAAAATTAAGAGAGGTAATTGTATCGGTTCCTTGGTCAGAGAACTCTTGAAGGATAAATACTTTATGGAACAATTGAAAAGAAAAGAAAAAATGCATGGGAATCATTCAAAGTAGTTACCTTAAATTTCTTGTGGAACCACAGGGCGCGAAACAACAGACAATGTGTGGACAATATGTTACTAGCTTATCGCGAAATGGGTTGCAATATGTCATTACAAATCCATTTTCTCCACTCTCATTTGAAAATTTTCCTGAAAAACTGTGGTGCAGGTTCTGATGTACATAGAGAACATTTTCACCAGATGATCTCATCATTTGAAAGACGATACCAAGGCAAATAGAATATATCTATGCTAGCTGACTATTGTTGGTCAATGGTAGGAGATGTCTCCGAAGTCTATTGCAGCAAACAAGCTAAACGGAAACTCGTTAACTGAGATAAGCTAAGTCTTAATATTACCAGATTTAAAAAAAAAGTAAAGTGATCCCTTGGGGTAGTAGGAGGTTAAGGCTCCCACTTTTTCTAGACAATCGGCACTTTATGTCAGCCGGGTTGTCAGCCCAGCGTGACGGCCGCCTTTACTCCCAGAACAAGCGTCTGGTACTCATTTCCGTTAGAGGCTGAGTCGACCCCAGGGCCATAGTGCCGCCAGAGGGTTTGGGTCAGTTTAAAAATCCTGACCCCCAACGGGACTTGAACCCTCGACCCTCCGGCTTGTAGCCCAGTGCCTTAACCACTACGCTACGGCGTGTCCCATTACCAGATTTAAGGAGGGATTTTATTTTATTCAAACATGTTTGTCAAAATTACAAAAAAAAAACCTAGTCCACTGCTGATAATTGCATTGTCATTTTCGTGTTATGAATTCATACATCGAAATCTGGTCATTTCAATTCCGTAACTAACAAAAGTTAAAATTTGTTGTCCAGTATTATCATCTAGTGGTATTCCCATCGGTTTACATTTGTTTTTCCATTCTTCAATAGCTTTTTCAGTATAAATCTTATATAATGTTGGAGATATACAGCATCCCTGTTGTAATCCTTTATTTGTTTGAAAACCTTTAGACAAGTACTTTCCCATTTTTACTTGTACATATGATTCTGAATATAGTTTTTGAATTTCTTCAATCAGTGTTGGATTTATTTTTTTTTTTTTAGTTTTAAGACTTTCCATAATTTTGATGTAGGAATGTTATCGTAGGCTTTTTCTATATCTATAAATACTAGATGTAGCGGTTGTGCTCTGATTGTTTTCATTTCTATAATCTGTCGTATGCTGAAAATGTGGTCTATTGTTGATCTGCCCACTCTAAATCCTGCCTGTTCCTCTGGTTCTAACTCTTCGTATTCAATTTCTAGGAAATACTTGATTATCTTTCCATATAGTCTACTTAGTGTACTATTGACTGTAATTCCCCTATAGTTTTTGCATTAATCTTTTTTTTCCTTTTTTATGTAGGCCTATGGTTGAAATATATCCTATTTTCCAATCTCGTGGTACATCTTCTCCATTTATGCATTTTTCAAATAGACTTCTCGATAATTCGAACAACTTATCTGTTCCATGTTTTATTAATTCAGCTGGGATATTTCCTTTCCCTGGTGACATTCTATCATTTAATAACTTTACTGCTTCTTTCACTGTTTCTATGTTTAGGTGTATATTTTCTTTTAGTTCTGCATCAAATTCTTCCTCTATAGGGTTTATATATTGTTCTCTGTTTTCTGTTAATAATTCTTCGAAGTATTTATCCCAAGTTTGGAAATTAATGTATTTATTAAATCCTTCTTTGTCATTCTTTCTTATATTCTTTAAAGTTTTCCATGCTTCCGCATTTCTTTTTCCTCCAATGTGCCTTTGTTTTTTTTTTTGACATGTATTTTCCCAGCATTTGTTCTTTAATTCTGATATATCTTTTCTTATTTTTGCTTGTTGTTAACAAAGGTTAATTTTGTCCTCTGTTGATTTAGTATTAAGCCATTTTAGATAAAGATCTCTCTTTATTTTTACTTCTTTGTCAATTTCTTCACTCCAGCAATAGTTTGTATTATTATTATTATTATTATTATTATTATATTATTATTATTATTATTATTATTATTATTATTATTATTATTATTATTACTATTATTATTATTATTATTATTATTAGTATATTTTTCTTCCTCAATAGCTTCTTTAGCTGCCCCATGCAGTTTATCTTTAATGTATTGATATTGCTTTTCTGTAGATTCAAATGTAGTTTATATTAATTTTTCATTTAGTCTTTGCTTAAATAAATATGATGTACTGTCATTTTCCAAACTTAATAAATTATATTTATAACCACTTATTATATTAGTATCTAAATTATCTTTTCCTTCGTTTGGATTGGGATAATTTTTACCTTGAATGCTTAAATATGGAAATACGATTTTAGAATTGACTAAAAAGGGATCTCCGAATGCGGTACCTCTATATGCTCTTACATCATTTACTCTTAATTTAGTTTCCTGTTTAATTAAAATGTAGTCAATAATTGACTTTTGTTGAAGAGTATCTTGCTGTCTTGTATACTTATGAATATCGTTGTGCTGGTAGTATCCATTTAATATTCTCAGAGAATTTTGCTCACAGATGTCTATAATTCTTTTTCCATTATCGTTTACAACATTTTCTCCATGTGGACCTATAATTTTACTTTGTTTTTTGTCTTCCTGTTCTGCTGTTGAAATCCCCTGCCATAATTAAATCTCTTCCTGGTCCAATTTCTTCTATTATTGAATTTAATTTGTTGAAAAATTCTTCTTCTTTTGTACTGTTTTGATCTTCACTAATTGCGTAGACACCCAAAATAGTGAATTTGTGTCCATATAACTTCAAATTTATTCTTATATTTTCGTCAAAGGTTCCCAGTCTGTAACATACTTTTTGTATTTATTCTTCATGAGTATGGCAACTTCCCGTTGTGCCCTTTGATGCTTTTTTACCCCACTATAATAATGTGTGTAAGATCCTTTATTTTCTATTCCGGTTCCTTTCTTTTTAGTTTTTGTAAGGATTATGTCTTGATTTTTTCTTTCTAATTCTTTGCATACTTCATCAAATTTATTTCTTATTCCTTGAGTGTTCCATGTACCGATTATTATTGTCCTCTTCCGTAACTTGTGTCGTATATGTTTAACCCTGTCCGGCTGTGCTTCATTGGGTTTTTTAACATTACTTTTTTTATGAACGGGGAGTTAGCTCGTTGCATCAACCCCCAACTTGGAGGACCAGGAGTTTAATTTTGGAGTCCTCTTCTCCTAGATGGACTGTCTACCAAAACTATCGAGCCCCATCCGCCCGTTGTGGAATATTCTTAGCTTCCCTTCACCTTTTGCCCACTGGTAGTCAAAAGACTCACTCTGTAAGCCATCTGGATCATCTGGTACTAAGCCCCTCCGCCACGTCAAGGCGATATATATTTATGCAAGGTAAATATCGTCATCCAAATTGTACCCACAATAAATTTTGTTACTGGTATATTCGATTGAAGTATTTTTGTTTCGGTTACTATGTTTTGTTTTTGTTTATGTTTGGATTTCGTAATTAAATATAATTTGATAAACGAATAGATTGTGTTATATATATATATATATATATATATATATAGGGTGTATCAAAAGGATGGCGCAAACGTACATGGTTGAAAGTACACGATAATAGAAGAAACAATGTCCCAGTAAACATGGGTCCGCAAACGGCTCGTTTGCGAGATAATTACGAATGTATGGTTACAAGCCGCCACTGACTTCGTTGTAAACATCGTCCTAGTTAGTACAAATTAATTTGAATTTAGACTTTACTATTAATTTTTCATCTCATTTAGTTCACATTTCACAATTCACTTCACTTATGGGTTACTTCTTAAAGGAGGTGTTCGAAGTGTCTTCCGTGCATCTCGATGCAATACTGTGCTCGTCTCTGCAATGAATGTTGAATTATTTCGAAAACCCGTGGATCATTTCTGAATTCTTGACAAGCATGTACAACTCTCTGATCCAGTTCTTCAACCGTGTTAACGGGTGTGCTGTACACTTCGCTTTTGAGGTGACCCCAGACACAAAAGTCTAAAGGATTTATATCAAGTGATCTTGGAGGCCAAGGTACAGATCCTCCTCGACCTATCCATCTTTGGCCGTATCTGCGCGTTAGATGCCGTCTCACAGCAGCAGCAAAATGTGCCGGAACTCCATCATGCTAGTAGCACAAACTCCGACGTTGCTGAAGGGGAACATCCTCAAACAATCCTGGAAGATGACGCCGCAGAAACCTAATGTACCTCCGTCCATGTTTTCGTGGAAGAATGTGTGGCGCAATGAGATGATCACCTAGTACTCCTAACCACACATTCAGTGAGAAACGGTGCTGATGTGGTGACTCATGAACAGCATGTAGGTTTATTTCACACTAAAAATGTGTATTATGATAATTAAAAACACCATCGCGTGTGAATCCTGCTTCGTCTGTAGATAAAATATTACATGCGAAACGAGGGTTGACTACAGTATGTTGTTGCATCCACTGAGACAAAACATCACTCTAGGAACAAAGTCCGCATCATTGAGACATTGAACTCGTTGGAGGTGGTAAGGGTACAGTAAATTGCGCTGTAAAATTCTCCATACACTACTGTGGCTTAGTACAGGCACTTGTGTGGCAATTCTTCTCTTCGAAGTTCCTGGAGAGAGCTGTACTTCTTCCAACACCATATCCTCAACCTCAGGCGTAATGCGAGCAGGCCTACCTACTGTTTGTGCCATGTGCAAAACCCCCATTTTCTCTCAGGCGCTGACGGGCCCTTGTAAATGTACGACTTTCGGGGTGTCTTCGATCAGGATATGTTTCTTGGTACAAGCGTGCACCCTCCCGTGCATTGCCATTAGCTTACCGTATATGAAATGCATATCCCCATACTCTTCGTTACTGTAAGGTTCCATTGTAACTACAACACAGCGCAAGTGGCATTCCTCAGACGAGACTGATACCTTTTGAGACTGTGTACTGTATCCGTCCTGTACGTTCTGTGTGTACGGTTTGATTACAACTCCACCTCTCGGCAATGTTCAGTTTTGTAAACAAAGAACATAGGACGGCTTCAAGTGCGCAAGGAGTAAACCGTACGATGTTACAAACAATGACGTCAGTGGCGGCTTGTAACCATACATTCGTAATTATCTCGCAAACGGTGATGATGGCTCCCACTTTTTCAAGATAATCGGCACTTGATGTCAGCCTGGTTGTCAACCCTATGTGACGACCGCCTTTACCACAGAACAAAGTCTGCTAATCATTTGGATTAGAGGGTGAGTCGACTGGACCATGATGCCACCAGAAGGTGTGAGTCAGTTTAAAAATATTGTCGCCACCGGAACTCGAATCCTCGATCTTCCGGCTTAAATCGTACTGCCTTAATCAACTATGCTAAGGAGGAAAATTCCTATGCCTTATAAAAAAACTTAGTCTTTGCCTGTTCGTTCCTTGATTCTTTACTCAGCCGCCCCTCTTTAGGAGTTCCCTGACCAAGTTTATTTGTTATGCCTGTTTTCCTACAGCTTTCAGTAGTAACATGTGGTCAACATACCGCTTCAAGTAGGCGATTGTGGTATTACCTGGATTTAAAAAGTCGGTTAAATTTTGCCATAACCCTCATTTTCGGCCTTGGTTTTTCACGAGTCAGAACTATTTTTGACTTAGGACTCACGGTTTAAATTCCATCTCGGAGGACTTGTTACTTGTATTTTTTCATTCTAAAAAATACGTTGGTCACGGTTGGGTTCGAACCCGTGACCCATGGGATTAGAGGCAAGGAACATAACCTCTACCGCTGCCGACTATGAAGCAAACGTAAATTCGAATGATCATTTTACATAGTCATTTTCCATACATTTTATGAAATATTTTATAATAATAACAAATAAAATGTGAATCTTTTAATTATCTATCGATTTTTCTATCTATATCTGCCATAGTTCAGCTCAGTGTTGTAAGATGGAGGGGAATTTCTCTCGGCATGATATTTCGGCCAGTTTGGTACCGGATCTCCACATTATAGTTAGGAATTTGGGTAGCTATAATAAGTATCATTGATCTATGCCTGAGAGGATATGGTGATGATGGAAGAAGGAAACATCTTTGAAAGATATGCAATTAATACACCACGATCCTACATAAAATATGTGGCAAGTCATTCACTCAGCCTCCTGATTAACTCTATAAATAAATCCCAATGTTGGCAATAAAAATAAGAAACAATTATAATATCATTGAACGAAGCAGTTATTAGACTTAGGCCATATTTATATTCAAATTGATCAGGAAAGCGAGTGGAACCTGATTATGTAAGAGCAAATGTCGTATAAAATGATCCGAAGAAGTCAGTATCAATGGAATGAAATTACTAGTTATTAAGTAGGGTAACGACAACTCAGGTAATGCCACCCTTTCTTTTGTTAAGACGGAAGTGACCGACACATGGATAACAACTTAAGTATTGACAAAATCCTTTGCTCGCCAGATTGAGTAGAAATATCTTCTAAGCCTGCAGTTAACTGATTTATTGTGGACAGCCATAACCCATTAGCTAAATTTACAAGCGGATATATGTGTAATTATTATAATATTTATAAAGGTTCCGGTTGGCTTCAAATTTCTTTCATTTAGCTTACTTCTCCTCTATAATTATGTTTTAGTGCATGGTGCACAGGAATTTTGGGGTTTCATCCTGAGACAAACAACGCTAGCAGAAAGTGTAGGAATATGGCAATTTTCTGGCATCTGAAGCCTGGGGAAAACCCCAAGCCTAGATAATATTTGTGACCCGACTGTACGTGAAGCCAGCACGGGAAAAAGGTCCAACCTCTGATGGCGTAAATCGCCAATAATAAATTTGTAACACCCCCATGATTAAAATAGAAGAGTGCATTAACCAATGATATGTTTTGTTATATGTGCCTAAGCACTGATCTCAGGTCCACGAGATCGATGTAGTGGGAGTAACGAGTTTACCTAGTAGGCGAGAGAGGCTTCTCCTCGTCACTTCTCTTACACAATTACACAAAGTCGCTTCATTCATAAACTTAAACATAGTCACTTCTGATATACATTTCTACAAGTCACCTCGCCTACACACATATACTCGTCGACACACTGGCAGCCTGGCCACCAGTGGAAACTTAACGCTATTTTTTTGGGAATATCGTAACTCGTGCATTATTCTTATTAAGCGCCTGAATATTTAGTTAAGTCAGTAAATCTGTGATTCAGTAGGCCATCGTATAATTACTAACGGGGTAAACCCACAACTGACGACCTCGCCGATTAGAGATCAGTGCAAGGCAATTCAAACTATAGATTGTACAGTGCTCCACCATTTCGTGTGCATCAGACAAGAATAAAATACGTTCAAAACGAATCCCTCTACACATTAATTCTGCCCGACGAAGTCATTGTGGAATCCCTGGATGAGAACTCATGCCTACCGATATTCCAACCTGAGCGAACCTACACCTAAATTCCCCAGTGAACCGGGGAAGTCGCTTTACGAATCCAACGCCCACCAAATCCTCAACTATCCAAACCATCCCCTGATAATATCCCGCTTCATATTGTCTCCCAACAGTGGGGCTTTTATCCTAGCAACCCAAATGGAATCATTAATAATCCCGCTTCAAATATGGAGGGATACAATTAGAAATAAGGAAATAAGACATAGGCCTACGGATATTCAGGCAATAAAAGGATGGGTAACAATAGAATATAATTATGTCCATCATTGTGATCTTGAGGTAACATGCTGTCTTGTGAAGCAGCTGGCCCGAGTTCGGTACTCGGTCGGGACAAGGTTCCTGGGTGAGTGTTTTTCGGTATTTTTCCTCACCTGTAGGACAAATATCAGGCAACTTAATGCCCAAACGGTAACAAACACTATTTGGTCATCATTATGATCACTATCATTCTCGCCTCATGTAGAACAGGATTAGGATTAAGGCGTCTCCTGGTGCATCATTACCACCATTGCCTTTCATATGTCATCGGGGCAGCGTAACCCTTCCTTCCAGGCGCCCCAAACTCAGAAGTGGATTACAAGTATGCCAATGCCAGGAGAGAATAGCAGATATATCATAATTACAACCTAGTGGCATTAATAAAGAAAGTTATATAAGATATGAATGGAATTTGCATGTAGCTGTAATGCATCAACAGTATAGTTCGAATGTCAGGAGATAATCTACCAGATAAAAGTAAGGAATTCACTTGTAAGACCAACAATAACATTCGTAAAAGACTAATAGTTCAAAGCACAGACACACAAAAATAATTCGTTAAATCACTCCTCAGAGAAAGGATTCAAATTATTTGCTAATGAGCATATTCCAGTATTAACTGAAGGGCACAGGAAAAGAGGAAGACCTAAACAATTGTGGAGAAATCAGAAACATTTTTATGTATAGAAGAGTATGAAGACGAATTTCGGATTTGTAAAAGAACCTCAATCGTAAATTAATGCCTCTGAGAAAATTAACGGGAGTTTCCCACCCAATTAATATCGCAATTGCCTACTACATGTGTCACTGAGGCGATGTGCTGACCACATTGACATCTACAGGGAAATAAGCATAACTAAATTCGCCTTGCAAAGAAACTCCTGCTGGGGAACACGCGTACCTCCATGAGGTAGAGCCTACTATAGGATATATATATCTATATATATACATATATTTATTTATTTATTTATTCATTCATTCATTCATTCATTCATTCATTCATTCATTATATAATGAAAAGGACAGCTAATGACAAATGAGGGAAATTTTGAGGAAATGGCTGAATTTAAATACCTAGGAACAATAATCACAAATAGGAATGAGATGCATAAAGAAATTAAACATAGGCTCAATTCTGGAAATGCGTGCTATTATGCATTGCAGAGACTCTTGATGTCCCAACTCCTTTCAAAAAACGTTAAACTGAAAATATATAAAACTATTATTCTACCAGTTATATTATATGGATGCAAAACATGGACTCTTACTTTAAGGGAGGAAAGAAGATTACAAGTATTTGAGAATAAAGTACTTAGGAAAATTTTTGGACCGAAGAGAGATGAACCCGACAGGTGAATGGAGAAGACTACATAACAATGAACTACATGGTCTTTATAGGAAGCCATATATAATAAGAACAGTTAAATCTCGTAGACTGAGATGGGCAGGACAGGGTGCACGTCTCTCATGGGGCATGACAGAATGTGCATGGAAGCTGCTTGTAGGAAAGCCAGAGGGAAAACGCCCAGTTGGTAGACCAAGAATGAGGTGGGGGAACAACATTAACTATGATTTGAGGGAAGTAGATTATACAGGGAATGATTGGACAGCATTAGCTCAGGATAGGGATGTATGGAGAGCTTATGTCCGCGCGGCCATGAACCTACGGGTTCGATAGTGCCAGTGAGAATTTATTTATTTATTTATTTATTTATTTATTTATTTATTTATTTATTTATTTATTTATAGTAAGTAATTTGCCTCTTGACCCGAGGTTTAAGGTTTCAAACTCGGCCGGGATCGATGAATTTTTTTAGGGTGTAAGAATCCAGGGAAGAAGTCCTCCAGGAGAGACTTTAAGCCTTGGGTCCCTAGTCCGAATATATTCAGGCTCGTAAAAGAAAGTTAAACCTGAATAAAGAGGCCTCTAAGCAAAATTTGCCGACTTCCCTCATCTAAGTATTACTTAAGCTGTCTACTAGAAGTCTCATTTGGTCGGTATGCTGACCGCATATCATTCATGATATATTTAGGAAAATAAGCGTAACTGTATTAACTAAGACCAAAAATTGGGCTGTTAAGCCATTGTAGATAGAGAGATATAGATAAATACATAGTTATATATAATTACATATATGAAAAATGAGATAACTGATAATTTGCAAATTCGTGTTTTATTTTTTTAACAGTACGTTGGAGTCTGCATAAGTATGATTGATAGATGAAGGCTCGAAACGACATGTTTGAACATTTATATTAAAAAAGATAAATCAATATGCACTGTATGTAATTAAATTGCTATGATTTTAGCCAATGAACCATGGAATTTCGCTTTTGAAGATCGTTGCGGTATTTTTTATTCAGACGTTGATATTCAGCATTCACTCATTTGTTTCATTCTGTTATTCTCGACTACTGGTTTCGTTATTAATGTTTGACATATTGGTTGATTTTAAATGAGAAATGCTACAAACATGATTTTAATGTAAGCTTTTTGCAGACTGTGTCATTCCTTTTGACATAAATTTATGTAGTAATATGACCGTAACTTTACATGGCATAAACGTAAATACGGGATTTAAATGTTATATCTTAAAGCATTGAATCTGTATTAATATTCATTCTTAGGATGCAGTGATCCACCACTGCGGTCTAATGGTTACTTCGTTTCGTTGTTCGATTCCCGGTCGAGACAAGTTTCCTGGGTAAGGTATTTATTGGGATTTTTTCTCGCTTGTAAGACAAATGTCATTAAACTTCAAGACTCAACTAGTCCCCGAGTACTATCATCTGGCCATAATAATAATCTTGTTTGATATTAATATTTTAATCAGGATTTGATTTATATGTAATTAAAATGATAAAGCACGCGGTAAAATATCAGAAATTTGACTACTTAAACACCTATTTAATGAAACAAATGTTCATAAAATGGTATATGAAATATATTTAGCCAGGTAATTTAATGATCTTTAACTGATTTTACTTGTAAATATAAAAAAAAATTGAATCGCTCAATAAGATCTTCAATGCCAGTGAAAATTTTAGCTTTTAAAGCTCTCGTTATGGCCACCATAATACCTCTGGATTTATGCTTATTTCTTCTTGTCACCACTCTAACACCCTTGGTTTAACACAGCTATGTAGAAAACGGCACGTCTATGCCGATAATAAATATTATCACCGCATTTTCCTATTTTTGGAGATTGCATTAAATGCCATTCTATGTCATAGTGTTACGGGTGAGAGTATTGAAATTACGTTATGTTGGCTTTTAGTTATTTTATGCCTAAGGATATTTTATATCAAGTATACAAACATTCGTTGCATTTAGATTTCTCTGTGGTATTTTATGAAAATTCAAAATGGCCGAAGTTACAACGTAGAAAAAGTTCCACTTCTAAAAATCACAAATCAATGAATATATTCACGATATTTATTTTCGGAGCCTAAATATATTATTACTATAACATTTTACAAATTTTCCATGCATTAGACTTATCTTAAATTGCGTAAGTAATTTTCGGCTATATGATACACTCCTACCATGATTATATGTGTACATCCATATGGACTAAAGATTCTCAAAATATGGAGTTTTTTTTAAAATTGCTGTAAAGGTTTTTTAGCAGGTTTACCATTTGTTTTTATGTTTTATTGTTGGATATGTATAAGTTTCCTTTTTAAACCAAAATCATCTCGAAATTCTGATGTCCACTTTTTTGCGCCATAACCAATGTTTTGTTATAAATATTATCCTAATTTAAAATATATTAATCAAATTTTGTAAAATGGGAACCTAAGTATCTTTCTTGTACTTTATAGTAAATTGAAAATAAGTTTAATTGTAATTTTACTTACGAGAATATAACTTACTTCAGAATAAATTAATTTAAAAGCATTTCGTTTCATGAAAATGGTTTGTAATTTTTACTTTGTTCTCATGAGAAATTAGCTTTTTCTTAGGTATCTCTTCACAATATGTTGATGTAATATTGGTAATCAGAAATATTGAGGAAAGTTATAAATTACATACATTATTAACAGAACACATTTATTAATTTAGAGTATACACTTATTAATTTAAATATTTTTTTTTATTTTACAATATGTTCTTCTTCTTCCTTCCTTCCAACTATTAGGCCAAGGCCTGTTACGATCCTATAGAAAATTTTCCCTCCAGCGTTTTGATCCTTCCGGGAAATTCTCGTATAAGACTTGAAAGCATAATAATAGTCCCTTCGATTGGTTGCTGGTCAAAGGAAGGCAAGACCAGTGATGGGGCTGCCATCTTATAGCCTCTGGTCAGGCTTTTCTGGAGAAGAAAAGAAAATAAAAGAAAGAAGAAATGGAAGAAAGGAAAGACTTCCTAGCCCTCGGATGCCCTAATAGCATCGGAGTCGAAAAAAACAAGAGTTAACCAAGAGAGGTTAGATAGTAAAGTTAAAAGAGTGCAAAACACAAGTAAATGGAAGAAATGTTTTGCTCAGCTTGGGCACCTTGTGGTCGCCATCCACATATCCCCTAGATGAGGACCCCTGAGGGATATAAACTAAATAAAGTCTATATACACATAAAACCTTTAATTCTGGATTGTCACTAACAGGAAATTGAATTCTTGTCAAAATACAGGAAATAGTGGCACATGCAATTTTATGTTCAAGCGACAGGTAATGTCAGTAATAGAAATCTAGTCGCGATGGCATAGTACCAGACATACAACTATTAGCGGAAAACATGCTAATACTGTTAGAATTAGAATTTTAGCATAATATAGCGTCTCACTATCGGACGAGGATAGAGCCTTAGAGGTTGTCTCACTTCTTTCTTCGTGCACATTTATACCTTCTTGATTCAAAGTTTTAATAATTCCCAAAACACCTCCGAATGCTGGATACATTTGATGGTCTTCCAGTCTAGGAACTCCTACTCGTTTGAGCCACTCATTGAACTTAGCATTGAGCATTTGAATATCAAATTGAGATACGTTTAATGACATCAGACAATTAATGCAAGCCTTATAAAAGTTCTGTATTACGAATGCCGATATTGGCGACTGTATATCGACAACAGCTTTCCCTGGTCGTTTAAACGGTAACACCATATATTTAGGTGCCACACAATCACTGATGGGAGTTGTAATACTATATTTGTAAGACCCTGGAGCAAAACATTGTTTATCTCGAACAATCTTCATCCACGGAGATGGATGCTTTCTTTTTATGACTATTAATTGATCGCAGGGGTTTTCACCCACACATGTCAAGTTATCGTATGATGGTCTTATTATCAGTTTACTAAAATGCTTATTTGATTGCTTCCATTTCTTCGCTTTTGTTATACGAAATATTTTAAACGTTTCGTACAGATCATATGTTTCTAAAATCTGTTCATACTGAACTGATCCCATATAATACTTCCCTCTTATCTCACGTAATCGGATTTCTTCAAGAAATTCTGCATAAGCATCTAGAATTCTGAGCAAATGCAATATCTTCTTTCTGCTTTTGAGATTCTCTCGTATTATTTCTTCTCTAATAGTGATGTATTTCCGAAATTCGATTTCATGTGTATCCGTCTTGGAATACAAAAATGTCTCGATTATTAATTCCAGAATTTCCTTATTCGATATGAAAAGCTTCTTGTCCTTTTCCAAAAGGATAACATTTCCACTTGGCACATCATCAGTAATCTTTGATAATGATTCATATTTTTCCAGAGGACTGCTTAGAGTCTCTTTAAATAGTAAAATTAACAGAGCGCAAATTATCTTCATCCTTTTTTCATTAAAACCCATTTCTTAATATAATGTCAAGTTCAATTGTTATAATTGTAGAATGCAGGCTCTAATTGATTCATTGAATTGTTATAAATCTAAAATTTCTAGACTTCCCCAATCGTTATTTTTTATTAGAGTTTTGGATCTGGCGAAAGAAGTGGTTAACCTAGTTCCAAGTTTGTTTTCCTTGAATTTAAGTTTAAGAATGGCAGATATTTATACATAAAAAATTGCTGAATGTATACAAAAAGAAAAAGAAAAATAATCAGTTACAAAGCACTATTTTCTATGTACCAGAAGAATGTAGTGGCCATGTGATTGTAACATCACTATCGATATTTAAACGTAGTTCTCGGTAGAAACAATAAAATAATTTATTTTTGCTTTATTACCATATGGCAATTACCCATTATTGTGAAAACGTAGTTACATGTTCTCTTCAAAAGATAGAACAAATACTGAACAGAAATAGAACAAATACTAATTTGAAAATGACACAGCAAAGAAATTGAAATATAATAAAATTTCCAACTAAAAAGTAAAGAATCTTACGAAATATGTATTTAATTGAATCGATTGTTGACAGAATCGATACATAATACTAGGCATTTCTCAAATTGAACAAGAGCAGAATGACTCCATATAAGTATTATTCGTTACCTGTAAATTATCTGGTGTATACCAAAAACATCTTCCCCAAACCTAACGAAATAAATTACAAACATATTTTTAAATAAACTGTAAACTAATCTGGTGTAGACGAACTTACCCCTTTCTAACCTTAGAAAATAAATTAACATAATATTATTCAATAAACTGTAAATTAATCTGCTGTACACTGACTTGTGCTCATCTACTTATTGCCTGAAAATTAATTTAATTGCCATAATGTTCGGCGACTTCAGTTTATTAACAGCCCGCATCTTATGCATTCATTCATGAGAAACTAGAACATGGCTCAGCGCAGCGTAGCGTTGTAGCTAACATGTCTCTTCTACGAGCGGTAAAATCCTAATGTAGCGAAATGTGAAATAGTGATTTAGAATTTATTTTTCTGGTTTCAACTTGATTTCATTAAGACACATTTCTTAATTTACGGATAGTCAATCGGCCGCGGTGCTCCTTGCCTCTGGTTCCTAGAGTCGCGGGTTCAAACTCGGCTGGTGTCGATGAATTTTTTTAGGACGGAACAATCCAAGGAACAAGCCCTCCGGGAGGAATTTTGTGCCGTGGGACCCAGACTGAAGATTATTAATCTCGTAAAAGATCCTTAAGCATAATTTTCGGCCTCAACGTCCCACACAGTGGTATTTGAGCGAAAAAGCTGCCCAAAAATATTTTCTTTGCTTTTTATGTGCCCAGGTGTTCACTTTTTACACGCTTTATATTAGCTTGACCTGTATCTATCTATCTATGTAACGGAATCTTTCAACGCGATTTTCATCCACTTAAAATCATTGGATCGACTTGAAACTTTGTATACTTGTAGAGGACCCGTGACAATACAATAATTTCATATTTATTTTCTAAAATCCTGGCCATAATCATCAGAAAATCAAAAAAAGTGTTTTTGTATCAATGTAACGGAATCTTTCAACGCGATTTTCACCCACTTAGAAACATTGGATCGACTTGAAACTTTGTATACTTGTAGAGGACCCGTGACAATACAATAATTTCATATTTATTTTCTAAAATCCTGGCCATAATCATCAGAAAATCAAAAAAAGTGTTTTTGTATCAATGTAACGGAATCTTTCAACGCGATTTTCACCCACTTAGAAACATTGGATCGACTTGAAACTTTGTATACGTGTAGAGGACCCGTGACAATACAATAATTTCATATTTTGTTTCTAAAATCCTGGCCAGAATCATCCGAAAATCAAAAAAATGAAAACTGGTATAATAGGTTGCGGACTTGTCGAGTTTTTAGTCAATCGTTGTAAGAGCTCAGTTGGTAGAGCAGTGAACTCTTAGTGGTATATAATTTCAGTAATCCATACGTCGCTGGTTCAAATCCGGCTGGGAGGGTTTTTTTATAGAAGAGTATTACTTTTAGCTCATACTACAATAGTATCGAATTTAAAGATATTTACATTTTTATCTTATTCTGTAAAATATTAAAACTAAAAAATAAAAAATAAATAATAGTTTTAAAAAACTAAAAGAACACGCTTTATTAGAAAACTAAAAAATGAAAAATAATTTTAATTTCCAATACGCTTGGGATAAAATAAAGTGGTCAACAAAAAAATCATCTCCAACACATATAGAATAAAATTAGAGTTATCAACAAAAAGAAAATCATTTTACCATCAAAAGCGTGGGGTGCTTTTTATGATTTTTACATTTTCTTCTTAGAGAGCTTACTTTTACCAATATCTGTTTATTATCAAATATATTAATTGATATAGAGCACCCCACGCTTTTGATGGTAAAATTATTTTCTTTTTGTTGATAACTCTAATTTTATTCTATATGTGTTGGAGATGATTTTTTTGTTGACCACTTTATTTTATCCCAAGCGTATTGGAAATTAAAATTATTTTTCATTTTTTTAGTTTTCTAATAAAGCGTGTCCTTTAGTTTTTTAAAACTATTATTTATTATTTATAAGCTATTACTAATAATAAACTCGTGATATTTATAGTGTTTACTCAAGCTCAACCCAATAAATTATACTACCTACATACTGGATTGGGTTTTGAAGCATAATCTTCCACTCAGCCTTTCTTAAATTGAGACATTAAAGTAATTAATTAATCAGGACGAGTGTTATCATACATATGTTAAATCACTAGAGAACGAAATAATCGTCGAAGATATACGAAATGTATATGCAATCAAATCGTGAGAACACAAGGGATTCGATTTTTATATAATTAAGTAAAAATAAATTAAATTAAATTAAATTAAAGAAGTTGATAGAATCCCGAATAAACGATCAGGTTAGTTATTACGGAAACCATTTAGCAAATACATCGTACCGCTATTGTCAAGTGACAGATACTTGAAGCAGTGACAAAAGAGTTAAAATTTGAGGGAATACATTGTACTAGCGGATTACCAGACGTTTCATTGTAGACCAGCAATCTAAGATCTTAAACCCAGCTTCGCTTACAGGTTAAGAACAAAGATTTGATGTAGGACTCGGAAACTACAGCGTGGAGTAAAAAATCCTTATAAGGAACCAGACAAACTGCGAGAACACCAAGCTAGCAAACAAGCGGGAAAAAGTCACTGACCTATAGAAAGTTATATAATAAACTTAGACCGGAATTCCCCACAGTACGAACTTATGATAAAACTGTATTTTAGAAGGGCCTAACTTGGTGAAATCTTGTCTAATCAAAAGACGGCGATACCTTCTTTAGGCATAAGGACTCGTCAGCCAATATAGTAAAGGGTTATATCACGACAAGGTAATGACCTCATGACGACATAATTACAGGGAGAGGGTAAACGAAGTTTTCCTTATAACTACTCAAACGATGTTAAATTAGTTCTTCGTAGCTCGCCGAGACCGGAGTCGGAACAGACTCACCGACATAGTTCTTAAACGGCACAATGGCATCAATTAACAAATTAGTTGAGTAACTTCAGGAATTTCATACTTAGAAATAATTATGTCGTGATAGACTCTCAGAGATTCTAGTCTGAACTCTAAAACGCGCTCCTGTGGTCGTCTTGTCCAGTAATAAGTGATTTCAATTGTACGTGAAACCAGTGCCATCTTCGATTAATAAATCATATTTATTAAAATATTCATATAGCGTAGTCTTGCGCCCGCCACCTCCCTCCTTTCCCTGTTGAAAGAACCTCAACTCTACCAATTTCCAATCTGAGCAACCCAAATTCTCATAAGTGGAGACACCCTTTGATACTCCAGGCGCCCAAACATCCCTTATTAACCTATAACCCAAAACGGAAGAAGGAACCCCATTAATTAATCCTCCCTCAGTATATAAACAAAAAAATGTATAAAATAATATTAAGTTACATATTTAATATATATTAAACAGACACGGGTTAATAAAAGATACATTATTATAAGTTACAACCTTTCATCATCATCATCATCGTCACTATCATCAAAAAACCAGATGGTTTTAAAAACTCTAAGGCTTATTTTGATATTGTCTGCCTTTTTTTGTTTCACATTAGATCTAATGCCACTCAAAAATGGGTCCGAAGTTAACAAGAGCCTGTTTAAAACGCCTTCCTTACATTCCGTCATGGAAAATTTTCTGGGGAAGCATTCTCTACCCTAAAGCGAATATTTAAGTGTGTAATGGTGCCGACCTTGTGAAGGTCTTGACCCAGTAATTGGCGTGCTTATAGTGAAGTGTTTTTTAAATTTTGTTTGATGACAAGGAGAGTATTCCTCTCTCTGCGTCTGTCTTAATGTGGCTTGTTTATAGAGTATTAAATGTTTGTATGAGTGTATATGAAAAATTACTTTTAGCGACGAGGAATATTTAAACTCGAGTGGAAAGCATAAGTATCTCGGTCTTAAAATTCTTAATGTGTTCTATTTAGATCTAAATCTAAATCTATTGTGTATTATGTGAATTAGTGTAATGTGCATGGGTGTTCTGTATTGTAGTGTAGTGTGAATCTGTGTATTTCCTATGTCATGTATTAGTCTATTGTTGTGTGTTAGAATTGTGTCTTTCTGTTTGCGTGCTAGGTGTTTAATGTGGTCTATTATGTAAGAGGTTTCTGTGATATCGTGTAGTAGTGAGATCTGAGTTTGACGGTCTGCATGAAGTATAATTCTTAGGGCTTTGTTTTGAGCTATTTGTAAATTTTTAATGTATGAGGCTGCTGCATGTCCCCAGGCTGGACTGGCATATGTCATGATTGGTCTAATAAGTGTTTTGTATAAATTTATTTTGTGTTTTAATGAAAGTGTGCGTGATGTAAGTATGGGAAAGATGTGAGAAATTCTAGTTTGTGCTTTGGTTTTCAGTTGTTTAATGTGTTGTTTGAATGTTAGTTTTTTGTCAAGTGTTATTCCTAAGTATTTTACTGAGTCCTTGTATTCTATGTTTGTATTGTTTATATGTAATGTAGGTGGATTTGGTCTTCTTCTTGTGAATGTGATTGCTAGTGTTTTCTCAGCGTTTAGTCTGATTCTCCATTTGGAGAACCAGTTGCTGATCTTGTTTATGTGTAACTGAATTTTTCTAGTAGTGTGATGTATGTCATTATGTGTACAGTAAATCGCTGTGTCGTCTGCATATTGTGCTATTTTAGTGTGTATAGAAGTTGGGAGGTCTGAAGTGTAAATGTTGTAAAGTGTAGGTGCCAGTACAGATCCTTGGGGAACACCAGCTTTAATCGGGTGCCAGTCTGATTTTTGTCTGTTGAAAATAGTTCTGAAAGTGCGCTTATTTAAAAAGGAGTGAATTAGTTTAATGTAGCTGTCGGGAATTTTACACTGGATTAGTTTGTGAATTAAACCTGTATGCCAAACGGAATCGAAAGCTTTTTCTATGTCAAAGAAGACTGCAGTTGTGTATTGTCTTTGTAGAAATCCTGTCGTTATGTAATCCATGAGTCTAGTTAGTTGTAGTGTAGTTGAGTGTTCTGATCTAAAGGCAAATTGTGTCAAAGGTAGTATCTGAGTTATGTATGGTAGTCTCTTAAGTATTAGTCTTTCTAGTATTTTGCCTATATGGTCAAGTATGGTCAATATTGACAAAAATGCTTGTTCCTCGCTTCTGCAACCTCTTCCGACAACTGACCAATCTGTAACAAAGCATGATATATAAATACTCGGAGCATGAGTTAATATCGTGTGCACTGTTGGTGACATAGGTTGCCAGGCATACAACTCTACATAATGCTTATCCATGGTGTATGTACTAAATTTTTCGACATCTATGTCGAAACCCGAAGATATCACCTCCAATATTATTTTAAATCGGAGAATCACTTCGATATCTATCCCTATAATTGAAGCTGCTAAATTAACGTAACCAAAAAATCTACGTGATGTATTGTCATTTGTATTGCCGTAACCAACTTTAAGTACGTCAACAAGCAATCCCATTTTATCTTTGAATTCTTTTTGAATTGCTTTGTTTGCGAATTTTATTTTCTCTTTACCATTTTTACATGTGACGCGACCTTTGTGTACTTCTGCTCTTATCTTATATGACAAATGTAAATGAAATTCAAAGAATCGAATCCTAGCGTGCAGAATGGATAATCCGAATTTGAAAGTCTCTGGATCTTCCGTTCTTCTGAATGATAAATCATTAAGTCTTAGACGTGCTACCACATATATAGCAGCGCATTGTTCATGCAGTGTGAGTGGCTGCATTGCACACTTTTCCGTTCACCGTTGTAGGCAGTGACATGTTTTACTTTTATTTTGTCACTGATATTTGTTGCTACCAAATGGTTTGATTGATTTTCTATGTATTCAACCTCTTCATTTGTGATGTCCTTGTTCTCTTTAAAAAATCTAATTCTAATAGGCCTGCAAATGATGGCGATGGACAAGGATTCTGCCAGATAATATTTTTACCAGACATTAATCGTAAAGGGGCAAGGGAACTGATAAAAATATAAGCATCACTGCCTTCATCATTTAGATATTTTTGTTTGTATTGGCTTTGCTGCGATCCATCACATCACCACTTGAAGACCAGCACAAAATCTTTAGTTTCTCCAAGACTACAGGTATCTAATACTTGTTCTAAATACTTGTACAATCTCATTCTTGTGTGATCCACTAAATCTTGCAATTGTACTTTAGCACAAGTTTCGCCGACAATCTTTTTCGGGTAACAATCTTGTTTTGCTTTTTGAACATATTTATAACAAGTATACACATCTTTATTAGCATGCTGTATAACTTCGTACTGACTCATTGATAAGTTAGCCTCCACAAATATTGCCAAAGCCTCTTCCGGCGAGTGTTTTTTGGTAGTAGTACATCGGCTACCAGCTGCGACTGCTTTTCGAAACTTTGTTGCTCTGGTTGGAGATTTTGTCATATATTTTAAGTACTTTGGCCATATCTTTATTGCCTGCAGCACGATGACTCATTTGCGCTGTGTAGGTCAATTCGTCAACAGGAACATTCTTTCATTGTTCATATAATCTAAGAAGGTTTCGAAAGTGCAGTGATTCAAGGCTCTGCTATGAATGAAATTAGTTATCTTAGTTACAGTCTGCACAACTCCATCGAGATTTACCGCTTTAGCGCAAATAATTTCTTGGTGTACAATGCAGTGCAATTTATGCACTGTGCCCCCCAAAACTTCAACTTTTTTCTTTATTAATTCCGCCATTCCGATGTTGGCTCCCAACATACATGGCGCACCATCAGTTGTTATACTGCATAATTTCACCCAGTCAAGTTCAATATTGTCGACAGCTTTCACAACTTCCTCGAACAAGTCAGTACCTTTCGTCGTATATATACCAACAACTGAACAGTATCAGTTATGTCTGAGCTTTCGTCGCATGCAATGGAGAAATGTTCTAATTTTCTGAGACTTTTAATTATGAGACTTGTCAGATATTCCTGGAATTTTATATTCTCACTGATCTTTAAACTTAATTTTCTCCAAACTATTTTTTGTCACTTGTACCCCCTTGTCCTCTGACTGCCTCATATATAAGCAACCAGTTCGACACTCTCCATAACTGTATCGTCGTATTGAACTGTGTAATATTGCCAGATGGTGCCAAACTTTTATAACCCTTGTAACTGAAAAATAACCAATATAGAGTATTTTTTAAATAAAAATACTTTCGATAGAAGATTTAATGTCAATGAATTTCTCCTAAAAATTGTATTCATTCTGTATATGCAATTTATTATAGGGGTGTATTTTTTTTAATTCTCTTGCTTCTGGTTTCTATAGTATTGTTTTAGAAAATAAAAATTTTGGAGCGTTCCTGCATCCTGTGTTATATGTATAATAATACGATTTTCTTCTGTTATTAAATGGTGGACACTTATTTATTTTCTTAATTAATTTGTCTGTTCGTCTTTATTTTATCCAAAACTGCAAAGCACCTTATATTCAAATACTGGCATTTTTTTCTCCTCTCTTAAGCTAAGAGACCATTCCGATTTTTCGGAAGTTTTTTTTTGCTAATTTTTAGCATCCATGTAATTGGAAGAATGGCAGATTTATATATTTTGTTCTTAAAAAAAGCACACTTACTTAAGATTTCCATCTATACTTTATCTAAATGAATATAATTCAATAATAACACAATAAATAAACAATAGTCCCGCCCTGACTGCAGCACACCGGGACTCAACATTAAAATTGTATTAAGAATCAAGAAAGAGAATTAAATTGTTCTATGCTCCTCGATAATAAATTGCTACTAATACTACTGCTATTAAATGCTAGTGCTTTACACTTTTTGTGAACCAAGAAGCGGTGTAATTAAGAACCGGAACAGGTCAGGTCTATGCCGTGAAATTGATAAGGTTTCTTTTTATGAAGAATTAATATAATATTCCACAGTATAAAATTTAATTTCATTAAAAAATAATTTTCTTTCTAATGCCATCCAGGTTGTCTTTACCATATTTCTGGCTTTCTCCACTGGCATTGGCGGAATTGTAATCCATTTCTTAGGTTGGGGCACCTGGAAGGCGGAGTTACGTTACCCCGATGATATGATGGGTGATAAATGATAATAAAGCGCCAGGAGAGTTTTTAACCTAAACTTAACCTAAATTCCAGACCATGGGCAACCACAGGAAAAATTCCCTTTAAGAAAAAATTCCTATGATCTGACCGGGAATCGAACTCGGGACCTCATGAACAGTAGTCAGTAACACTGACCACTAGCCCATGAGGCTGGTCTTAATAAAATATATTAGGCCTAATAAAAATTACTTCTAAAATGTCTTGTGTTGTTAATGAACATTGTTTCATTTCCATGGAAACTAAATTAAATTTCATAAAATATTTTAAGAGAAAAATGTTGAATAAAATTGAAAATATTTTTATATTCATGTATTGTTTTAGTTAATTGTGCGAATAAAAATGCATACAAAAATACCACTTTCTTTCTAAATGTTTTCATAACTTGGATTTATTTGAGTTGTACAATTTCATTATATTTAAAACATGGCTTATTAACTATAATATTAAATTCATTTTAATCATCACATATTAACACACATAATTAAATAAATGAAATAGTATAATGGAAGCAACAATATTTTACTCAAAAAAGTGGATATTATGTTTCAAAATTCCTCACAAATACATAATAAATATTATAATTACTAGGTATTACATACAGTGATAGTTACTAAGGAATCTAAATTTTGAATTAATTGGACTGCTATTAGTTTGATCTATTTGATCTGAAAATTTAAGACCAAACAGATACTTAAGCCCTCCTACCACGTCAAGGTTGCAGTCCTCAGGAGGGTGCCCCATCCCCATCTATCCTCTAACTATCCTACCTACCCAATTTCTAACCTACATACAGCAACGACCCTATCACTATCGCTTCCATATCAGGTTGCCATTGATGTTAGTGTGTGTCAAGTGATGGCATTTTGATCGCTCAGAGTCGGTACGCATTTGAAGCGTGGCCGATGTCAGAATCTGTGAAAATAGAAGCGCGTAGGGGATGAGGCCGTTGCTTAAGTTATTTAATAGTTCTGTGTCGGACTAAATAGAAAACACACATTTGTATACTGTGGTTGCTAAGGAAACGACGAGTTTAGAAAAAAAATTGTAATTTTGCATAATAGGAATATGTTATGAAAGTACATTATCATAAGTAACGCCACGAGTGATTTATCTAGAGAATTTGGAAATCAAGAGTGGCATTTGTTAGGACTATTTAACGAATCAAATTAAGCTCTTTACTCACAAATCATTATTTAACTAGGCCTATAGTTATTTTAAAATATTTATATATTTAATGTAAACGGCGATGTTTGAAAACAAATGAGAAACGATAGGTACGCTTCTACTGCTTCTTTTGTTTATCACTGCAACCAGATCATACTATTTATTGCCAAAGGAACGCAATATTGTAAGAATGCTCTCTAGTGGAGAAAAAAGGAAACACATCAAACTGTATATTAATTCATTTCTGATGTCGTATGATGTAAATATGACAATTATATTTTTCTGGATTGTTACCTGGGAAAAAATACATTTAAGAAAGTGCAAACAGTGGTTTCTTTCTTGGTGGTATAATCAATTGCTACAAATGTTTTTATATTAACTCCCGCATGCGGCATGTGTTGACATTCATGCACTATATATACAATCTGGTAGCCGTATTTCTGACAGGCTCGGTCACTGCAAAATAATGGTCAGCACCTGTTCAGAATATTAAAAAGGAGGAGCTATCTTTAATATGGTAATTATAACACTGATAAATATTTCGTGAAACACGACTCTGATTGATTGTAAAACAGAAATCATTGAAACGTGATTGGTCATTGACTCCCATTTGGGGCATGAGTTAAATAGTCATTGCAATCTAAATAATAATGATGATGATAATAATGATGATAATAATGATGATAATGATGATGATAATGATGATGATAATGATGATGATAATGATGATGATAATGATGATGATAATGATGATGATAATGATGATGATGATGATGATGATAATAATGATGATAATAATGATGATAATAATGATGATAATAATGATGATAATAATGATGATAATAATGATGATAATAATGATGATAATAATGATGATAATAATGATGATAATAATGATGATAATAATGATGATAATAATGATGATAATAATGATGATAATAATGATGATAATGTTAATATCAAGTCCGCATAGACATAAGCTATTCAAACATCCCTATCCTGAGCCAACGTTTTACAATCATTCCCTGTATATTTCGCCTCCCTCATAACATGGTTAATGTCTGTCTTCCATTTCGTTATTGGCCTACTTGCCGGGAAGGTACCACACCTATAATTTATTAGTAAAACTGCAAAACAGCATGACTGCAATGAAGGACCTGTTCTAGGGCAGAACACTATAGATAGAAAGGTGACTAATCTAACCCAATTGCCTTACTGTTTTCATATAGAGTGAATTAATCTATTGTTAATCTGAATTGTCTGTATATTCCCGTTCTACCTTTGCATTCAAATTTTCCAAGAGAATTTTCTTATGATGTCGCGAAAGCTTACATCAAATACAAATTCTAATTCCTCGCAGAACTCGTTCTTAATCTTACTATTGTCATGTTCTCTAAGGGACCGTGTACATTTAAAACTAGAAAATCGTGCCGTTTACCCTTTAGAATCACTTAAGTAGTATCTCTGATGAACTTGACATCTGAAGTTGAGATTGAGAAAAAATACTTTCCGAATTATTGTCTCACTGAATCTCCATACCTATAACAGATATCTAAAGCTTCCTCATTGCTGCAAAGCTACTAGATCTAAGAGAGATCCAGGTCCACTACTATATCTAAGGCAAATTTGTTTGCGATGTAAAAAGTTGGGCAGTACTAAAGTACCTAGTGATTTTTATGGATATACAACACATGAAAATATTTTAATCAGCTTAAAATGGAAGTAAGTCACAAATATATTTATTCATCTTGCCAAAATAAACAGTGAATATTTCAGGACATTGACAATATACGACTACATACTATAGACTGGTAGGTATTAATTATTATAATATCCTGTTTAATAAATTTTAGAAAAAGAAGTCCACCTCTATAGTTTAATGATGTCATTGCCTCAGACGCAGTGGCACTGGGTTCGGTCCTCGGTTGAGACAAGTTTCCTGATTCAGTTTTTTTTAATTCTTCCTTAACTGTAAATCAAATGTCAGGAAACTTGAAGGCCCACATAAATCCCCGAACACTATCCATATCATGTTTGCCTTATTTAGCATGAACGAATAAATGAGCGAATGGTATATTTGTCTTAAATGTTTCCGGGGTTCTTGGAGAGACCTTGGTATTGAGTTGATGACTCATGCAGAGAGGCCATCCATGCCCTTCTGTGATCAAACTGTGTATGTGTGAGATCCAGGGTTTAAAACCCTCTCCTGACAAGGTAAGACCTGGGTGACATACCTACAAAGGGAGGGTTAAATTAGGTAAAGAAAAAAGTGAAAAAAAAGTTAACTTTTCAAACTTCTGTAAAATATTTGTGTGTGTGTGTATATATATATTATTTATTTATTTAATTATCAATTCTTGCCCAAATAAAAGAAGAAGGAATTATTAAATGACAGAACGAATTGAATAACACAGATAAAGGAGCCACCTGTCAGAAGTTCTTCCCATTAGTCAGAGACAGACCAAAACTTAAATGTCACATAACTCCTGAATTTTCTGAAATTGTAACTGGTCATGGCAAAAAACAAATCACATCTTCACCGTATCGGAACATTAAACAACTCAACCTGCCCATGCAGAAAATCAACTCAAAACGTAGAACATCTCCTTTACGAATGTGAAATGCAGCAGCACTCTAGAAATAAGTTGAAGCAAGAAATCCACAAAGGAGGAGGAACATGGCCTGTGACAGGAAAAGGCCTAATACACAAATATTTAAGACATTTCAAGAAGTACATAAAACAATAGTGTATGAAAATGAGCGATTGACAAGTGATGAAGATAAAAAAAACACATGAAAAATATACATAATATCATAGTATGTACCAACTATGTGATGTTTTGTTATTGTATGCATGCAAAATTGGCCATGCTGAAAAAATAAATGAAAAAAATATACATACATATATTTTCTGTACGTGTGTTTGTCACTGAACTACTCCTAAACGACTGGTTCGATTTTGATGATTTTTTTACGTGACTGATTGGGTCCATCAATGGTTTTGATTTACAATTGTGCCCTCTATAACCATTAGAGTTCACCTGAAATGAAAATTTAAAAATTGCTCTAGCGTCACATATTTTATGTTTCACAACGAAACTCAGTATATCGTATTAAAATAAACTGAGGAAGGTATTACCCAAAAAATGAACTAAATCCGACAATTAAAAGTGGGGATTTACTTGAAATCTGAAATTAAAAACTGCCTAAACGAATGGGCCGAATTTGATTAAATGTTTTGTGTGTGTTTGAGTGGGTCCCTGGATGGTTTAGATTCATAATTGGACTCGGTAGGCGGTGCTGCAATCGAGTTACAGGAATATTTTTGTGTCTGATGTGTAAACATCTGTATTATCGGCACATTCGCACAAAAACAATGTGACGTCATCATGCACGCTTCTTGGGCTATGACAGATGGCAATGAGGAGTTTTCTTGCGAACTTATTTAATAATATCTACTTACGTTTTAATTAGTGAATTTTATGGTAAAAAAGTAACATATTTTTATCTTCCGGCCATGACACGAGAACTGAACGTTTCGGGTAGGACATCTTTCAGGTCCACTAGTCTTTATGTATAAAAATGAATGTTATGAGGCCGTCCTTTATGGACTAAAAAACTATTTGACCAATTTTAGTGGGGTTTTTACCATCATTTAGAGTTTTTTTTTTTTTGCAATTAACTTACATAACATATTACCGTACTATAGGGCCGAGCTAAAAAATGTATCGTTGCACTAAAAAAGTTGCTTTTTGGATGCTTAACTGGCTTATGCTGCCTAAACCATAACAAATTCACCAAATTAATGTATACAGAATTGAATATCTCAAAATGTTATACAAAAAAGTCTGCAACACATAACACACAAAGTCTTTTACACATAACTCACAATAACTATTTTTTTCTTTCAAAATTAGATTAAAAGTAAGGATTTAATTAAAAATATTTTTCTATCAACACAATGTTAGTGCTATAATATTTTTTAAATGTTTAACAATTGCAATAAGTACATACATTTTAATAAATTGTTTCTTCATAATTTTTTTGTCCACTCGAACATCTTGGATGGTAATAGTGTATATGTGTGTGTGTGTGTGTATATATACATATATATATACATACATACACATTACACATATGCATAATTTGCAGCCTGTATTTGTATTTACAGATTCAACATACAGTATTTGAGCCTAATGAGTAATAAATAATTTGACTTGACCTGTCATATGCGTCATCATGGCTGCTCAAAGACTAAACAAAAATATAGTTAGGGTGAGTTACTTTTGTTGGCTTATTTTTGTTTTTGGTCATCGAAGCAGCCAGGTTAATGATGCAGGTGAAAGATCACGTGAAATCAGTGAATAATCCTATGTAGGGTTTACAATTTATTTTGAATTTAGGTGTTTAATTTTTAGCTGTACAGACTGATTCTTATGTCTAATTAAAGTTTTTTTTTTTCAAGTATGAATTTATTACCTAATTTATTTTTTCACATTATTTAAAGCTCATTGTTTAAACTTCTATTGCGGATTTCATTAAAAAATAAAATGGTATGGACATATAAGAATGATAGAAGACATATTCCCAAGAAAAGTACCAGAATAGACCCATCGAGTCAAATAAAATGGTCAACATAAGATGGATTGATGGTGTTCTAAGCAGTAAGAGGAGAATCAGGATAGGATCATGGAGATTGGAATGACAGAGAATCCTGAAGAAGATTGACAATAGATTAATTAGATGCAGGAAGATGTGAAACATTGTGTATCTGGTAAATGAATAATAAAAATAATGACAATTGTTTAATGTATTTTTCAGCTTTTAATATAACTTGATTTTTCTTTAGATGTTAACAAGCAAATACTTGTAATCAGAATAATCGTAAATGTTGTAAGAAGTCTTATCAGTAAGCTGTATTTTTGCAATGTAAAGTTTTTCTACTTTCTGAAGACATATGAATCGACTTCAAACATAATTCTACTTCAAAAATTGATTTGTCTTGCCTCTATGTTATATGTAAATAATATGTCAACATGGTCAAGGTATGCCTTCGTGAGATTCTAAACTTTACCTAAAATTCTGTCATAGATCTGAAGTGCAACTGGTATTCGAAAACTTAAATTATCAGATTTAACTCAGGTTTCAATACTGATAT
This sequence comes from Diploptera punctata, assembly GCA_030220185.1. Classification (NCBI taxonomy): domain Eukaryota; kingdom Metazoa; phylum Arthropoda; class Insecta; order Blattodea; family Blaberidae; genus Diploptera; species Diploptera punctata. The sequence continues at coordinate 3,377,185 of JASPKZ010007150.1, forward strand.
TAAAAAAATTATTTGTATTCATTGAAATAGAAATAACTTTTTATCTTGATAAATGATATTGCACATAATATATTTTCTCATTTCATCTATCAAATCATGTTTTTTTTTCTTTGTTTTGTTGAGCATATTACATTTTTATATAATTCATTTATTTGTTTCTTGTTTGTTAAACTTTGTAACAAAAGCCTTTAATTTCAGGAAGTCAATAAATAATATATATATTTTTTCAAATGAATTTTTCCAGTTTTTAGGACTTAAAATTGGAGATAAAAGAATAATTAAATTGGTATGATAAGAAAAAAACAAGAATGACAGAAGACAGATTCCCAAGAAAAATATTAGAATGGATGCCATCTGTTAGATGAAGGATGGTCAAAATAATGGATTGATGCTGTTTTAAGCAATGAGGAAAATGAATTGGATAAGGATTGGAATAGCAGAGAAATGTAGAGGAGAATGACAGATTAAATATATGCAGGAAAGATATAAAATATTGAGACATCTGATAAATAAATAAAATAAATAGGTAAATATTTTTCAGGGTTTATCTTTTTAATCATTACCTTAATTTTTTTAACTATACCATCTATAAAATGTTCATATTTAAATACTGTGTCTTTTCAGGTTTTAATGTAACAGATGTAATGAATTTTTAGGTTAACTGTCCATTGTGAGTGATAAATCTAAAATAAAAATGTTGAAGTATACACTGCTACAATAATTTAATAATACATTTTCAGGTTTTAATGTGGTACATTAAAATAATTTTCAGGTTTCATCAGTTTGTTTTTAGATTTTATTTTATTGAGTCAATTTTTTAATTTTAATTGTAATTTGATTTTAATTGTAATGATTAGTGCATGATACTTTTTTTTTAAATCTCTAAATTTTCCTAACATTGGATAATAGAATTTTGTTCAAATGTTTTTGTTTTCCAGGTATTACAAAATTAGTTCACTTATTGTTTATTCAGTTACTTAATTTGTTGTACAAGTTGAATGGATAATTTTAAAGTACAGCATAGAAGCTTGTACAAATGTTTTGAGCTAACACTTTTTCAGGTTAAATTGTAAAAATACATCACTTCACCTCATAGTTTGTCTTGTTTTTAGGCTGGTTTTGGAATTATTCCATTGTCAGTAATTTCATAGTTGTTTTTTCTGTCCTACTTCCTACTATGTTTGAGCTAAACAATTTTTCAGATTTCTCTTATTACTTAAGAATATGTATTCCAACATTAAAGTATGCCATCGTGAGATTCTAAACATTGGCTAAATACACTAAGAGGAATTATACCTAAATTCCTATCATAGATCTGGTATTCCAAAACTTAAATTATCAGATTTAGCTAAAGCCTCACTCGGGTTTCTATATTAATATTAAAAAATCACTTGTATTCATTGAAATAGAAATTACACTTTCATCTTGATAAATGATACTGCACATCATACATTTTCTTGTTTCGTCTGTCTAATCATGTTTTTTTTTGTTTGTTGTTCATTAACATCAAAAGCCTTAATTTAAGGAAGGCAATAAATAATGTTTTTTTTTTCAAATGCATTTTTCCAGTTTTTAGGACTTGAAATTGAAGATTAAAATGGCAATTAAATTGATATGATAAAATAAAAAGACTGAAGAGAGATTTCCAAGAAAAAATATTAAAATGGATGCCACCTGTTAGAAGAAGGATGATGAAAATTATGGATTTATGGTGTTTTAAGCAGAATGAGGAAAAATGGATTGGATGATAGGGATTGGAATGACAGAGAAATGTGGAGGAGAATTACAGATTAAATGGATGCAGGAAGATGTGAAACATTGAGAAATCTGACATAAATAAAATAGGTAGGTAGATATTTATCAATGTTTATCTTATCATAGCCTTAAAAATTTATTTTATTCAAGTATTTTTTTTTTCAGATATACTATTTATAAAATTATTTTCATATTTAGATACAGTATCCTTTCAGATTTTAATGTAACAGATTTAATGAATTTTTAAGTTAAGGGTCCTTCACTGTGAGTGATAAATTTAAAATAAAAGTGTCGAAATTAACACACTGCTACATTAATTTACTAATACATTTTCAGGTTTTAATGTGGCACATTAAATAATTCTCAGGTTTCAGCAGTTTCTTTTTAGATTTTATTTTATTAAGTAAATGCTTAATTTTAATTGTAATGATTTTATTTTAATTGTAATTTTTAAATCTCTGAATTTTCCTAACATTAGAAAATAGAATTTTGTTTAAATGTATTTATTTTCCAGGCATTACAAAACTTATTGTTTATTCAGTTATAGAATTTGTTGTACAAGTCGAATGGATAATTTTAAAGCCTGTATAAATGTTTTGAGCTAAACATTTTTTTCAGGTTTCTCTTATTGCTTATGTACTTTGTAATGAACATGAATAATTTATTTAAAATAATTTTCTTCAGATATAACAATGCTTGAAATTAATGTTTGGTGAATTTGAAGAAAAAGATGAACACTTTTAAAATTCATATTAAAGCACCATTGAGGTGTGCGAAGAAAAAATAACCTACCGGTACATACATCATATTAAGATTGGTACTTCCACGGTATAACAATTACTAAGGATAAAGATCCAAAACATGTAAGATTTTTTGGAGTTAATGCAAGAAATAGGGCAATTAAATTAAAAATATTTTGTGTTAAAAATGTGATATTTTAAAATTGCTAAAGCAATAGGAAACACCAATAAAATCCAGAGTTTCGAAGATATGCATCCAGACACATTTTAAAGTTCCTGGGTATAAGGATTTGAACCTGAGGTTTGTCTAACACAAAGAAGAGAGACCATACAAGGTTACTAAAATTCATCTTTCGTTTCTGGTTGAAAATGAAAGAAATGTGATTCAAAACATGTCCAGGTGAGAGAGCAAAATATGAAGTGAAGCGCAAGTAACTGACTCAATTTCTTTGACAAAATACATCATAGTGATACTTCCTATTAATTTGTGTTAAAAAGAATAGTTACTAATAAAATAATAATTACTGAATTTTTTCAGAAAGTACTATTATTATTTTGTGCTGAAAATACAAGCAACCATTGCTAATTAAGTAATAACACATTATTTTTCAAGAATACCGGTACCATTGTTATTTTATGTTATATTGATTTATGATTTCAATACTTCTTATCGTTTTCAGGAACACCATTGTTATTGTTTTATGTTAATTTATGATTTCAATACTTCTTATCGTTTTCAGGAACACCATTGTTATTATTTTATATTAATTTATGATTTCAATACTTCTTATCGTTTTCAGGAACACCATTGTTATTTTTTTATTATTGATTTCGTACATCTCAATGATGGATAAATCATATTTGAATATATGATATAGAGAAAGATTTGCATTTAGATCGGTACTTGCTCAGGTAGCTCAGTTGGTAGAGCACTTGGTCTAGAGAACCAAGGGTCCCGGGTTCAAGTCCCGGTCTGAGCGTATAATTTTTCTCTTCAAATACCATTGTTATTGTTTTATGTTAATTTATGATTTCAATACTTCTTATCGTTTTCAGGAACACCATTGTTATTGTTTTATGTAAATTTATGATTTCAATACCTTCTATCATTAGATTATATATTTCTTTATAAGGGAATTCAAGACAACATGAGAAATATGACAAATATGAAAGAAGCAGACATGCAAGACCGGGAAGTGTGGATGAAATAAAATGTATATTTTGGTTCAGGATACTAGTGTAAATAACAGAAACAATCCTGAAATAAAAATAATAATAAATGTTGTACTTGACTGGTAAGTATGTTTTATCTTCATTTCAGGAAAACCATTGTTATTTTTTTATATTATGTTAATTTATGATTTCAATACTTCTCATCTTCACATTATATATACTTCTTTAAATGTTGTACTTTATTTTACGTATATTTTTAAAAATGTTTACTTGATTTTTATGTATAATGTTTTATCATTATCGTGATCAACATTTTAGATTAAGGTTCACTTGAGGTTATTCCTATATCTCAATGTTATTGATTTCTCCAGCATTGTTTAGGTTTCTGTGTCTGTATGTTTTATGTTGATACTGGAATACAATTTTTGGTAAATGTTTTGAATCCATTCCATGGAGGTTATTTAATGAAGTTTTTTATATGTTTGGATATCTTCTATTATGTTTTGAACTTTTAGCCTTTGAAGAATGTCAACATTTATCTTTTTTAACCAAACTACTTTGACTTAAAAAATGATGTAAAATTCTGATTTGTACTATTTGGCATTTGGTTTTATGTCTAGAATGAAAAATGCAGTTTTCACATTTATATTTTAGGAAGGCTTTTGTTGTGGATAATATTTTATGTACAATATATATATAATACACACATACATAATCAATGTGTTTTTTTTATTTTGTATAATGATATTTTTCAGGGGATTTAATATTATTTTGTGTTGAAAATATAATCATTAACACTTTAATATTTTCAGGAAATTCTATTACGTTAATTTAAGATTTCAGTATCAGTTATCTTTATATCGTATATTTTTTAAAAATGCTACACTTGGTTTTTATGTACGTGTCACACTATTTGATTTTGTACAATGTTCCTATGTCGTGCTGGTTTTGAGTAGACCTACCAAATGCTTTGATTATGGAGTATGCGAATTTTCTTTTAAATCTTATTTTTATTGTACTTTGTAGTGTTTATACAATTGTATTTGATTTTGGTAGTAATTCTGATTGTTGTAGTTATTGTCATTATAGGTAGTTACTGTGGTTATAGTTGGTGCAGTAGTTTGTTGTACTTAGTAATTGAAATCTTTGTTTAGAGGAATGTGCACATTTAGTGTATATCTTATTTGGAAATGTTATTAATTTCTAATTTTATTTTTATTTTTTTTTTATATTTCGGGAAAACAAATTTATAAATAATAGTAGTTAGATATGCATGACTCACCTCATATTGAATATTTTGTACTACAACTATGAGGTGAGTTGTGCATATCTAACTACTATTATTTAAAATAATCATCAAACTGTTACTTCCTTTAAATATTAAAAAAAAAATTATGTTAATATTGGAATATTACTCTTCCATAGCTACGCAATGTCCTATTACGCGTTACGGGGGCTATTGATGTCACAACTCCTTTCAAAAAACTTTAACCTGAAAATATATAAAACTATTATTCTACCAATTATATTGGTGTGAAACATGGACTTACTTTAAGGGAGTAAAGGAGATTACGATTGTTTGAGAATAAAGTTCTTAGGAAACTTTTTTGGACCAAAGAGAGATGAACAGACAGGTGAATGGAGAAGACCACGTAACAGTGAACTACATGGTCTTTATAGGAAGCCAGATATAATAGCAGTTAAGTCTCGTAGACTGCGATGGGCAGGACATGTGGCACACATGGGAAATGAAATATGTGCATGGAAGCTTCTTGTAGGAAAACATAGGGAAAACGCCTAGTTGGTAGACCAAGAATGAGGTGGGAGAATAACATTAACTATGATTTGAGGGAAGTAGATTATACAGAGAATTATTGGAAAACATTAGCTCAGGATAGGAATGTATGGAGAGCTTATATCCGCGTGGCTATGAACCTACATGTTCGATAGTTAATTACCGGTAGTTATGTTAATATTGGAAGGAAAATCCACTACTATGATTTGAGGGAAGTAGATTATACAGGGAATGATTGGAAAACATTAGCTCAGGATAGGAATGTATGGAGAGCTTATGTCCGCGTGGCTAGGAACCTACGTGTTCAATAGTGCCAGTTAGTTAATTACCGGTAGTTATGTTAATAGTGGAAGGAAAATCCACTACTGTATCAAATAAACACGAATCGAAGTAATAAATTAATTTGGACAGAATTTATAAATGAAGAGTGATGGCAAAAATGAACGTAGTAATTAAAAAAAAAAAAAAAGATCTTTTTGTGTCATTTCCCTGCATGCAATAGTAGTTAACACAACTAAACAGAAAAATGTCTGTCTAAACTGGGATTTGAACCAAAGATCTCCAGCTTTAAACACTGGTGCACTAAACTCTTGTGCTACTTAGGCAATGCAGGAGTAGACACACATATTTCTCTATTTGAAATTTCCCATGTACTGATATTAGTGAACTTCTATTCACATTACAACAGAGTTGCTTCTACTAAGAAGACATAATGGAAATATATTCAGTGTCATATAAGCTAATGTCCACCGCTGTGGTCTCGAGGTAGCCTGCTGCCTTGTCACGCAGCGGGCCTGGATTCGATTCCCAGTCGGGATAGGCTCCTGGGTGAGGTTTTTTTCGGGGTTTTCCTCACCTGTAAGACAAATGTCAGGAAGCTTTAGGGTCCAACGGTCCCCGAAAATCATCCGGCCATCATCATCATCATCATCATCATCACCATCCTTCACCGGTGTGGAAAGCAATGGGAAGCTACCACACCTATAATTCCATAGTAAAACTGCAAAACATAGTATGAAAATGCTATTATTGCAGTGATGGATGGATGGATGAATATAAACTAATTAGGCAAATGTAATATTGAAAAATGAATGCACTCCGACTTGCTATTCTCATTCTCTATAAGTATAAAAATTGCCTTCGCTTATCCTTAACAAGTCCACGCTGTGGTCTCGAGGTAGCGTGCTGCCTTGTCACGCAGCGGGCCCGGGTTCGATCCCCGGTCGGGGCAGTTTTTCTGGGTGAGGTTTTTATCGGGGTTTTTCCTCATCTGTAAGACAAATGTCAGGAAAACTGTAAGGCCCGAATGGTCCATAGCATAAAATGCTATGTTTGCAGTGAAGGACTTGCCATCGGGCAGAATTACTATGGATGGATCCTTAATAAAACTGGTATTTTTTGTGCACCATGTTCAATCATTTTATTTATTTATTAGATATCCATCATGACATCAGAGATGTTTTAGGACTTGTCTACAATTACAATTTATACACTTATTTATTTATAGTGTTCTGCCTTAGGGCAGGTCCTTCACTTCAATCATAACATTTTCATGCTACTCTTTGCAGCTTTATTACGGAATTGTAGGTGTGATAGCTTGCCATAATCCCATTACTTTCCAAACCGGTGATGATAATGATGGTCAGATGATGTTCGGGGACTGTTTGGGCCTCAAAGCTTCCTGACATTTGTCTTCCAGGTGAAGAAAAACCCCAAAAAAGACCTCACCCAGGAAGCTTGTCCCGACCGGGAATCGAACCCAGGCCTGCTGCGTGACAAGACAGCACACTACCTTGAGGCCACAGTGGTGGACAATGTAGCCTATATATATACACATACACACAGCAAAATTAATTTACATTGTCATCCGAAATTTAGCTGATATAAATGTAAACTTTAATAAAAGTATCTACAATTATTATTAAAAAAAGTATGTTATTAATATTTTTACGACATTAAATTGAAGTTAAATATATCGCTAAAAAGTAATTTTAAAACATTACTTTTAACCATTCTAATAAGATTAGATTATAGATTTACTACCTTAAAAATTAAATACATTCTTTTAGAAAAGCACCAAGGGGCCGCCAGGCTTAATGTCTGCATCCGATGGACGAATCGCTATCAACTGTAACAAATGCTTTCTCAATATACGTACTGTGGAGGGGTATGCAATTTAATGCAGGAATGTATTGCACAGTATAGCAATTAAAAATTATATACCGCTACCCTTCCTGGCCCCGAGATTGATACTTTTTCAATTGAACTAATTTAACAATTAAAAATGTTAACCCCACTGGGTATGGAACCTGGGACCGCTAGTCAGGATGCAATCATTCTACCACCTGATGTGGCATGGCAGACAACAAAGAAATAATATAATAAATAATATAATAAATATCCTCAACTTGTGTCCAATTCAGGGTCGGGCCGTGGAATGAAATGAAGCCCCTCTATTCATAGGGCTGCTGGCCAACCACTTCTGACGCATCGTCACAACGGAAGATGAACAAAATGAAATTAATGATATGAGTACGGAGAAATAGTGGAATGAAATTTTTGGCAGGGGAAAACGAAGAAACCCCGATAAAAATGGGAGAACCTCGAGAAAAACCTGCCCAAACTCCGTTTCGTCCATCACGAAACCCACATGGAGTGACAGTCGATCTCGGGACCCCGGGGGTGAGAGGCGAGCATCTAACCGCTTGTGCCACGCAGTCGCATAATAATATAATAAATAATAATATTAATAATTTTAAATATCTACTGCATAAATTATCTATCTTGAATATGCATTAAGATTTGAGGATGAAGTAGATATATCAAATTAAATTATTAATTTTAATGAAACCATGGGAATAATAAATTCACTAATGAAATCTTCTCTACTCCAGAGAGTTACTAGAGTACGGCTATACAAAACCTTAGCAAGACCCGCACTTTGTTACAGCATAATGGACTTTGAGGAAAAGAGAGGAAAACAGGATAACTTGTAGTGAAATGAGATATACAGCAAGGTACACCAAGTGGGATTACAAATATGATAATGATGCCTTGAAGGAACTACATTTAGAACCAGTCGTAGATCCAATAGAACAGGAGTACTCCAGGAGAACCTTTTAAGTCCTTTGCTTTTCATAATAGTGACCGCAGAAGTACCAGGAGAAATAGCAACAGAAAATGCGACAATATATGTATATGCAGGGGACACGGTAATCGTATCCCAGAAGCTAGAAAATGCACAAACAGCTTTCAATATTTCGTAGTTAAATATGGGAAAGTTCAAATCACTTCTTTTCTTACCTCATAGTTTTTTTAACACGGGAACTGCAGTTTTCAAAAGGACATCCCTCTCATTTTCAACTGACATTATGACTACTGGATTTTCGTTGGAATCTTCACCAACTTTATGGATGAAGATTCCAACGAAAGTCCGGTAGTCATAATATCGGTTGAAAATTAGAGGGATGTCCTCTTGAAAACTGCAGTTCCCGTGTTCAAAAAAAAAACAAACTCTGAGGTAAGATAAGAAGAGCTTTCAATAAACTCATAACGTGGGCCGAAAAAGAATGAACTCTCACTAAACAAGAGTAAAACTGTGAAAATAACATTTAGAAGAGAAGGCGCAATCACAGCAAGAGGCTTAATTATGTACAATAATAACCCACAGAAAAACGCCCCCCCCACTTCAAATATCTGGGAATCACGCTGCAAAGCCGAGGAGACATAGTTGATCTACACATCAAAGAGCGAGTATTAGTAGTTAGGACGACAACCAATAGTGAGTATAAAAAATCAGAGCAAACTATCACTGAGTACAGGTACTACCCTGTTCTCTTTAAAAAGACGCACCAGTTATAACCTACAGAATAGAGATTACTTAGGAATGCCTAAAAAAGGAAAACCTGAGACATAGAAACAGTTAAAGCAACTTCCTCGAGAAATCGCTATATCTATCAAAGCACACACCATCACGTCTCAAGTGCTAGCAAAGGAACAAATCTTCATAGAAGAACGTCAAAACGTGCTTCTACCATAAACTGAAGCCTTACAAGGAACTACTGCAACAACTTAACAAGGAAAATGGTCGGATTTCTTCTCCACGGATGCGATGATCTACAAGGAGAGGACATAAGCCATATATGACTTGCGTCACACCATGACGAGATTCGCAGTACGTGGTTTATATCACCAGAATTGTCACGTAGAGAAATACCATGCCAGAAGAAAACTGCAAATACAAACAATGTGGATCAAAATGTGACCGATATAATTTAAAGTTGTGAAAAAAAGTAAACTCATGGACTTCTGAAAAACTTTGTGTACAATAAACATGCATTTCGTGTGATATCTTATTATTATTTATTATTATTATCATCATCATCAGCATCGCCATCATCATCGTCGTCAGTCGTCCGTCGTCAATCGTCCGTCAATCATGATGATGATCTCTAGGCCATCCAAGAAAGCACTGGATATAAAATTCATCAGTGAGATCGTAACGGGCCTCTAGACTTAAGACATGTATGGATGAAGAAGAAGAAGAAGAAATATCTACTGCAACTCCCTGAAATAGAATCCAGTGGCCTCCCCTGACAGTTGTGACCCACAGTTTTGGGACTGCAGTGTTATAGGACTGAGATGATGCCCTGAGGGTCCTCCAAGTTTACAGAGATAACACTGTGACAGCTTTGGTAACAGCTCTGATAATACAGGTGAGTATTATTCAATTACATGATTAGAAACTTTAAATGTATTTTGTTATCACATTAAGTTATATATAACTTTGATTTATTTCCAATTATTTTACAGACGGAGAGTCAAAATGGCTGTGCTTAGATTTTGGATGATATTGTTGGACCATTCTACAAGGTAAGTTAATTTTCATAACAAATAGTTAAATTAACGGAGGCTTATTTTTTTATTATGAATTTTATCTATACTACAACAGTTTTCCTTTAACTTAAAGTAATTTTATTTTTCCAAAAAAATCCTGTCTTGCGTATCTTCTTCTGTCAAGTCCATTATATTCATACTCCTCTTTATTTTGTCCATCCACTGTTCCTGTGGTTTTCCTCATCTATTTCTGCCTTCAGCATTCCATTCCAAAATAATTTTTGGAATTCTATATTCTCCCGTTCTTTTATCGTGTCAAAACCATCTCAATTCTCGTTCTTCAATTACTTCAAGGGAATTCTTATCCACTTTCATCATCCTTTTAATTTGTTTGTTTCTAATTTTACCCATTCTTGATTTTCTTGCTGCTCTACAACAATAGTGCATTTCTATGCCAATCATTTACTTGCATGTGGCCTATTTAATATCGAAGTTTCTGCACCGTATAACATTACAGTTTGAACTAACGAAATATAAATAATTCTTTTTGTGTATTTACATATAAAAATTAACACAATTAAAGAAAAGAAATTTCTGTCTGATCCTAGATTTGTACCGTGACCTCCTGGTTTGAGCTATGCAGGCAGCTCCAAGGACAAGTACAACTCCATTTAATCTCCATGTCCCTGTAGTACTAAAACTTAATTCACAATATAATTGGATTACTTTTAAATCAAGAAGACATTATTATGGGTTTTATACTGTGTTAAAGCTAATTTTCTCTTGAGGTGTAATAAATTTGGCTTACAGATAGGTTTGTGTATATTGATTGATTGATTGATTTATTTATTTATTTATTTATTTATTTATTTATTTATTTATTTATTTATTTATTTATTTATTTATTTATTTATTTATTTATTTATTTATTTATTTATTTATTTATTTATTTATTTATTTATTTATTTATTTATTTATTTTAATTTCCATATTCGTCAGCAACTACAGCCCGATTCATGCCTCGGCCTCCCTCAGAACTCTCATTCAGGTTTCTCTGTCTGTGGAAACCAGCTAGCATCCCTCCCTTGATTATAAGCTTCCTCAGGTCCTCTAAATTTCTATCCAATGTAATCTTGATAGTCCAAGATTCCTTTTCCCTTCAAATTAACTTTCCATAATTTTCTTATGTTCAGTCATTATTTGAACGTGCCTTGCCCATCGCAGTCTTGTAACTGTAATTGATGTAATCACTTCAGCAGACTTAAACAACTGATGGAGCTCAGAGTTATATCTTATACAGTCTTGACAAATCGGTCTTGGACAAGATCCATGTTTCACTGCCATATATTAATACTGGTTTTAACAGTTTTATATAGATTACATTGTTTTTCTCTTGTAAGAAGCCTTGACTTAAATTGTCTCAGCAATCTAAAGTATACTTTATTATCATGTTGAATTCTCCCCCAATTTCTTCACTGATGTTGTTAGTATCGTTAATTAAGTAGCCACAATATACAAAACTAAGACCTTCTGAAATTTATAACTAAGTCATAGGTAATATTGAACCTGTAGGTTCATGGGTGCGCATACATCCCTATCATGAGCTAATGTTTTCCAATCATCCTCTGTATAATCTACTTCCCTCAAATTATGGTTAATATTATTTTCCCACCCCATTCTTGGCCTACCAACTGGACTTTTTTCCTCTGGTTTTCCTGAAAGAAGTTTCCATGCCCCTCTTTCATTCCCTATTCGTGCCACATGCCATGCCCATCGCAGTCCTTGAGACTTAACTGTTTTATTATACCTTCTTCTTCTTAAACTTAATTTGTAAGATTTTCATCCTGTTTATTTCCAAAATCACTCCTCGGAGGAAGACATATTGGGTGTGCATTCACTGTCTATCCATCTCTTGCCTGGTCTTTCTCTTGTTCTTCTCCCGTCCATTGGTCTATCTTCTTTAGCTCTTTTTTGCAAGCCGGTTTTCTTCCATTCTTTCTATATGACCCTTCCAATATTTTCGTCTATCTATAATAAATTTGGTTATGTCTTGAATATGGCATTTGTCCCTATTTTCTGTGTTGTGTATTTTATCAAATAATGTTTTCCCCTGAATAATTCTTAAGATTTTCATGTCGCATGTGCTTATTATTTATTTAGTTTTTGTTGTATCAGCCCTAGTTTCTGCTCCATATACGATAACTGGTCGAACTATCGTTTTGTATATGCGGGTTTTTCTTTCTATTGACATATGTTTGTTGCGCCAAATTAAATCTTTCATATACCCTGATATTTGTGCTGCTTTATCAGCTTGTTTCTTTACTTATTTTATTAAATGTTTAGTGTTTGTTATTAATACACCTAAATAATTAAATTCTGGCACTTGCTCTATAATTTATCTTTCCACTTTTAATTTGCATCTTACTGGTTCTTTTGATATTGTTAAGCATTTTGTCTTATTCGTGTTAATTTCCATATTGTATTTTCTGGCATCTATATTAAATTGATGTAAAGATTTTTGTAAATTATCTTCAGATTCTGAAAGGAGGACATCATCTGCGTAACATACTAAGTGAAATCTAGTGTTTCCCATTTTATAACCCAAACGTGGTGGTATGTTTTCAATAATTTTATCCATATACTATTAAATAAGAATGAACTTAAAGAGTCACCTTGCATGATGCCCTTTGTGAGGGTTATTTCTTCAGTTTGCTGTTCTTTTACTTTGATTACTGTTTTGCAGTGTGTGTTAATTGATATTATTGCTCTAATCAGTTCATTAGAAATCTCATTCTCTTTCAAGATATGAACAACATCTTCAAGCTGTACTCTATCAAAAGTTTTCTTCATATCTATGAAACATTATTTATATTATATCTGGTTTCCTATAAAGATGGCATAGCTCACTGTTATGTAATCTTCTCCATTGTTCTCAGGGACTCTGAAATTTATGTTGATTAATATTATATAGAATTTCCATATTATGTTAGTAATTTATGTGTCCTTTCAATCGATTCTATTGAATTATATTGTTTTCTGTGTCATTTTACATGTAAACTGTGTCTTCTTTTCAGAAGGTCGATTAAAAATAAGCATGATTCATTTCTATTCTCTGGCGCTTTTCTTCCTCTCAATCAGAGATGCCAGGTTTTTTTTCTACCTGAAATCTGTTTTTCCGGAATAGAATTAGGCCTACTAAAATAACAATTTCAGGAGAAATTTCAAGTAAGAAATAAAAAATGTTATGCTTTATTAATTTCTTTTTTCATAATTTCTTTCATTTATATTCCATTTTGGTGATAATTCCAAGACAAGAAAATATATCAAACTCTTTCAATGGGATTGATTGTAAGTTGATATTTATTGCTGTCTTGTCTCAACTGATATTTAACCTAATTTTTTTTTGTTTATTCTAAGGTCGTGCTGTTTACTTATACCATCTATTTAAATGTTCTTCCAATTCAATTTATATTTTTGCTACTGAACGTAAATTCGGAATTTTATACAATCCCGAATGGCTTTAATCAGGATTTGGGATTCCATCAGGGAAATTACGACAATCCCATGTAAATTAGGATGCCTGACAAACCTGTTACCAATTCTTCCTGTTTTATCCCCCCTTTATTCTTTACTTTGTTAATACATTTTTCCCTTGGTCGTCCATGTCGTCTTTATGTACCTTGACATTAAACATTTTCTACGATGGTTTTCTCTTTTCCATTCTATTCAGATGTGTAGATGCAAAAGCCTAAATAATAATTGTATTTTATAAAAATTGAATTGTATGTGTTATAGGATTGTACTGGAATCTACGAGGCTACTCCAAGCTGGCAGAGGTGACTTGGTGACAGTTCTGGAAATCGAGGTGATTATTGATGACTGGTATTGATATACGTAAATTCTAAATTTAAATAAATATCACATTAATTGTCAGAGCTTTATTTTTCTCTATTTTCTACAGGTAGAGGAGAGTTAAGATGCCTGCTGCTTGAACTGAAGAGATGGTGTTTCTGGACCATTCTGCAAGGTGAGTTAATTTACTTAAAAGTAATGTATGAGTATGCCGAAAGGGTTACCCTTGCCTGATAGTTCAAAGCCGATACGCCAGATTATAAAAGTTCTTTGGTTGTAAGAGTGATGATCTTTCACCGTAAAAATACGACAGTCAATACGTGCGTGGGTTCCATTTGGATAAAATTTGGAGGTAAAATAGTTTCCCTTCAGTTCTCCATGTGGTGGTAACTTCAGGGAATCCATTGCAAAAGCCGTAAGCTGTTATAATTTGACTTTCAATGAGAAATGTTAAATTTATAATATGAACATCGAAAGAAGTTCTGCTGGCTTTATAAAGTAATGTTAAGTTCCCATTAAAAATCTTCTTAACTAAGAAACTGCCATTCGCGTGTCGGGCAACGGTCCGCAAGCCTTTGGTGCTCTTGGTAATTGGAATGTATAACAGAAAAAAATTGCATTCAGATTAGAGGCCTTGGATAACTAAGTGGCAGAGCATTAGCATATAAAGCTAAAGGTCCTGGGTTCAAACCCCGGTCTAGGCATATATTTTTGTCTTCAAATATAATTTGACCTGAAAGTTATTAGTTTATGTTGAAGCAGTATTAGGTGATAGCGAGGAGATTCAAAGGGTCACCATGCACACACTCTGTTGATTAGCATTAAGAAACTGGGGGTGGAAATAAACATCAATAAAAATAAATGTGTGTTCCCACATAGAAATACATTATATAATGGAGATGGACATTTAACTACTTAAGATGGTTTGACGTAATTATACGCGAACCAGTGTCTTCCATTCTGTGTAATAGTCATTTAAATGTCCACACAGTACTCCTGTACGGTAGTATTTCTAAACTCTACTACACTCAGTAGCTTATTTTAGATATCTGTTAAATTCTGAATAACTAAAAATCCCGATTCTGGCGTTAATTTTTCTCTACAAAATAATGATTGTCCATAATTGCGAATGGTATAATTAAAATAAATAAAGAAGAATGTTAATAAAGTACAATAGGAAGTAACATTATGAAGTTCTTATTAATAAATAAGGTGAATCCGGAGTCATCAGCATATCGAAACATGTTCTAGTAAAACACAATAAGCTGAGGTAAGATGACCCTGGATTCACATTATTTATTAAATAAAAATATAACACTTAACTGTTGTAAATGTTGTATAAATTCTCTTTAAAACGTCTTTTTGAATTGGAAGCTGCCAGATGGCATTGGTAGTGACATCTATCTGCTTGTGAAAAAGGGAATTGTGTATGAGGAAGACGAATTAACATTTGAATCGGAATCCAGAAATAATGTAACGGTTTGCACAATAGCGTAAAGAGCTGAAGGTTTTGGATTGAAATCCCGATTCAGGCATTAATTTTTCTTTAAAAAAAATAATAACTAGTTAATTACATATCTTTTCTCACCTTGCAAATTAATATCCTTTGTCCATGATCAGTTTCGTATTGTTCTAGAAATCCAGAATTTTGTGATAGGATTCACAGTAAAGCACAAACATTTTCATTTTTAATAAAATTGAACTTCTGATAATTTTCAGAGTAACTTGGGATGGTGGTGAGATGAGAACATGAATGAGAAGCAGAGGAAGAATAGAATCTTGAAGAATGGAATCTTGAAGAATGGAATCTTGAAGAATGGAATCTTGAATGGAATCTTGAAGAATGGAATCTTGAAGAATGGAATCTTGAAGAATGGAATCTTGAAGAATGGAATCTTGAAGAATGGAATCTTGAAGAATGGAATCTTGAAGAATGGAATCTTGAAGAATGGAATCTTGAAGAATGGAGTAATTCAATGGCAGAAGGTAAGGTAAACATTTTATTCGAACAAAGGCAACATTCGGTAAATTACGAAAGGAGGAATTTGAATGAGTTTAGAAAGGAAGAATTCAGTGAATCTTTCATAATTTTTTTCTGAAAATGTTATTAATATTAGTAAAATGTCTGATATATGACAAATTCTGGATGAAAATTTGTCACACCCTCTAGGAAGGATTAAGAAAATTCTTTATAATTTCAGAAAATTTATATTTTGTCGGCGGAAAAAAAGTTAAGTATATCCCAAATTTTTCTCCACGCATTCTCTTAGATATATTTTCATATTTTTTTTATAATTTCACCCTCTTGGATATATTTTGATTGTTTTATGATTTCTGAAAAAGTATATATTTTCATTCAATTTTGGAAATAAGAATATCGAGTCGTCTAATATTTTTCAAGAAAACTCCCTGACGCACCCTGTTAGATTTTTTTAAAATGTTTGATAATTTTTTTATAATTTTTGTTAAAAATATAATTTTCTTCAGCAATGGAAATAATATAGAGTATATATAAAACGTTTAAGAAAAATTCCTGATACGCTGTTGGATAGATTTTGTATATTTATTTTAATTTTTGAAATCGGTTTCGATGGTCTAGTAGTTTTAATTCCTTGCCTCTGGTCCCAAGGGCACTAGGTTCAAACCTGACCAAGTTAAATTAATTTTGTAGGATTGATAAAGGGTCATATCCTCCAGGAGGGACTTTAATCCGTGAGTCCTAGTTGAAGATTTTCAGGATCGAAAAAAGAATCTCAATTCTAAATTAGAGCCTCTGAGCTATTTTACACTCTTAATGCTAGTACCTAACCCTCAGTGTCAGTACCAAACCTTGTTAGCTGATGTTTGTCAGCAATCCTCTAGATAGTATTACTGTACAAAGCCATGCTTCTTTTGTTTGAAAATACCGACTCTGAATACATTCAAATAAAAAAAGAAGTATAGTGTGTTGTAATTAAAAATGTATGGATATGTTTTGCCTTTTTGTGCTTATTTCACTTTTCTTAATTTGATGAGTTTTCTGTAGATTCATTAATGTGGTTTCTGTATCCTGAAAGTTTTAAGGAAAAGTACTTACAGTCCTGAATTGATGTGGACTTTTTTTATGATATTCTTAATTTGATTTTTTCCTTAAATTTATTAAAAAATGTCTATAAAAATAAATTGAAGAAAAATTACTTACTCACTCCTGAATATATTTTTACTCTTCTTATAATATTTTTAATTCGATGATTTCCTTCAATTTCTTAAATAATGTTACTTCTGTACTCCGAACATTCTAAGAAAATGTATATACATTCACTCTTGAATAGAATTCGAGCTTTTTTTATAACATTTAATTTGACGATTTTTCATACAATTTCATAATATGTTTCTGTACCTTGAAAGTATTAGGAAAAATTACTTACAGTCCTGAATAGGTTTTGATTTTTTATAAAAATCTTAATTTGCTATTTTCCTTTAATTTCATAAAAGTATTTGATATTTTTTACGAGTATAATTTTCTCAATTTTATGTTTTCCAACAATTTATAAATATACTTGTAAGTTCAAAATTTAAGAAAAAGTAATTGCACGCAGAACTGAATAGAACTAACTGACCTACTGGCACTATCGAACCCGTAGGTTCATGGCCGCACGGACATAAGCTCTCCATAATACCCCTATCCTGAGCCAATGTTTTCCAATCATCCCCTGTATAATCTACTTCCCCCAAATCATAGTTAATGTTATTCTCCCACCTTATTCTTGGTCTACCAACTGGGCGTTTTCCTAGATTCTGACCTTTTTGTAATATATTCAATTTGAGACTTTCCTTTAATTTCGTAGATGAATGTCATGTTTGTTTTAAGAAAAATTGTTTACACTCTTGAACATTTGTTGATATTTTTATAATATTCTAAATGTGATGTTTTCCATTTATTTCGTGAATAATATATATATATATATATATATATATATATACCCAGAACGTTTTAAGAAAAATTACTTAAACACACTCCTGAACATACATTTGTAATTTATTGTTTACCTATAATTTCGTAAATAATACTACCTCTGCACCCTGAAATTTTTAATAAAATACGTAAACATAATCCTGCAATTTTAACCTGTTATATATTATCTGTGAAAATGTTTTCCTTAAATTTTGTAAATGTTATGTATTACACTGAAATGTTAAGAAAATGGTTACACGCACTCCTGAATAGTTTTTTTACCTTATTTATAATATTTTTAATTTGAGACTTTCATTTAATTTCGTAAATAATATCAAGTGTATGCCCTGAAAGTTTTAATAAATATTTCTTGAACACAGTAGTGAATAGATTTTGACATTTTGAATAATATTTTTAATTTGACTTTTTCTTATAATTTCATAAATAATGTCATGTTTGTACCTTGAAAGTTTTGAATAGATTTTGACCTTTCTTATAAAATCTTTAATTTGATGTTTTCCTTTAATTTCGAAAAATAATATTATGTATGTATCCTGAGAGCGTGAAGAAAAATTACTACTTCCTGAATGGATTTTGTTCTCTTTTTAATATTTATAATTTGTTTTCCTTTAATTTTATATGTAATGTAATGTGTGTACTTTGAAAGTTCTAAGAAAAATTTCTTATACACCATCTTTAATAGCCTTTGATCTTTTTTATAATATTTTTAATTTTATGTTTCCCTTAAATATTGTAAATACTGTTACTTCTGCAGCTTGAAAATAAAAAAAGAAAATACATATGCAAAGCTTCCTAATAGATTTAGACTTTTTTTTATATTTTAAATTTGATACTTTCCCATCATTTCTTAAATAATGCTATGTCTGTATCCTGAAGTTTTAAGAAAAGTTATTTACACACGCTCCTGAAAAAGATTTTAACATTTTATAATATTTTGAATTTGTTGTTTTCCTTTCATTCCGTACATAGTACATTTCCTGATAGTTTAAAAAATAATTACGTACACAAACTCCTGAGAAGATTTTGACATATTTCACATATTTTAGTTCCATGTTTTAATTTAATTTCGTTAATAGTTTTATGTATATTCCTTAGAAAGTTTTATGAATAATTATTTACTCGCAATCCTGAATAGATTCTTCCCATGTTTATAATATGTTCAATTTGATGTTTTCTTTTAATTTCGTAAATACACTGCTCAAAAAAATTAGGGGATATTGTAGAATAACCTATTAAGACTGTTTTTTGGAATAGTATTAGATGCAATCACTTTCTATTACTCCAAGATAATGTAAATAAGAGTTTAAAGTTGTTACGTAACCTCGGTACCACACCAGAGGGCAGTGTCTGTAATGTTGATGTGAAAGGGTGGTGTGGGGGTGAATGTTTTGTTGCTGTTTTTAAATCCAGTCCAGTTTTCGGTTAGTGAATGACTTGCCTTAGGGACAGTGATGCCTCGACAACGTGATTTACCTGAACCAATGGCTTGGAGGGCCATAGGAAGGATGGAAGCTGGACAGACACAACAAGAGGTGGCATAAGCCATTGGGGTGTCTCAAAGCGTGATTTCCAGTCTTTGGAATCATTTTCAAAGAACATACTGCTCACAGAAGAGCCGGACAAGGTCGACCAAGGGCAACAACAGCAAGGGATGACCGTTACCTCTTGTTAACAGCCCGTCGGAATAGACAGCAGAATGCAACTCAACTGCGAAATACACTTCAAACAGCAACAGGACGCAGGGTGTCAGCTCAAACTGTCCCTAATCGACTGCATGGAAGTGGTCTCTATGCCCGTAGGCCCATGGTTGTACCAGGTTAACTCAACAACACCGTAGTGATCGCAGAAACTGGGCGGGAGGAACATCGTGGGTGGAGGCATGCTGAATGGAGATCAGTTCTTTTTTCTGATGAGTCGCGATTCAACATGGAATGTGATAGTCGGCGTGTATTCATCTGGAGAGAAAAAGGGACACGAAACAATCCAGCTTTTGTACCCCATATGTTGGCGGTGGATTGATGGTGTAGGCAGGAGTCAGTAGTGGTGGACTTACGGGCCTATACGTTATCCAAGGTGGTACTTTGACTGCGGTAAAGTATAGAGATGAGATTCTCCGACCTTTTGTCGTGCCTTATGTTCATGCCATATGTGATTCTTTTCTTTTTATGGACGATAATGCACGACCCCACAGAACTGGCTTGGTGGACGACATGCTGGAAGTGGAGGGATCGAGCGTATGCAATGGCCAGCTTCCTCCCCGGACTTAAATCCGATTGAGCATGTGTGGGATGCATTAGGCACGTGCATTGCAGGCAGACCAGCACCTCCCACAACTGTTCCAGAGCTGCACATTGCTCTTATGGAAGAGTGGCCACGTATCCCCCAAGAACTCTTTGCTAACCTCATTGTATCAATGCCATACAGGTGTGAGGCAGTGCTGGCCGTTCGAGGAGACCATACACCATACTAAAGAAACATTTTCACCCATGTTAATGTTGCTTTGTTTGTTTGCCATATTCCTAATCAGGATCTCTTTGACATCTGGTGTGGTACAGAGGTTACGTAATGACTTCAAACTCTTGTTGACATTCTTTTGGAGTAATAGAAAGTGATTGCATCTAATACTGTTCCTAAAAACATAGTCTTAATAGGTTATTCTACAATATCCCCTAATTTTTTTGAGTAGTGTACATACATTGCACACAGACCCTAATAGTTTTTAACCTTTTTTATAATACCCCTCTTGATGTTTTTCTTTAGTTTCGTAAATAATGTTACACCTGTACCCTGATAATCTTAATAAGAATTACCTACATAATAAAAATAAATAATCAAATCAGCAAATCAGATAGACTAATATCCCAAGGTGTAAAACAAGGTTGTCCACTTTCCCCTCTTCTATTTAATTTATATATGAATGAAATCATAAAATTATGGCAAAACCAATCACAATCACACTTTATGATTGATGGTCGACCCCTCAACACATTAATGTATGCAGATGATCAAGTAATATTGGCTACTTCTGAAGATCACCTACAAAGAGCAGTACATAGATTGTCAAATATAACCCAAGATTATAATTTACAAATTTCGGTGAGTAAGACAAAAACTATGGCGTTTCAAGGGAAAATACCGATAAGAACTAAAATTGTTATTAACAACAATATAATAGAACAAGTTAATAACTTTACTTATCTTGGCAGCAATCTTTCGTACGACACATGTAAAGACATAGACATAAAATTGGTCAAATTTCAAAAACTTATAGGAACAACAAAAAGCATTCTTTTCCGAAAAGTACGTCCAGATACAATTCTAAAATTTTATAAAACAAATGGCTCTTCCAACTCTACTTTATGGTTCTGAAACCTGGACTCTTACTACAGGTAAATTAAATGGGATAGTAGCTGCAGAAATGAAGTTATTAAGACCTTTAGCGGGTTATACGCTTTATGATCACATGCGTAATGAAGATATCCGCAAAGCTCTCAACACACCAGCAATAACTGAAATCATTCAAAAATATCAAAATAATTGGCATGAACACCTTCTGAGGATGCCAAACAATAGACTACCTCTGCAGCTATTAAACTACAGACCCACAGGGCGAAGAGACCCAGGAAGACCTAAGAAGAGATCGAGGGATCAATTTCTTTCCTGAAGCGGAACAGGCCAAATTGGCTTAATCCATGCCTGCCATTGATGATGACTTACATACACTGTTCAATAGATCTTGACCTTTCTTTAATATTTTCAATAGAATATTTTTCTATAATATCTTAAGTAATTTTATGTCTGAAACTTGAAAGTTTCAAGAAAAACAACTTGCACACACTCCTGAATATATTTTACATTTTATGATATTTCTAATTTGATGTGTTCCTTTTATTTAGGCACATTCCTGAATAGATTTTGTCCTTTTTTAAAATATTTTTAAGTTAATGTTTTTCTTGTAATTTCGTTATTAATATAAGGTCTGTACCCTGAAAGTTTTAATAAAAATGACTTACGCGAGGATGGATTTTGAACTTTTTATAATATTTTAAATGTAATGTTTTCTTCGATTTTTGGGAAATATTGTTAGACTGCTTTCCATAGCATTTAATGAAAATGACCAAAAACTACTGGATATATTTTGTAATTTTTAATAACGTAGAATTGTTTTTCTTTAATTTTTAAATAATGTGAGGTCTATCCCATGAGATTAAAAAAAAAGAAAATACATGCACTCCTGTACATATTTTGACCTTTTTTATATATCTTAAATTTTATATTTACTTAGAATCTTGGAAATTTTTCGACAGATCTGCCTACTGTAGTTTTCAAGAAAAACTGTCTATATCCCTTGAATTTTTAAGTATTCTCCATTCAACCCCCGTTAAAATTGCTTACAAACACTGGTGAATAAATGTTGACTGTTTTATAAGATTATTATGTATTTATTAAACACAATGTGTACACTAATATTATATACATGGTTTTACCCTTTTGCTATTAATTCGTGAATTGTTTTAGTTCTGTTTTCGCACTTCACTAAGTGATACTTTAGGCACGGTTTGCTACAGAGTTTACAGATGCAGGCCTCCTCGGGTTCATGGTAACTTTGTTTATGACATATTTTCCCATGGAAGCCGTGAGCGGCGAATCGTTTGTGTAAGTGGCGAAGTCGAAAATTTGGCCCTTTCCATTCGTCTGTGTTTAACGCTTCCGTTTCCGTGATTTCGTTCGGAATCTCTCTGGCTTCTCTCTGTCTCTCCTCGATTGCTGTTTTGTATGCCTGCGTTTCTGGTAGATCTAAGTGTTTTCGGATGTCTTCTATGAAGTAGGACTACTTTGCTATTATGTAGGCATAGCTATGTCTTGTGAATTTTGAAATTGAAAGAGCCCGCTTTAGGAATCTCGCTTTTATGCTTTCAAGTTTCAACTGTTTTATAATATATCTAATCTTATGTTTTTTCTTTAACTTCGTAAATAATGATATGTATATATTCTGAATATTTTTAATTAAAAAATTACTTGCATGCACTGCTGAATAGATTTTGATGATTTTATAACATTAATAATTTTTATATTTTGCTTTAATTTCTTAAATAATATTGCGTATATTCCCTGAAAGTTTGAAGAACAATTGCTAATACACACTCCTGAATTAATAATGACAATTTTTATATAAACATTTATTTGATATTTTATTTTAATATCGTAAATCTTATGTACAGTATATAACCTAAAAGTTTAAAGAAAAATTACTTGCACGCATATCCTAAAATATTTTGACCTCTTTTCTAATACTCTTAAGTTTATGTTTTCCTTTAATTTCGTAAATAATATTAAGTATGTACCCTGACTTAAATAAAAATTACTTAAAATTTTCAATAGGTTTTGACCTTTCTATAATATTTTCAATTTGACATTTTTCCTATAATTTCGTTAATAATATTATGTCTGTTAAACTTAGAAAAAATACTCATCCACTCCTGAATTTATTTTACATTTCTATAATATTTCTAATTTAATGTTTTCCTTTAATTTCATATATAATAGTAAACATTTATCAGAAAGTTTTAAGAAAAATTACACACACACACTACTGAATACATTTTGACCTTATTATAATATTCTTAATTTGATATTATCGTATAATTTCGTAAATAATGTTAGATCTGTACCCTGAAAATTTCATGGAAAATTACTTGCATACACCCGTGGATTGATTTAGAGCTTTTTATAATATTTTAAATTAGATGTTTTCTTTAAATTTTGGGAATATTGTCAGCTCTGCCTTCCGTAGTTTTCAAAGAAAATTACCTATATGCACTCCTGGATGATTTTTGCCCTTTGTCATCTTCTTCTTCTTCAAGGTATATGCCTGTTGGCCCGTTCCGCCCGTTTGCTTTTTAGAAATATAAAATTTTCTTTTAAATTTTAAATAATGTCAGTTCTACTCAGTGAAAATTACTGCAAATACTGTGAACAAATTTTGACTCGTTTATTATAATATTTGAAATTTGATTTGTTCCATTAATTTCGTAAATAATGTATTGTATATATCCAGAATGTTTTAAGAAAAATTACTTACACACATACTCGAGAATAGATTTCGACCTTCCTATAATACTTATTTTATTTGTCCTTCAATTTTGGAAATATATATATATATATATATTAAGTATTATAGAAAGGTCGAAATCTATTCTCGAGTGTGTGTGTAAGTAATTTTTCTTGTATTATTATTGTTGTTGTGCCCTCACAATTTTAAGAAACATTACTATTATTTTAAATTATATATTTCATTTAATTTCATAAATGTCATATCTATACCCTGAAAGATTTAAGAAATATATCTTAGACACAGCAGTGAATAGATGTTTGACCTTTTGTATAATATTTACAGGCTTTATATTAGCTTGACCTGTATCTATCTATGTAACGGAATCTTTCAACGCGATTTTCACCCACTTAAAATCATTGGATCGACTTGAAACTTTGTACACTTGTAAAAGACCCGTGACAATACAATAATTTCATGTTTTGTTTCTAAAATCATGGCTAGAATCATCAGAAAATAAAAAAAAAGTGTCTTTGTATCTATGTAACGGAATTTTTGAACACGATTTTCACCCACTTAGAAACATTGGATCGACTTGAAACTTTGTATACTTGTAAAGGATCCGTGACAATACAATAATTTCATATTTATTTTCTAAAATCCTGGCCAGAATCATCAGAAAATCGGATCGACTTGAAACTTTGTATACTTGTAAAGGATCCGTGACAATACAATAATTTCATATTTATTTTCTAAAATCCTGGCCAGAATCATCAGAAAATCAAAAAAATGAAAACTGGTATAATAGGTTGCGGATTTGTCGACTTTTTAGTCAATCGTTGTAAGAGCTTACTTGGTATATCGGTGGAATCTAGTGGTATATAATTTCAGTAATCCATAGGTCGCTGGTTCAAATTCGGCTGGAAGTTTTTTTTAGAAGAGTATTACTTTTAGCTCATACTACAATAGTATTGAATTTTACATTTTTATATTATTCTGTAAAATATTAAAACTAAAAAATAAAAAATAAATAATAGTTTTAAGAAACTAAAACTACACGCTTTATTAGAAAACCGAACTAAAAAAATGAAAAATAATTTTAATTTCCAACACGCTTGGGATAAATAATTTTACCATCAAAAGCGTGGGGTGCTTTCATGATTTTTACATTTTCTTAGAGACTTTACCTTTACCAATATCTGTTTATTATCAAATATATTGATTGATAAATAGCACCTCACGCTTTGGATGGTAAAATTATTTATCCCAAGCGTGTTGGAAATTAAAATTATTTTTCATTTTTTTAGTTCGGTTTTCTAATAAAGCGTGTAGTTTTAGTTTTTTAAAACTATTATTTATTTTTAATTTGATGTTTTCCTTTATTTCCGTAGTCAATATCATGTTTGTATCCTGAAAGTTCGAAGACAAAGTACTTGCACTCCTGAATAGATTTACAACCTTTTTATGAGAACTATAATTTGATGTTGTCATTTAATTTCGAAGATAATGTGTATATAGCATGAAAGCGTTAAAAAAAATTAGTTACACCCTAATTGGATTTTGTTCTCTTTTACAATATTTGTAATTTGATTTTTTCCTTTAATTCCGTTAATAATGTCACGTATATATCCTTTTTTAAAGAAAAATTACTTAAACACAATCCTGAGTAGAATTTCAACGTTTCTACATTATCATCAGTTTGATGTTGTCCTTTAATCAAGTAAATAATGTCTTGCCTATATCCTGAATCTCTCAAGAAAAATTACTTACACTCTGAATGGATTTGGCCTCTTTTATAATTTTTTAATATATCCCTTTTCCTTTAATTCCGTAAATAATGCCAGGTTTATGTCCTGAAAGTCTTTAAAATGTTACTCACACATTCTGCTGAATAGAGTTTGACCTTTCGTAAAATATTTTAAATTGTATATCTTTCTTTCAGTTAGTAAATAATGTAATTACAATATCCTTAAAGTTTTAAGAAAAATTACTTAACTCCTGAATAGAATTTTACCTTTTTTCTTGTATTTTCCTTCAATGTCGTGTAAATAATATGTGTATGTCCTGATAATTTTACGAAAAAAATACTTCCGCATACTTCTTAATACATTTTTACCTTTATTAAAGTATTTTTAATTTCATGTTTTCCTTTAATTTCGAAGGATATATTATGTGTATACCCTGAATAGATTTTAACATTTTAATAATAGTTTAGCCTGTATTCCTTTAATTTCATTATAATAGAATAAAATCATATATATATATATATATATACAGAGATATTTTAAGAAAAATTACGTAAACACACTCCTCAATATATTTGGCCTTTCTTAACGTATTCTTGATTTGTTGTTTTTCCTTTAACATCGTAAATAGTGTCATGTCTGTACTCTGATAGTTTTAAGAAAAATCACCTAAACACACTCTTGATTAGATTTTGACCCATTTTTTTAAATAATATTTTCAATTTGAATGTTTCTTTTAATGTCGTAAATAATGCAATGTCTATACCTTTAGAGTTTGAGGAAAATTTAACTTACATACAATCGTGAATATATTTTGACCTTTTTGTAATATTTTTAATTTGTCTATATCCAGACGGTTTCGAGAAAAAATACTTAGACATTTCTGAATAGATTTTGACTTTTTTTTAATATTTCTCATTTGACGTTTTAAATGATGTCAGGGCTATATCCTGAAAGTTATACGAAATATTTCATACAAGCTCCTGAACAGATTTTTTTAACGTTTTTTGTTTGTTTTCCTATAATTTCGTAAATAATATTATGTATATTTCCTAAAAGTTTTAAGAAAAAATTACTTACACACAGTCTTGAATTTATTTTGACGTTTTAATAACATTTTTTTTTTTGAGCGTTTTCTTTTAATTTCGTAAATTATGTCATGTCTAATACAGGAAACAATTTAAGAAAGAACTTACAAATACTACTGCTGAATAGATTTTGTCTTTTTTGCTTTATTTAAATGTGAAGTATTCCTTTAATTTTGTAAATGGTGTCATGTGAATGATTTTAAAAAATACCCACTTTCTTGAGTACATTTAAACTTTTTTATAATATCTACATTCCGAAGGTTTCCTTTAATTTGGAAAATAATGTTATGTGTATACCCAGTACCTTTTAAAAAAAGTTGCTTACACAGACTCTTAAATAGATTTTGAACTTTTTTATGATAAACTTAGTTGGATATTTTCCTTTAATTTCGTTAATAAAGTAATGTCTGTACCAGAAAGTTTTAAGAAAAATTATTAACGCACATTCTTGAATATATTTTGACTTACAATACTTTTATTCTGATGATTTCCTTCAAATTCGTATATGTTGTCATATCTATAACCTTAAATTTTTTTACCAAAAGTTATTTACCCACACTCTTCATAAGATTTCGCCTTTTTTATAATATTTTTAATTTGATGTTGTCTTTAAATTTCATAAATATCGTCATGTATGAAACCCGAAAGTTTTAAGAAAAATGACGTGTGCACACTGTTGCCTAGATTTTTCTTTTTACAATATTTTTAATTTGACGTTTTCCTTTTATTTCGTAAATAATGTCATATCAATTCTCAGACGGTTTTAAGAAAAAATACGTACACTCTTGAATATATTTTGGCTTTTTCATAGTATTTTTATTCTGATGTTTTCAATTAATTTCAAAATGTTGTGTATATACCAAGTTCGTTTTAGGAAAAATTACTTACAGGGAGTCCAAGAAAAATGTTGGGCTTTTTTATAATATATTTAGTTCTGTTTTCCTTTATTTTCGTATGTATTGTCATGTCTATGCCCAGAAGGTTTTAATAAAAAATTCCTACTAGACACACTACAGAATAGATTTTTGATATATATTTTTTTAATATTTTCAGTTTGATGTTTTCTTTTAATTTCGTAAATGATGGCAGTTTATACTCTGAAAATTTTAAGAAAGCTTAGTTAGGCTGAATTGATTTGTTACTTTTATTACATTTTTAATTTATAGTTCTCTTATAATTCCGTAAATAATGTTATTTATGTACCATGAATTTTTAGGGAAAATTAGTTACACCACACCCAGAATATATTTAGAACTTATTTATAATATTTTTAATTTGATTTTTGCCTTATTTTCGTAGGTAATGTCATATGTGCACTCTAAAAGTTATAAGAAAAATTATTTACACAAACTCATGAATACATTTTAATTTTTTAATAATTTTAATTTGAAAATTTCCAATAATTTCGAAAATAATGTCATGTTTACACCCTGTAAGTTTAAAGAAAAATTACATTACACAGAATCCTGAATAGATTTTGACCCCTTCTTTTTTTTTTAGATATTTTCTATTTGATGTTTCCATTTAATTTCGTAAATAATGTCATTACTGTACCCTGACAGTCTTGTGAAAAATTACGTACACACATTCCTGGATATATTTTCACTTTTTTTTTGATAATATGTTTAATTTGTTTTTTTTATTCTATAAGTAATGTCATGTGTATACTCTCAAAGTTTTAGAAAAATCACATATATACGCATTTCTGAATTAGCTTGAGTGATTTTTTTATTATATGTAGAGAATTTTATTAAACAAACACAGAATTGTATTACGGTATAGATAAACTACCATACGTTTCTGTATTGTAGAGATGTATATTCCCTAATGAGATTTTCTTCTTCAGACTAATTTAGCAGCAATTATTTGTCTATAGATGTCAGTGAATGACTTATAGTGAGGACATTGCCTAAATGAGACGCAGGCAAATAAGGTATTACTTGGATGGGAAAGATTTATTAATTTTGCACAGAGACATTAATTTAGACTTGAGGTTTTTTTTACGGGTGCAAAAATCTTCAATGTCGGGACCGACAGCTTGTAGTCCCTTCCAGGAGAACTTGTCCTTGGATTTTTTCATCCCAAAAATCTATTGACGCCAAATCCATTGGACCCTTGGGACCAGAGGAAAAGTACATATTCCCATGACCACTAAGGCTAATGATCAATTGCATTACTGCATACATATTATATCAGGTTCTATGTACGACACTCCCGTTAACAACAGCCTGTTTCGTTGTGATTGTTCCAATTATTTGCTACTAAAGTAAAGTACTGTGGTAATATGCCAGAAAAAATAAGTGATAAATCATCACGATTAGCATACTTTTATTGCAGCTGAAGATATATTATTTTTCTCCTTAATCCTGGTCTACCTGTTTTGAAGCAGAGTGCACTGCCTTCAGGTGTACATTATATTGATGTATAGAGAGAACATTACAATGTCACAGACATGTCCATCTTTCTTCGGTGCATTTTTAACTTGACCCATCTGCCTGGGCCATTATGTTGCAAGTAGTATATAATATTAATTAAATTAATAAGAATTTGTAGGTCATCTCACATTTTTGAATTCCATTATTCTGCTTTCTGTTAGTTGATCGATGAACTCTCAATATGAAATCCTTCTCCCTGGGAATTTCAAAATTCATTATTTTGTCCCTATGTTTCTATATGTATATCTTCTCCCAGACTGTGAGTTGCTTGATTTTATCTGTCACCATCAAGAACAAAGATTAAGCCCAATGGCCTGTTCCGATCTCATTAAGTTATAGGTCGAATTGGTCCTTCCATCTCTTCAATTGTCTTCCCAACAATCTTCTTCCTTTTGGTTTATAATTATACATTCTTCTTGGTATGCGCTGTTCATTCATTCATATTGATTTTATCCGTATCAAGAACTTTCCTTTAATGCAATTCTGTGTTTTTATAACCAGCGCCAGCGTGAGCAGTTATAGCAGGCTTTTCTACTTCTAAGGTACTCCTTCGTTCTAATTTTGAAGTTTATTTTTGTTTTTCTTATGTAGATTTTTTTCACAATCCCGAACAATATTTATCTGATAAATTCCTGATTTTTTGTCTTTGTTAATTTACATGCTTATTCTTTAATTTCTAATTATATTTCTTAATATGTTGCATATGTTTCAGTTTATTTTACGAATAATTAATTTGCATTAGTTTATTAAGAATGAAATCATTTTGAAGTTGTATATAAATCTATTTTAGCATTTTTAGGAAGTTCAACTTGCATTGCTGAGGATCTGATTGTATATTTGGCTGGTGTTTTAATTTTTTTTTATTATTTATTCGAAAATGAAATGTTTATATTATACCGCAGGCGTATATTTTAACTGAATGTTGCCTTTGAAAAAGTAGATAATAAGAGGGTAATAATTTTATTTCATATTGTGTCTCATTTCAGTAGCCCAAAAATTTTAAAATGGCCGGAAAATGGTACTTTACAGTACCACATGCTTGAACATTCACAAAAATGGATGCAACTTTTGCCAGCATATGAATAAACCTTGCCAGACTTAATTTCACAAAACAAAACAAGTATACAAATCTTAAGACTAAATAAAATTATTTCATATTACAAAAAATGGTAAATATGAAGGAATAATGTAAGGACAATATAAGAATCTGTTTATTTTAAATGAAGAGGTGTGCGTATGTGTTTGTGCCATCCACTGCAATTTTATATGCTTTGTGTTCCATGCTGAGTGAATAGATGGCGGTAATATGGTATATTTTGAATTTACATACCATTTTGGCAGACCACATTACGTAAATTATGTATTATATTTGAAGAGAAATTTTTTTTTCGCCTAGACCGGGACTCGAACCCGGGACCCTTGGCTTTCCGGGCCAAGTGCTCTACCAACTGAGCTACCGAGGCGAGTTACGATCTAGACGCAAATTTTTCTCTTATGTACGTTGTAATTCCCTCGCGCCAAATGCTAGAAACCATAGCTTCTATCTTTGCAAATGGCGGCTTCTTAGTTAAGAAGACATTTATTGGGAATTTAACACTACTTTATAGCCAGTAGGGCTTCTATTGACGATTTTATTATTAATTTAACACTTCTTATAGAAGGATAAATTATATTTGAAGAGACAATTTTTCGCCTAGACCGGGACTCGAACCCGGGACCCTTGGCTTTCCGGGCCAAGTGCTCTACCAACTGAGCTACCGAGGCGAGTTACGATCTAGATGCAAATTTTTCTGTTGTGTACGTTGTAATTCCCTCGCGCCAAATGCTTGAAACCATAGCTTCTATCTTTGCAAATGGCGGCTTCTTAGTTAAGAAGACATTTATTGGGAATTTAACACTACTTTATAGCCAGTAGTAACTCGCCTCGGTAGCTCAGTTGGTAGAGCACTTGGCCCGGAAAGCCAAGGGTCCCGGGTTCGAGTCCCGGTCTAGGCGAAAATTTTTCTCTTCAAATATAATTTATCCTTCTATGAGAAGTGTTAAATTAATAATAAAATCAAGTTATGTATTATTGTATTATATATAGATAGGACATATAACAAATGACCACTTCAGATAGTAGGGGAGTACAAATATCTCGGAATTACGCTACAGATTACAGCAACATATTTCAAGTCGCACATTCAGGAAAGAGCGGCAGCAGCCATCAAAACCTTATACAATAATCCGAACATAACCAATCTATCAACAGACACAGCGATGATACTACTTAAAACAGCAATAGATCCGGTCATAATGTATGGAATAAAGATCATATGGGAGAAACTTAAAATTGGCGATATGATAAGAATTAAAAAAAAGGATATTAGGAGTTGCAAAAACAGTGCCATCACGCCTGGTTTACGAACTCATGAGAGAGACCTATTTTATTAGGGCATCAGATTACAACACTGGCTATCATCTATAGGACCCTATCAGGAACTAATTAACATCAGGGAACACAAGAAGAGATAGACCTAGAGTTCTACAGTACACCAGCCATGCTAGATGATAGTTGGACCAGAGAGCGTAAGACCCAGAGACACGTCATAACAAGACTCGCAATACACGGTCTTCACCATAAAATTTGTGCGAACAAGAAATTCCACGAGTCGACAGAAGATTGTAAATGCCCGCTATGCGGAGAAATGTACAGAAAATATCATATCTTAACGTGTACAAATGGAACAAAATCGATAACAGACTACAGTAAAGACTAAACTCAAAACAAATGATCAACTTGAGCTCACTTTTCTACTTATTATTATAATTAGAGAGGAGAGCAGGATGAGTGTATGTTTATGTGTTTGTGTAGTGTAAAGTGTATGAGGGATGATGATGATAATGATGATGAAGAGAAGAGAAGGAGAGTGTGTTGATACATAGACTACTCCTGTCGAAAAGCACCAAGGGGTCACCATGCTTAATGTACCCATCCGATGGACGAATCGCCATTAACAGTAGCACTTGCTTTCTCAACATATGCACTGCAGAGGGATTTGTAATTTAATGCAGGAATCTGGTGCACAAGCTAGCGATTAAAAATTGTGAAAGAGAGAAAACAAATTAAATAAGTTGTTACCAGTGTTGAATCTACGCCTGACATATTGCATATAGACCAGCATTTAATTACAATGTGTGTGAGTACTAACAGGACTCCAGTTGATGTTTTTCTTGGAATCATCAAATGTGGGACACAGATATTGCGAATGCAAATTAGAATATTTTGAAGAAGTGCAATGTAGATAGTTTAAAAGAGGGCAGTCTTAAGAGTTAAGACAATGATTCAAACTTGTTTGTAACCTAGTCAGGTGTTTAGGCAAAAATAAAGCAAGTTTTTCTTCAAACTATGCTAATTCTCTTAATATTGTTGATTTGTGTGCTGCTCAAAGTTGCATAAGCGTGCTATCTCTTTTTGACTGCTCAATGGAATCTTTATCCTCACTTTCTACACATCAATGGAGAATTCTGAGTTAAATCTGCGAACTAAAACTTCAGAGTTTGAAAAAAATTCAGTGGTCTACCCATCATGATGCATGTCATATTTTGAAAGATGATTGCCAAGGAGTTATTCAATGTTTAAAATTAATTTCCAACAATGAAATGCAAAAGCAACATAGATGAAAGGCAGTCACGTTCATTGTTGAAGAATCTGAATACTTTAGAAACATCATTTTTGTCAGTTCTTTTTCGAAATATTCCAAAAAGATTTAAAACTGTAAATTATAATATACAGGTTATGAATAAATTTATATTCAATCTACCTTTTCAACAATTGATACTAAATGACACCCGTAAATATGCTTACAATGAAATTGTTCCTATGGATTGTTAATGTTGTTTCGGACATGCCGTAGCTTAGTGGTTAAGGCACTACGCTACGAAATGAAAAGTATTGAAATTTGACACAATATGAAATAAAATAATATACATTACAAGGATTAAAAATGTGTTACAAATTTGTTTTGAAATTTCTGCCTCGGCTACGCTTGGGCTGTAAACATGTAAAATTGTCTGTAAAATGTAATTTTCAGTCCTTGTAACATAAATAAGTATTATAATACATTTAAGGAAGGAAAAGCATGCAGATCTACATTTCAAACACAAACCTGTAAGTAGAAATTCACATAGTTATTTACATAATGTAGAACATTAAATTGAAGGGTCCTTAAGAAGAAATATTATGCACTACTTTAAAAATATTTAAAAAATGCCATCACTAGACATCATATTATAGATTTTATGATTGAAGAAATAGATAAAAAACAATTACTTAGATAAAATTTGGATGAAAATTTATAGCAGCTGTAAGCTTGTTATGGAATTTCGATCAGTTTGGAAAGATGCCCACCAAACATTGTTAAGAATTTAGGTAGCAACAATAAGTAGTGGTTCCAAGTTGGGAAAACCAGCTATAATGGCAGGGGGGCCAGATAAGGAGCTGGTGTCACTCTGCTATACGCTCTGGATGATCATCCACCTCTGTAATTAACATATTACCTTTTCATAAATTGAGTTGATTAAAAGTTTTTTCATCTCACCTCATGAAGCTCCATGATTTCATGGTACCAGTTTCAAAGGCCTTCACCTACATAATCAGCCAAAACTCCAACTCGGTGCTTGAAACTGGTACCATGAAAACAAATGAGAAAGAAAACTTTGAATCGACTCAATTTATAAATTGTAAATTACATCATAGTGTTACTTCCCACTGTAATTCTGATTAAAACACATTACCTACTTAGGATGAGCTTGTTCTAACTCCAATTAAAAAAAAACTAATTTGTTTCCTTGAAGTTGTAACTTCTCACCTGTATCAGTTTGATATATAAAATTGTATATTTTGTGAACAGAAAGTGTTAAAACCCCTTTCCTCGGAACAATGCTATCGTTAATTAGGTAGTACCTAAAACTTAATTCAGTTCTCCGGAAAAAAAAATTGAGTTAAAAGAACCTGGTTCTAAGCAGACGAGATGTTGATGTGAGCTCAGCAGCAGGCTGATAAGCCAATGACATTGTAGGCCCGTCATGCCATGGAGTTTCGTTCTATTGAATTGTGAATGGTTTTCATCACTTGCTTTGCCTTCTTGGAAAAACACATTATGAATACAAGATGGAAACATTCAGTATGATGTGACCTTGAAGCATATACAATTGATACTAATAAAAGTAATATTTTTCTTTCTTTGGACCCTTCAAATGCTTTGTTTTAATAAACTGAGGTAATAAAACAGAAGCCTAGGTTAATAATGGATGTTTTGAATGGTTTTGTTCACTGCTATACAAATAATGGTCTAATTATCATTCTGTTTTTAGGGAAGTAAGTTGAATTTACCAGAGAAACCTTGGTATCCATTAACAACGGCATGTAATTGCTCAACTTACTTTCCTAGAGAAGAAAAGTAATTGACAATAATTAATAATGTAATTTTTTTTTAAATTTACACCGTCCTTAAATATTCTGTATGCTTTTTTATATATATTTTTTTCGGCTTTGCTAGTACAATCGCCTCACTATTATGGTTGTCTGTTTATACAGTGTGTCCCACTCGCTACCGAACCCGACATCAATTGTAATAATTCCAATACTAATGGAGATATTGCAGTGAAATTTGAAGACGACTTACCTCATTCTGTGAGAAATAAGGTGACATCATAACAGATGCTGGAAGTGTTCGCCATTTGCATGCAGGCAAGCTTGAAATCGCCGGACCATATTATCGGATGTCTTCGCTAAGATGTCCGCGTTTATTGCCTGGATCTTTGTGCGGATGTTTTCTTTCAAAGCGTCTATGGTTCGTGGTTTGTTATTATAAGCTGTCCCTTTCAGGTGCCCCCACAGAAAAAAAATCAGGTATTGTCAGATCGGGTGAGCGCTGTGGCCAAAGCCCTTTCGAAATGACGCGGTCACCGAAAAAGGATTGAATTTCAGCCATGCTGGCGTTTGATGTGTGGCATGTCGCACCGTCTTATTGGAAATATCCCATGGAGAGTTCCTGATCATCCAGTTGATTTACAAACGTATTGAATATTTCAAGGTATTCATTTGTTGCGACAGTTGTATTGAAGAAGATGGAACCAATTATTCGCCGCCGAGATATTGCACACCACACACCAATCTTTGCTGAATGAAGGGGCTCTTCGTGTATCATATGGGGGTTCTCGCTTGCCCAGACACGGGAATTTTGATTATTTATGTATCCCGACAAGTGAAACCATGCATCGTCCGTGAACCAAGTGTAGTCCAGAATAGTCTGATTATCTTGAAGAAATGTTTGAAAATTTTGACAGTACCTTACTCGTTTCACTTTGTCAGTTTCTTTTAATTCGTGCACCACAGTGTAACGATAAGCGTGAAGCTTCGTTTTTTTCGCAGCACGCTGACAACTGCTTTTTGACATTCCTGTTTCTTGTGTAAGTCGGCGGAGTGATTTAGAGGGAGAAGCCAGCAGCCTATCCTTCACATTAGTGATCGTTTCCTGTGTCATTTGTTCTCTACCTCCTGCATGTCTGTCGAGTATAGTTCCATGTGTTTCAAGTTTCTTCGCTAAGGCCCAAATGGTGGACATACTTGGTGGATGTCGGTTGTCTCCAAATCTCTCTACAAACTGCTCTTGACATGCCTGTATTGAGTCTGTCTTCCAATACACTCGAATAATAAACACACGCTGTTCTAGAGTTTACCGATTCATTTTCAACTGCAATACTTATCTTTCTAGTGTACGAACTGAACTTAACTCTTGTTTTCCAATGCAAACGAATATGAATAAACACTATTAAAACAATTGCACACGCAACGCAATAATCACGAACAACATAGCAAATAATCTCATTGTTGTTCGTGTTACCAAACGCAAATAAACTCATTGCTGTTCGTGTTGCCATATTCTCGTAGAAAAGTCTTAAAAATTTCACTGCAATATCTCCATTAGTATTGGAATTATTACAATTATTACAATTGATGTCGGGTTCGGTAGCGAGTGGGACACACTGTATAAAAGCGGGTGCCATACGACAATGTTCGGCAATGATTAACATGCGGAATTATTATAGTACCGGTAGTCGGCATCTTTGTATTTAATTATATATAACAGCTGCGGGGAAACAAAGCAAGCCGCTGGACAACCATCATAGTGAGGGGATAATAGTAAAAAAATGAACCGCAACATTTGCTGCTTTCTCTACATCACAATCATATATGTAATTAATATGCAGTCCGAAACTGTTATTTAAAATGTTTGCCACTAATTATTGAGACAACAATAAACAATTGCAGTTGTTTTATCAACATTCCCTTGCTATGAAACAATTGAACTCTTCAAGCGAAATGAATTCACATGAAATATAAAAATTAAACATAATTATTAGTATAGGAGTGAACAAAATGATGTACGCAATTCGGGATGTAAGTACATTACTAGTCTTAAACTTATTTGCTAGCCCTCGCTAAAGCTCAGGCTCAAATATGTCCTCGACTAAAAATGTACCACTTGCTTCCCTTGTCGCGAACATAACTATTTCAGTGTATTTTTTGTAAACTGTGTATTTTTTTCAAATGTCACTACTGTATATTTACTAAATCAGACGATTGACTCACAAGACATACAAGTGCAGTGGTTCTCAAAGATTATGTCCTAAACTTACATCGCGAGATAAATAATATGCCCATTATAAAATTAATGTATAGGAAGTAAGGTTTTTAAAAATATTGAAAAAAATATATAATATGTAAATGTATATATTGATGAATTATTTTATTCCTGTGGGTAAAAAAGAAAGGAGCAAGAAATGCAGAGATTCAGTAATAGGAAAAAAAATCAAGAAACTAAAAAAAAAAAAAAGATTTTTCAGTAACTGAAAAAAATAATATTTTTGTATAATGAAAGAAAATTGTGTATTGAAGAAAGTTTCGTTTATCTCAAAGAAAGTAAAATGGAGGTGAAAAAAGTGTTTTGTATGCAAAAAAGAAAGTTTATATTAATTAATAAAAAGCCTGGGTAGGCCCTAACTAAATGTGTGAATTTTTTTCTTCAATCTGAGTACTTGTTATATGGGAAACCTAGAATTAAATGTAGGTTACAAATTAATACGTAATTTCTTATTTTATTTTTTATGTTTATTATTATATGTAATACTAGGAAATAAATATTTTGCATGTTTTGGTGGGTTCTGCTTTGCAATTGGAAAGATAATTTTATTTTTGGAACGATTGAGGACCAGGACTTTGAGAACTAGTGCGCTGTAGTAGTGTAGACTGAGAGAAGGGAAGGGAAACTTTGCAATGGTGGGAAATAAGGATGAATAAATTTTCAGAACACAATTTTGAATTCGTAGATGGATTGTCGCATTTATTAGAAGTTTTCAGTTTTTGTTTAAGTCATCTGTAACTGTAAAGTTACAAAAGTTGTTTCTTGAAGATCTGTTATTCTGCGTTGTCCTTTCCTATCCTTGAAATATTGATATAATTATAAAAAAAATGTTAATAAAAGGCATGAACGTAGATAGCTGTATTAAACTTCGGTGTCTGTAACAAAAATAGAGTGGTGGTGAAACTCATTAAAGATTCACTTGTCATCTGTAGTATTGAGCATAATTCTATTATGCAAATGATTTCCTTCAGCCTAAAGTATTTGACTATTAATATAGTAATGATTATGATGATGGATGATAATAGAATAAAAATAACAATAAAAAAGTAATGAAACAAATGGTGATTGAGCTAATGATTGAATTGTTTGAACTAGCATTTGAACTAGTGGTGATGAAACTGGGGATGATGATGGGAGTAGGGATGATGATGGAACTGGGGATGACGATGGAATTATGGATGATAATGGAACTGTCGATGATTATGGAACTGTCGATGATTATGGAACTGCCGATGGTGGTGGAAAATGATGATGGTGATAGAACTGTCGATGGTGATGGAAAATGTCGATGGTGATGGAAAATGTCGATGGTGATGGAAAATGTCAATGGTGGTAGAAAATGCCGACGGTGATGGAACTGCCGACGGTGATGGAAAATGCCGATGCGATGATGATGGGAACTGCCGATGCGATTATGATTGGAACTGCCGATGCGATGATGATTGGGAACTGCCGATGCGATGATGATTGGGAACTGCCGATGCGATGATGATTGGGAACTGCCGATGCGATGATGATTGGGAACTGCCGATGCGATGATGATTGGGAACTGCCGATGCGATGATGATTGGGAACTGCCGATGCGATGATGATTGGGAAACTGCCGATGCGATGATGATTGGGAACTGCCGATGCGATGATGATTGGGAACTGCCGATGCGATGATGATTGGGAACTGCCGATGCGATGATGATTGGGAACTGCCGATGCGATGATGATTGGGAACTGCCGATGCGATGATGATTGGGAACTGCCGATGCGATGATGATTGGGAACTGCCGATGCGAACTGCCGATTATTATGATGCGAACTGCCGATTATGATGATGATGCTGGTAAATGTGGATGGCGAACCTGTAGATTGAATTAGTAATAATAAAAATAATAATAAATAAGCATCGCTAGCAACGTTCAGTGGGTACAAACTGAAATCATTGAGATTATAATGAAGTCCACAATGGACTCTCAATGTTAATTTAATTTCATCTATTTCACGATATATCTCGTTGGCATGAGTCTTCCAACTAACTGACACATTTTAGCACTAATTACCAAAAGTTAACTTTGCTAGAGATTTTTGTATTAACAACTCTCTTTCTATCTTCTTTTTATCTGTTTTTCTCTTTCTGCATTTCCATTAACAATTTCTCATGTAGTGATTAAACTCCACGAACCTGAGATTGCGACGAAGTCGTGTGCGACATGCATTGCTTTGGGATCCCGGTATATGCATGGACTCACGACGGATCTCTACCCAGACTCATCCCGAGAGATCTCGTGACCAGAACTTAGGTGAAAAAAAAAATTCAGTGCGTTCTCACTGAGCGGCCGTCGTCTTGTGCCAAGCTGGAAACTGTACCAGGTGGGTTAGGTTTATCCCTGGGTTAGTTAGATGGAGCTGTGACAGTTGGGTTAGATATTCTCCCGTTTTAATACGAATTGCTACGAAGTCCTGTA
The DNA here is from genome assembly GCA_030220185.1 of Diploptera punctata. Classification (NCBI taxonomy): domain Eukaryota; kingdom Metazoa; phylum Arthropoda; class Insecta; order Blattodea; family Blaberidae; genus Diploptera; species Diploptera punctata. The sequence continues at coordinate 3,416,755 of JASPKZ010007150.1, forward strand.
TCAAGGACGGATCTCGTTTAATACATGAGATTGCTACGAAATTCTGTATCTAGGATGGATCTCAATTCTTGAGATTACTACGAAATCCTGGATGTAGGACGGATCTCATTTTGTTAAGGCTGGGGGGTGGACGAGATAAGAAAAGGGTCTCGAAATCGAAGTATGTTATCTTCAGCCTGGATTCACTGAAATCATGAATTGGTAATTTCCGGATAAACCATGGGGTGGAAGTAATGAAAGGTGAAGGTAACATAATCTTTGGAGAGGCTCGAGCCCACTCTGGTTATTTGGAAACAGTTTTTAAGCGGCAAGTTTTGACGGTGCTGCGATGCTGTTAGGGTTCATGCCTATATTCAAAATTTTAATTCCGACACTTTTTTGGAAGTGTCACTATTATTAAATTCATTAGGACAAAGTTATTTTTATAACTTTGTTAGGAATCACGTACCTGTCCTCAAAATCCTTTTGTCAAATTCAATTTTTATTCCTTGGTCTGTCGTATTCAACATCTTTCGTAGTTTTGTCTTATTGTTGGTTAACCTGAATCGATAGCCTGAAGAAATTTTTATCATTTGATAATTTTTGTAGTTGGCTTCTACGTCGTGTTATTGTTTTGAAGATCGGTTATTTTGAATTAGTATAGTTTTAGTATTTAAAACATCATCTTAAGGCCTTTTCTTCCGTGCCGGGTTTAGAGCACTGCCTCATGTAGTTAGGCTCATTTGCCCACAGATGTCAGCGAATGACAGGGGGTTGATCCAGCGCCTCAATGAGACATCTAGGGGTAACTAGATGGGAAGTGGTGGGTAAATTTTTCACTGAGACTTTTTATTCAGGCTAGTGGTTCTTTAACGAGCCTGAAAATGTTCAGGCTCGGGATTCACGGCTTAAAGTCACTTCCAGAGTACTGATTCCTTGGATTTTTCCATCCTAAAAATCCATTGACTATGGACGGGTTTGAATTTGTGCCCCTTAAAACTATAGGTAGCCCACCGTCTATTATTGGTTTGAAGTTTGTTATTTTGGATTTGTATTGTTTTGAGTTTTTTAAATGTAAGAGGTAAAATGATCTCATTACAGACCTTAGAAGAGTCTTGAGGTAGTAGGAGGTTAACTACATTCTTCTAGGCAATCTTCACAAGATGTCAGCTAGGTTGTCAGCCCTGCATGACTGGAATCTTAACCCCCCCAGAACAATCGTTTGATACTCATTTGAGTTAGAAGTTGAGTCACCCTTAGGGCCACAGTGCTGCCAGAAACCTTAGGTCAGTTAAAAATCCTAAGATAAGAGGACTTGAAGTCTTGACTTTGCGACTTGTAACATATTGCCATAACCAAGTAATGTACAGTGTTCCCCCTCTTTGAAATATTCCATTTAATTATTGTGTTTTCATAATTTGTATATGCCACACACCATAAAACATATTTAACAATACATTCATGATATAGTCTGTAAACATCATTTGCATAAAATGGTCTGCTGATGTGGTGTGTAAATTGAAAATAGACCACACCACAATACTTAATTTCTTTGTCTTTCACTCTGTGAGGTACCAATCCCTTTGAGGAGATGTAACCTCGACAGCAAATAGAACTATCCCCTGCACAGTATTGCCATAAAAACAGTTTCTTCACTTCTTCCTTGAATGTATTCGAGAGAGTGTACATAACAATAACATTAGAGTCGACCGTAATGTTTGTATTAGGTTTGAGAAAGAATTAGTGGAAATTCGTAAATACATAAGGAACATGTACATTGCCAAAATCATTTGAGCTCATGCAATAGCTGTCTGTCAGTAATACAACAGTAAGCAGATACACATTAGTATGTTTATCTGTTTCTCTAACCTCTCTCTGTAGCATTCTTGACACAGAGCCGGTGACTTGAAGGCATCTGTAACACCATCTGTGTGCCTAATGTGGAACCTAAACCACAAAAAGTGCAGTTGTGTTATTTTTTCTTAGTTTCTTTCTTTGTCGTTGTCTTTCGTTTACACTGTTCTTCCTTTTTGTTTTTACCTTTTTATCTTATTCACACATACAAACACAAGACAGGACACACACCCAGGCCCAAGGTAGAGATTTAAAATCCCCTACCCCGCCGGGAATCGAACTCGGATCGCCGGAGTGATTTATTGGAACGTACATAATTGTTACGTCTATATAAGGAACAAACAATTATATTTAGAAACTGCAAAGAAGTTATAAATATGTCAACTTGTGAGAGTTGTTAATTTTCACTTGCTGACAAGATTCGTAGGCCTGAGGGTTATTTCTGAAGTAATGCTATTAAAATGAGTGGCTGCTTCTCTGGCGAGATGGAGTTGGTGTTACTGGAGTTGCTTTAAATATAAACATCGAATGTGTTTATTTTGTTTCTTGCTAAATGTTTGCCAATAGAATAAAAGTTAGTGTAGCAAAAATGTTGGAGGGAGGCGAGACAGACAGACAAAAATTTGTATCTAGCTGTTAGTGTTAACGATGTGTTATAGAAATATAAGTTTATTCAAATTGGCGATATTTTAAGTGGAGACATTTGGAAGAGTTTGTAGCATGTTGTACGATGCGAACACATGTCATGTTTTTCACCAGTTGCTTGTTGAGGGTAGTTAAGTAATAGATTCATACATCGAGCAAATCGTAAAAAAGTTAAATTGTCCAAAAATTAGAACAATTTGAAACTTTGAAGTTCTAAAAGTGCAGTGTACTGAAAGCGCAATGGTCTAAATGTGCAAAAGTGTGAATGTGGGTTGGTGTAAAGCAGTAGTTAGTATGTGGAATGGTCTAAATGTGAATTAGGTTTAAATGTGAATTTGGTCTAAATGTGAATTTGGTCTAAATGTGAATTTGGTCTAAATGTGAATTTGGTCTAAATGTGAATTTGGTCTAAATGTGAATTTGGTCTAAATGTGAATTTTGTCTAAATGTGAATTTTGTCTAAATGTGAATTTGGTCTAAATGTGAATTTGGTCTAAATGTGAATTTGGTCTAAATGTGAATTTGGTCTAAATGTGAATTTGGTCTAAATGTGAATTTGGTCTAAATGTGAATTTGGTCTAAATGTGAATTTGGTCTAAATGTGAATTTGGTTCTAAATGTGAATTTGGTCTAAATGTGAATTTGGTCTAAATGTGAATTTGGTCTAAATGTGAATTTGGTCTAAATGTGAATTTGGTCTAAATGTGAATTTGGTCTAAATGTGAATTTGGTCTAAATGTGAATTTGGTCTAAATGTGAATTTGGTCTAAATGTGAATTTGGTCTAAATGTGAATTTGGTCTAAATGTGAATTTGGTCTAAATGTGAATTTGGTCTAAATGTGAATTTGGTCTAAATGTGAATTTGGTCTAAATGTGAATTTGGTCTAAATGTAATTTGGTCTAAATGTGAATTTGGTCTAAATGTGAATTTGGTCTAAATGTGAATTTGGTCTAAATGTGAATTTGGTCTAAATGTGAATTTGGTCTAAATGTGAATTTGGTCTAAATGTGAATTTGGTCTAAATGTGAATTTGGTCTAAATGTGAATTTGGTCTAAATGTGAATTTGGTCTAAATGTGAATTTGGTCTAAATGTGAATTTGGTCTAAATGTGAATTTGGTCTAAATGTGAATTTGGTCTGGAGTGTGTATGTATTTTAATGCTATGCATTGCACTTTTATTCTTTTGAGTTTGTTCTCGAAAATTGAATAGTTTAAGTATGCAATGATGCTAATTGTCTTATTGAATGTTTTTATCTGTGAATCTTAGAACCAGAAATGAATATCAGGTGTGTGTAGTTAGGCATCAGGTGTTAAGGAATAAAATTGTGTTCTGTAAAAGGGGAGCCATGTGTAACTTTGCAGGAATTCATGACATCTAAAATTAGAATGGAAAGCAGTATGTAGTGTTAAATCCACTAAAAATCAGTTAGGAATCTGGAATGCAGGTTGCATAGTCCTTCTGGCTGCAGAAAATATGGCATTTAGTAAGAGTAAGAGAAATAAGCAAAATAAAACACGAAGCATGTAATTTTCTAATTTTTATTAGTCTTATTGCTTGTGCATATTTTATGAATGCAGGAGGGTAGTGGAAGTGCATCCCAGATTGATTAACTTAATAATAAATAAGATGATCTGGTCATCTTACCTCATTAATACTTGACGTTTCATTTTACATGTTTGTTTCGAAACTATTGATGCTTATGTTGTTAACAACATAAAAATCAATAGTCTGGACAAGCAGATGATGGTATGGATAACATATCGAAACATGTTAAATGAAACGTCGAGTATTAATGAGGTAAGATGACGAGATCACCTTATTTATTAAGAAGGGTCTCATAATGTTATTTCCTATTGCAATTCATAGATTCACTGATTTCTTGTACAATAAACTTTCACCTTAATTTTATAGGTGTAGAGTTTTTGCAGTGAAAGTTTTAGATTATTTTCAGACTGAAAGAATTATAGTGCTACACAAATATAAGTGAGACATGAGTTTGATATAATTTAAATGCTTTGTTGGCTAACAACCATGTGAAACTTCTGATTTTAATGATTTTAGCCTTGGCCTCAGATGGAATTTTGTAAGTGATTGGAATGTGAACAGGTAGTAACGTAGTATTGAATTTTGTAGTTTTTAAAATGAGTGTAGCACTTAAATTATATCCAGTCTGAAATTATGTTAAGATGAAATTGGGTTTTGAATACTGACTGACTCACTGACTAACACAGACTGACAAAAAAATGGATTTAACATGAGATTGAGATTACTTGACTTTTGTTTCCAAATGAAGCTTGATATTCGTTGTGAAAGTTATTTCTGAAGAGGAAATTAGGTTTAACAAAAAATTGTTACATAGATACAGATATGCATGATCGAAAGACAGGGTATAGCATTATAAACTGAAGAAGTCAAAATATATTATTTTTTGAGGTAATAAATGAGAATGTATTTATTTTTCCTAAGAAAGGTGCAATTATGCCTATAATGGTTTGTGAGGAAATGGACATTTAATGACAAATGAGGAAAATGTTAAAGAAGTGGCTGAATTCAAATAAATAGGAACCATAATTATAAACAGGAATGAGGTGCAGAAAGAAATTGAACATAGCCTCAATTTTTTTTATTATTAACTTAATAATTGTCACTGCAGGACATATTTTTCTCTTCAAATATAATTTGTCGTTCAGTGAGAAGTATTGAATTGATAATAAAACGTCGAAATAAGCTTTATGAAGTAATGTTTAAATTCCCAAAAAAAAAAGATTTCTTAAAAAAAGCCGTGATTTGCTCGGGAATGAATGTATGAGAGAAATTTACGTTTAGATTGGAGTACTCAGGTAGCTCAGTTTGTAGAGCCAAAGCTCCTGGGTCTGTTCAAATATATCCTCAATTCTTTAAATGCATGCTGTTATGTAATAACTTCTCTCAAAAAGATTAAACCGAAAGTATAGGGTAGATTCCTACAGTATTGGCCATCTGACAGTACTGGCCGTCCCTGGTTCTTATTGTTCTGATGGTATATGGCAGCATGTACATGAGGTCGGTTGAAAGAAGCCATCATATTACTAATGATACTTTGGACATTTTGTTCTTCTTTCAGTCATTTGAGAGTTGTGAGTGTTTAATGTTGTTTTGTTTAGAAGAGTTTGCGGAAAGTTATTTTTTGGTAACTCTGTTATGAAATGAAGAATGAAATATATTTTTACATTAAATTCAACTATATATATTTTGATAGAAATTGATAGAAGTATGAGGTGATTTATGTGGAGGAAAAAATGTAGATTGTTATTTGTGAATAAGGAAGATTGGGAACTGTTGGATGAAAATGTATCGTGGTGGACTAAGAGCATTAAAGGACATTGGGCGAACGACAAGAAACTGATATGAAAGGAGAATGATGGTATGAACTTGGGCACTGTACAAGACTCCAGATGCAATGGTCAACTTCATTGGAAGATCAGAAGACAAATGACATACCAATCTATCGGAGCATACAAATATAATGTAAATCTGTGATATTTGTAGTATGCTCCATGCCTCTGGTCCGAAAGGTCATGGGTAAAAACTTGACCAGGGTCAATGGATTTTTTTAGGGTTGAAAAATCGAAGGAGTAAGTCCTCTGGCAGGGACTTTAAGCCGTGGGTCCCGAGTCTGAAGATTTTCAGGCTTGTGAAATATATTTAAGGCTGCATAAAAGGCCTCTAAGGAAAATGTACGGAATTTCCCCCATCCTAGCACTACCTTGGTTTCCTAGATGTCACTATGAGGTAAAATTCTGACACCGGGCCATTGAATGGCATCTAAAACAGTAACTAAATTATAGTATGGTTGAATTTCTCCCCTGTAGGGGGAGAGCGCCTAAGTCACGTTGAGAGAAATAAGGGCTTACAAGAAGTTATACCGGTATTTCCTTATATTTTTAACAATTTCAAGTTACAGGAGAAATAGGGCATTAGATTTTTGTGGCATTAGCTTCTTTATAAAGACTGCCTGTTTTATATACTCCCTATAAAGAATATATGCTAATTTATTTTTTAAATATTCTATTAGCAAATTACTTGATACTAGTGATCGCCCAACGGTCAAAATTCGACTAAAAATGTATTATTTTTTAAGTTTGTCACAAATATGTTATTATGCATTAATTTTCGATTGATTTTAAAAATACGAACGATAGGTAATATGTGGTATAGCTTGGTTAAGCCTTATTAAAAAAAAACAATAACACGTCATTGGACATTTATATACTACTTATATTATTTAAATTTGCATTTGGAGTATTATTATGTGGGCGGGAATATGTATCCCTTCTTCTTTGTCTCTCACTCCGATCCGTCAATGTTCTATGTCGAGGTATAATGAAAGTAGGTTCGAATATCGAAAAAAAAATTAATGAAATTAGTAAAACCAAGATTAGTCAGGGTTTACCTTAAATTTAAATAATAAAATGTACTCACTTTTTAAAACCACTAATAATAAACCACTAATAATAAACCACTAATAATAAACCAGTAATAATAAACCACTAATAATAAACCACTAATAATAAACCACTAATAATAAACCACTAATAATAAACCACTAATAATAAACCACTAATAATAAACCACTAATAATAAACCATTAATAAGGAACCATTAATAATAAATACACGAGAGTAAGTCAATTCACATTGGTGCTGCACAATTTTATTTTTGCAACAATGCATTTTCAGTATGAACGTAAAGAAATGAATGAGTAATGCACATATATATTCCTGAGAGACAATTAAATTTATTTTGTTTAATTAAATTTATTTGTAACACATATTACACACACATTTTATTTTTCTACACTCCTTCTCTATATGAACTTTAATTATGCCAAATATGAATTTTTTTTTGCCCATTTTTTTAAGAACTTTATTCTTAAATACTCGTTATCTTTTTTCTTCCCTTAAAGTAAGAGTCCATCTTTCGCATCTATATAGTATAACTGGGAGAATAACTGTTTTATATATTTTCAGTTTCTCAGTTTTTTTGAAAGGAGATGGGATGATACGAGTCCCTATAATGAATAATAGCACGGATATCCAGAATTCTGGTTATGTTTAATTTCGCATCTCATTCGTGTTTTGTAATTATTGTTCGTAGATATTTGAATGCAGCTACTTCTTCAAAAGTTCCCTCATTTGTCATTAGTTGTTCATTTGCATTATGTAATGCATTTCTATGTGTGAACATATATTTAATTTTATTGGTGTTTACTTCCAGGTTATTATTATTGTTATTATTATTGTTATTATTATTATTATTATTATTATTATTATTATTATTATTATTATTATTATTATTATTATTATTATTATTATTATTATTATTATTATTATTATTATTATTATTGTTGTTGTTGTAAATACATAAGCTATTGACCAGTGCTACTGTAAAAATCCTCACATTTAAACTTAAATAGCAATGAATTATGTAATGTTAGTGAAGAATGTAATCTAAATCAATATGGTATGTTAATTTGAATTATGTCGTATATATAAAACTTAGTTTAAGAATGTGCCTTGAAAAGCGTTTTAGTCGGATTTAATTAATATTAGAAAAAAACTTATTGGACCAAAAGGTGGTAAACATATAAAGGAAATATAGATTTAGAAAATATTATATGGAGAGATTTGTTACTTCATTTGGAAACAAGGAGAGAGTAATTTGAGGTTTTTTAGTTGTCAATTTTGTAATTGACGGATAACTTATAACTGTGTCTGTATATCGT